>KB205940.1:3538885-3831855 GCA_000328965.1 Ascocoryne sarcoides NRRL 50072
GTCGCCGAGAACCTCGCGCCAGGCATGAGCTCCACGCCGCCCGCCACGGCCGGCGCGCTCGACAGCAGCACCGCCAGCGGCGGCGGGCTGCGGGGCTTCCTCAACGGCGGGATTGGCATGGCGGGGATGGGCGGCGGCGGAGGCGGAGGCGGATATAACGCCGATGGGGGTGGTGGCGGCGGCAGGAGCCCGAGCAGCAAGCGCAGCAGCGGGTTCTGGGGCCAGGAGGTCGGCTGGGATTGCTGCCATGAGGTCAGTGCCGAGAGCGGGGAGGGCGTGGAGGAGGTGTTCCGGGTGATTACGCGGAAGCTGGTGGAGCAGGATCGGAAGACGCAGGAGGCGTTGGCGAGCGCGGTGATGAGTCCGGGGTATACCCCCTCCGTGGAAGGGGGGGAGGCGTATTTCGATGGGATGAGGCCCGGGGGGAGTTTTAGGGTGGGGAGGGATAGGAGGAGTTGGTTTGGGGTGCCGGTTGAGACGTATATCGAGGGGGGAGCGGGAGAGGGGCAGAATGACCAGCAGGTGAAGCAGACGAGGAAGTGCTGTTAGGGGGCAGCGAGGCGGTTTCTTGGATGATGGATCGATACCCTGGAGTTCAGGCTGGGTTTGCAATGTTTGGCTTGGGATATGATGCGTGCATGATAATGATTTGCATTTGGACCGGGCATCGGATGGTTTGCATAGCATTGGGAGTTGTGGCATAATTTGGCCAATGAATGAACAACATGAACTTTCTTCTACCATAAGGACTTCCTAGAACATGTTTGAATGGCCCATCGTCAGATATGAACGTTGGGGATGGAGTGTGAAACTATTGCCAGGACTCGGTCGAAGAGTATGTATTAGAAGAAGCCCTAATATAATGCCAAACGGGGGAAAACGCCGCAAGATCCCCATGCTGTCTAAATCTGAAAATTTCCTACATAACTGCGCAACATGAATCCCGTTTCCTTGTCGTGACCGGAGAGAATGGGTACCCTGTTCCACCTCCCCTCACATCAAGACATAGCACGGATTCTTCTTCTTTGCCCCTCCCATGGGATGTCAATAGCTCAATGCTCCCTCCCTCACATCACCACGCAACAAGAGTTCTGCTTCTTTGCTTGTTCTATGATTTTAATCATATTAGCACCAATGCCTCAACATGTCTCGTATGCCCCCAAATGCGGGGTTGGAGGGGGATAGTCTGAGAGGATAAGGGGCCACTCACGATAAAACATCTTACTCTGCGCACTCAACCCATCACTCTTCGCCACCAAATCGTCAATCTTCTCCCCCCTCTGCAACACGCTCTCGATCGTCTTATGCAGCACAATTTTCGTCTCATCCAACTCCTTCTGGATCTTCATGATGCTGTCCGCCTGCTGCGGGTCCTGGTACTTGACCAGGTAGTCCTTCAGCTCGGGGAAGGGGAGCGGGCCGCTCGAGTTGGCCCACGCCGAGCGCGGGTGCTTGGAGAGGAATTCGTCGACGACCTTCGAGAGCAGCTGGTGCGCCACCAGGGCGGGATAGTCTTTGTCTGAGATGATGATGCCGCATATGCCTTCGGTGCGGCCGTAGGCGTGGAATGTGTAGTCTGAGGAGGAGGAGGGGGTTAGATATGGTGGGAGTATTGCAAAGAGGGGGGATATGGACCTTGTTCTTCCACGTCTTGCCGTGAGCCTGGCTGGGTCCGTTCTGCGACTGTCTTGCTGAACAACGTCATGAATTCCCCATAGCTACCATCAAGGGCAATTAGCATGCGTCCCGGTTTCGAATCCCCTCTCTCGCGGGCAGAGGGCATACTTATTGCGTGTGAATCTCGAATAGGCGCTCAGATCCTTCTCGGCGACGAGCTCTTGTGCTGGCGTGCCCTTGGGCGCGTTCTTGAGGATCTGGATGCATAGCGGTCAGCCTTATCTCCCGAAACGGCGGAGGGCGAGGGATGAACGTACGCCGATGTAGTGGAGCTTCATGATTGTGGTTGGAGATGTAGTTGGGATGGGGGAGTACTATGGAATCTGCGTGAAGGTGTATGGGGTTGTTTCGCTCTAACTTGGGTGAAACTCTTTGGGGTTGCCTCTGACGCCTGTAGATGATGGATGGGTGGTCGTGGTGACGGCGGAGAAGGCTTGTTCCGGAGTCCGACCGAGGTGCCAGTGAAGAACATGTGGCCGGATGGCGAAGTTTGCGAGAATAATACAGGAAATGATGTAAAAGGATAGAAGGTTAATCTTTTATCTCGTAGCCAATATACTAGTAGAGATGTAAGGTTATTAAAGTACAACTCCGGGCTTGGAGTAAAGGGTAGGCGGTGGTCTCTAGTGGGACGGGCTAGCCTTCCCCGATGTACTAAATTTAGCTACTTTTGTTCTTTCTTTCCTTTCAGATACTTTCTGTAAGGCGTTATTCACTTTTACTCTCTAGTAGTTGTCTATTCTAGTGCTTATGTCATAGTTGGTGGCTAGCTAATCACCATTGCCACATGCTCATGCCTAGGGCTTTTCGGTAGGCTCTAGAGCCAAGAAACTGAGTGAGTTCGAGAAGGGTTGCTTTTTATAAAGACAATAGTAATCAGCGGAATACAATAGTATTATACCAATTGTATTTTAATTGCTTCTACTGTGCAATACATGCATTTTATAAATGGAGCCTGCAAGGTTCAAAGCTATATGGACTCCCCCTCTCCTTCCCTCCCCCACCCCAACTCGATTGGGTTTTTGAACTCGAAGCTCGAATTATCTGCAATAGTATTAAACAGACCCAGAATTGTCTGCGCATGAAAACGAAGAAGCTACAGAAAATAGGTTAGCATCTGAAATAACATCTCCGGTACAAAGAGACACAGAACTTACCTATTTTTCCAGAAGCATAAGCCTCAGTGATCGATTGAATCGTGGCATATGTCCCTCCCACACACAGAAAAGCGCCTAGGACAATCATAAAACAATGGAACCCAAACAAAACCTTTCCCTTGATGTTTTTCTTACGCTCGTCCTTGAAATCGTAGAGCCACAACCATCCTGGCAGGATTAGTGCTAGGGGTGCAAAGCAAATAGATCCTACAAACCCATCAGTTATACTCGAAACATTTTCATGGGGGATCGTCTTTGCAGGAAGGTGAGAGAAATCTAAACTAACCTGTAAGGGAAAGAATATAGTTAAAAATGGGAATGGACTCAGCAAGAATGAGAGACGTGGTTGCGAGTCCAAAGGTAAGACTAAGCCAGACGGACCAATGGACCCAAGAGCCGTTTTGAAGATGAGGCGAGTCACGGAGGATGCGGACAAAGAGGTATTTTGCGGCGGTGTGGAGGTAGATGACACCCGAGGCGAGAAGGCCGGGGATTGCAATACCGTAGGCAATTCTCTTGATTAATGGTCCTGCACTCTGTTTTTTCTCCATTAGTATCTATCTATACACTTGATAAGCTTGAGGGAGAATACGTACCCCGAGAGAGGGGGAGGAGACCCAGCGGCCACAGTAGTAGTATACCACGAAACTAAAGCTATGTTTTGAGTTAGCTTTCATTCAAAATGACTAGGAGAATATTGATCAAAAGCAGTAATACTAACCTTATATATGCAGCAGTGATGATTAAGTTGCAACTAATAAGTGCTCTCTTGTAGTCCTTTGGGTTCTTCATTTCTGACAGAACGGGGATAAACGCCGAGGATCCAGCGGAGGCGAGGAAAATTGTTGCAGTAGCAGTGATGCCAGCTATGAAGTCAGGATATGCAATAAGTCTGAATCCGAGATCAAAAGGTTCGGGGGCAGGTGGTGCAGCTGCTGGTCGATCTCGAGTTGTGACGGCAACACTAAAAAGATCACTAAGCTTTGTCCTGAACCACGAACGAGCATGACACTTACACGAGGATTAAAACCGCAACGAAGATTGAGAAGAATCCGGCCCATGTAATGTAGCGAATCTCTTCCAGTCTGCGAAAACTTGCAAACGAAGCGATTATCACTGCAGCAACCAAGGACCACCATACTGTGCAGAAGGGGTGGAGGAAGACCGCATTGAGACCGGTAGATAATCCGACCATACCGGAGCCGGCGCAAAGGACATATCCTAAAACAAACAGTGCTCCAGTTAACTCTTTGAGATATTTACCACCGACCACGCCAGCCATGTCGGCGCAAGAATGACATCCTGCATGTCTGCTTCTAAAGTCTCCTTGGATTATGCTACCCCCTAGATTAAAGCATCCTTAGCAAAGTAGACTTTTGGAAGAAGTTTGAACGTACTTACAATGATTGAGACTAGCCCAGCCAATAAGTGATAAAATGCCACCGATGGCACCTGCAAGAGATATTAGTGGGTGGTAAATTGGGAGAAGATTTGACGTCACTCGCCTAAGGAGTGAAATGCAATCGGAATGCCTAGAACACCAAGTGCGAATTGAACTAGATGACAGAGTCAGTAAACTTTATGACGTAGCGTTTTGCAAACCCGGCCCACAGGAATGAATAATTGTCGTACTTTTCATGAAAACGACGGAAGCGCTGACCCATCCCAAGGTGCGATATTGAATCCCATCTCCAGTATTGTTAAAGATTTCTCCATCGTTACTGCCCTGTGCAGCTTGCTCTTCTAGAACGCCAAGTTGGATGCTTTCCAACGTGTTCTGTCTGGGGAGCTTATTGTCCATGTTGTCGTCGAGCTGTGCTTTGAATGCGGCCTTTGAAGACATGGTGAAATATCTATTGGGAAATATGTTTACCAAGCAGGTGCGTAGAGAACGGACGGAAGTTTGAGAGGAATGAAAATTGTTACTGACATAACTTTATCTTAGGAATCAACTAAATTGCCACTTACTATAAATTGGGACTAAGTGCCGTGGTAGCGCGGAGACGGATATTGGAGCTAATTTGACGGAGAAAGATAGATGAGTGGTAGCTTCCCGCGCATGAAGCTCCCCTAGAAGGCCCTAAACGGGAAACCAAGAGGCTTGTAGTTTGATATTTGAGAACTAGAGAATGCCTAGAGCATTATTCTACCCCCTCTTTGCTCATCTTCTTATCCTATCTTGATTTCGAGTATACCTTTTTAAAAGGTTGCATTGCTCGCAACATGCCATTATTCCCCACCTATTCTAGAACTTCATACTACTGTGTGTAAAGTTAAACCGTGCGGCGAATACCGGTGTCTTAGGAGAAGTGAATGAGAATTATATTACTAAAGTAATGGAAATAGTGGGGTACATTCCTAATATACCACATTGATATACACCTGCTATTGACGTAATCTTATAAAATCCTCAATACAGTCATAGACGCCAATTTTGCCTACCAGAATCTGTTTCCGTCCTTGAACCTGGGTCTGCTAAATTTTGCTCGGGGCCCTCTTCCTATTCCTTACAGATTAGTCATAGTTTTAATATTTAGGGAGGGGCGTTTGTGGGCCCCTAGGACCATTTTAGTATTCGGAGTAATACAATTATGAGGACATCGACTTGGAGGACTACACTCTGAAGTACTGCCTCTAAAGTATAACACTTGCACATATTACAAAACGGTATTTGTGCATTATCTTTACTTCAAGCTAAATACTAAAGCCCGAAGTATATACGACATCAAGCATGAACAATAACGTACGCTAGTAAGCAAAACTTACGTTTCCTTTTCTTTCTTAAAGTGTATAACAGTAGCCACATGTTTATGCCCGCTCTTACCCAAGGCAAAGATAGCAGTAGAGCATGTTCTTTACTTCGGAAAAACAAATCCTCCTACTAGTAAGTAATACATCTATAAGCTACACCAATATGAGTTCGTCGTCTTCCTCCTATCTAACTCGAAAGGAGTCGATATCGTTAAACACCCTTCTCTGCGAGGCTGTCAACTGGTAAAGATATTTGTTTGGTCGTAAAATTTCTAAAGATTCCATTCTCCTTCTGTGTTAGTGGGATCGGGCATATTTCACAAGGTAAAATAGTTTTCGGATCTCTCAGGTGTGGTTTGGCCGTATCACTATTTGAGATTGGGAAAATGCGCAAAATATTGAAACATGTCCGTCCATATACTATTTCCATCTTACGGGCATCTGCTTTCCAGTCTTTTGGTAAGTTATAAGTGATACATAATGAATCGACGCTGAAGAGTGCTTAAAAAACTCATTTTGATTAAGTTCGATCAAGTGAGATCGAAGCCTTGCCGCCCCATCAAACCATCTAATAATGCCTTAATATGAATTGAAAACCACTCACCGCCAGTAAAGACTAGGTACTGCAGAGAAGAATATGAAATAAATTGAATCATATCAATACAACTACTTTGCGCTGTTGTACGACCGGTAGAAGTGCCATGGTGTGGTATTGAAGTTCGAGAGTTGGTAGTGGAATTGAGGTTTGGAGTGTCAAAAATTGGGTTTCTGATTTTAAGGGCTGCGCTGTAATGTGCTACGAACCGAATAACCTATAAATTAAGAGTCTAATCACATTAATTGAGTTGACTTTATAAATCGATGCATCTAAGTTCTATGTTTTTTGTATTAATATGAGTGACGATTTTGAAACTTTGGTGAAGTGAAGAGCACAAAAAGTAAGCGGCACCTATCATATATTAGGTTATGAGGTTGGTACTATTCTACGGCTCTACTGTCACAACGTTCAAGGACTTCTGTTCTCAGACACAAAATTAAAATGCGCTTGCTCAAAACAGACACTATTGAACTCCATGAGTATTTTGATGCTCAGATCCCACCATATGCAATTCTTTCTCCTCAATGGGAAGATGGCGAAGTCACTTTACAGAAGTTGCAAAGTGGTGAAGGCCCACAAATGCCAGGATATCAGAAGATAGTCAAGTGTTGCGCCCAGGCTGTCACGGATGGATGGAACCATGTTGTGAGTATTCGAAGTCAACTGCTACAATAGAGAGCTGGCTGTAGCCAACTGTTCAACTTGCGAAACTGACTGTTGATCAGTGGATTGATACTTGCTGCATAGATAAGACGAGTCGCGCGGAGTTGTCGGAAGCCAGCAATTGAATGTATAGATGGTACCAAAAATCACAGGTATGCTGCCCTTGTTGGACTTGGGCCCCCTCAACATAGTTGTACAGAGTTGCCAACTTTCACACAGCAGGACCGAATTATAAGCAAACTATGATTGGGTACTAGAAGGACGAGCAGGAACGTGACTGAGCAACCCGAGTAGAAGGTGAGGCGAGGGTGAATAGCACCTGAGCAAAACGGCGGAGCTGGCTAACTGCATTAGAAGCAAATGTGAGGAAATATCGTCTGAGACTTCCCAAACAAAAATGTAAATGGGAAGATATCTTATGATGAACAAGATATACAGTACAAATGAGATAGATTAGGCAAATCGTCTCAAATTTGTAGAATTAAGCCATTCAGTAATATAGGGAAACTGTCACGCTTTTATCCACCACCTCCTAAGTGAGTGTTTTCAATTGTACAATTTTCACATGAAAGAATGAGAATATAAAATAGCATGCGTCTCAAACTGTAGCAAGCAATAGAGTAAATATCTAAAATCTGGATGCTTGTACGTCATATTTCCGGTGACACTTCAGCAATATGTGACATGAAAGTAGCAAGCACATAAAACCATGCAATTTTAACCTTAGCATGTAAACTTCAATATAAACCATGAATAAAAAAGCCCTGCAAGTACATATGCCAAATTGTGTAGAGACTGTAAATCGGAATGCTTCCATCCTCTTCGGATTTAACCTTATTTTAGCCTTTCCTAGCCAAATAGCTGTAATCACAGGATGTCTGCACGTCCGTCCTTTTAAGAAGGTACTAAAGTACTAAATTTAGGCCCTGTATTAGTCAATAAGTCACTGGTGATGCCAACCTAGTCATGTAGCAAACCTACCTGCGTAAGTCTGTGTGCTATAGAGCATTTTACATCCCCGTTGAAATCATTCAGTTTTGAACTTTTGAAAAGGCAGGCGAAAGGTGAAGTTCGGTCCTTTCACTTCCTACAGTCATGATTATTTGAGTCATAGTCATTTTTCCTTATTATGAGATTATGAAGTGCCAAGAAGAACAACGGTTTTCAGATGCTCGAAGTTTAATTAGACCTGAAAGTGAGTAGACAATCCCTAAAAGGAAACTATATAAAGGTTATTATTTATCCACTAGTATTCTATCACTTATTGTTCATGATTACTCACCTCTACCACGTTATCCAGTCCACATCCTCTTTCCCCTCATTCCCGGTGGTCCTCATCAGGCTATCAAAGAAAGCCATGTCGACGCCTTGGAACGCCCAATCTTCTCCCCCGGCGGCCAGTCCCGGATACTCTCCATGTTGTAAGAGAGGATTGGATACACCGTTCTGGAGTAGTGGCGTGGAGTTTATAGTGTTATCGCTGGTGCTAGTAGACGAGATAGATGGCTCCCATGACTGCGCCAGAGTCTTTGTATAGGAATCTGGTACTCCTTGTGGGGCAATCGAAGGCGAGCAAGTATCTGTTACAAGAGTTTGTGATTTGGGAGCCTCCTTGCTCATGCCATCTCGTGCAATCTTGATAACGCCAAAGTAAGGGATATGTACGCTCACGGCGACATCGTCATTCTGGTTCGGTAGCGCCGACTCAGTCTCTGATTCCTGCACGCTCACCCTCTCTGCGCAACCTGAATAGCCATCCGCGGCCTCGACCTGAATAGCTAACAATCGGCGTAGCAGGTCAGCACTCTGAGCACTGAGAGCATCTGAATTGAGATTATTGACCTCTTTCATGGTGTCTTGTGCCTGCTCAATCATTGCACGATCGCTATAAAATTGATGAGCCAGAGGATTCTCCGCCTCTGAGCGGTGGCTATCTAAGTGGGCTAATATTAAAGTCATGGCGGCCATCAGGGCTAGGAAATCGATCATGCGGCAGCTGCAGGCAATCAGATTGAAGCTACGTAGTGTGATGAAGCGCGAGAGTACCTCCCGCGAAGCGTTCACGCAAGTTATTCGGGAGTACACGTGTTGGGCCTCGGGCGACGAGGAGCAAAGCATGTAAGGCAGATATAGCTGATTGAGAAGGTTATAATGGAGGACCTGTAAGAATAGCCTTTGCATATCCCAGAAGAGAGCTTGGGAATCGGTCGAGGAGGTGTCTAGAGTGGGCACTAGCCACCACTTGCTAGGCATGCTCCTGGCCACTTTTTGTAGCTCCGTGTCGAGAGTTTGCGTCAATGTGAGGTCACCGAGGCTTGGTCTGGATTCGTTACGCTCTAGTATTCGAGAGGCAATAACGCAGTGTATTCGATCGAGACGGCCCATTGGAGTGTCGTTTGTAAGCATCTCATCAGAAGCTATGCTGCAGTCGAGAGAGCCTTGGGAAAGGCCTAGCATAAGACAGAGATGGCGGTCCAGAAAGAGAATTCGGAACCACATAAACTGCGGGTTATATTTAACGCTAGGGTCAAGCACTTCATACTGTGCCCGATTATTCGATCGGTTAAGACCCATCAGCTGAGCAATACCCATAGCTCTCCGACCCGCTATCCAGCCTCGTCGGAGATTCCCTACATTCACTTGGTACATACTCTCGGTCATGACACACTCCAGGCCTTCGATACTTCCGAGGAATTCGTCGTTTGTGGTAACGAGACTAACAGCAAGATCTGCTAGACGTTCCATTATGACTCGTGGCGATTCCGACATACCTATTATCTCCTCGTGAAGAGTAGGGTGAAGATGCTGTAGGAATATGGCGAGCTGAAGCATGTACCTTGCGATGAGAACAGGATGTAAATTCGGTCTAGGGATCTCTAGGAAACTTTCTGGTGTTTTCAAGCCGTGCTGACAGAGGGTAGTATATGGCATAGTTAACACTTGATGAGCGAGAACAGAAGGGTGACGAATGGCTTTGCAAATTCTTTCTATATCTTCTCGTGAGGGCAACGATTCATGTAAGAACCAAGACAGGCTCTCACTTTTGACTTGTGAGGCAGGCGTATTGGTGGAGGATTGAAATTTGTACAATACAGAACCACTAGGAAGAATGCTATTGTCGACCGTATACTCCTAATGGAAGAAGTTAGTAATGGTCACACAGTATGGTAATTTTGAGTAAGAACCTGGAGAGATTTATGGGCCGCTGGAGTTAGTGTAGTCCCAGAGTTTGTTGACGCGGGAGTGGGAATGCCATAATCCGTCCTGTAACCACCCTCATTAGGAGTGAAGGGTGTCTTTTCGGCAAATATGGTATCGTTACTGCCAGCGTTGTTGATCAATTGATCAATTCGAGTCTCAACCCTTGCAACGCCATCACCAATCTCGTGGGATGTCTTGTCAATAGAGAGTGAGACTTTCTCCGGGAATTCCTGGCTGATACATTTAGAGCCCCGTCGCGAACAGCTGCTGCAGGAAGTACTAGTGGGCCGGTCGAATATACACTTCATCTTCCGCCGCTTGCATTCCCAGCAGCTCCGGGTTCCCTTTCGGACCTTCCTCCTTTTCGCCTCAGATCGGGTGTGATTCTCTGTATCCTGGGCCGGAGACTGGTGTTCTCGGGATGGCACCACATTTGATGAAGACATTGGATCTATGGGTTCAACGGAATATCCAGCTGGTGGAAACAGTTTGATTTCGCGTAGATAAAGTATTGAGTTTACTAGATGATGGCGAGACGGACGTTGACTAAGCAATAAGTCATCCTGAATTCGACCGTAAATCACGGCGGACGAAAGTTCGCTAAGACATACTCCGTATATTTGGACGACATTGGCCCGCATGTGGGTAAGCGTCGACCGTGCCTTTGATATCATTCGACATGGCAGACCAAAATTCACCTGGGTATGGACTTGGACGACATTCAGCCGTCTGTGGATCAATGCCGATCATTTCGACTTGGACTAGATTCGCCATGGCGGGCCAAAACACGGCGGGCGAATGCGTACCTGACCCTTTCTCTATTTAGACTCCTCTCAGAACTGCGTACAATGTGTGAATGGACTTTCCTTTATATCAACTGCTGTTACAGGCTGCTCTCCTGACCTAATACCGCCTCATCCTCTCAACAGACTGACAACCCAAAGGGACGCAGAATACGCGAAGAAAACATGCCAATTTAGTGTCCAAAATTTGAAAGCAATAAGATAGTCCAGATGGAAGCAGGCAATTCAACGAGCTCGACCAGCAACGGCGAACATCCCGCAGCAAACGGCATACCAGAGAAGCAAGATGATGCCGTAGCCTTGCCTGCGAGTGATGGGCCGGAATATGTGACAGGTTTGCGGCTGTTCTTGGTTATGTTCACCATCTTTATGAGCACTCTCCTCGCCGCTCTGGAGCTTGGTATCATCTCTACTGCAATCCCCGGAATCACAGACGAATTTCATAAACTCGACGACGTCGGATGGTACGGAAGCGCCACTTTCCTCGTAGCTGGCTCGGCCGCGCCCATATGGGGGAAGTTGTACAAGTACCTCAACGTCAAATACACTTACCTTGTTTCAGTCGCCTTGTACTTGGTTGGGAGCCTCGTGGGCGCAACAGCTCCAAATAGTGTTGCCGTAATCATTGGTCGAGCTCTTCAAGGCTTGGGAGCTTCCGGTACCCTTGGAGGCTCGGTTCTCGTCATCAACTACGTAGCCGAACCTAAGAGACGACCTATCTTGATCGGTACTTGGATGGGTGTCTTCATGATAGCGACTATTCTGGGGCCACTGATTGGCGGTGCCCTTACCAGCGGCCTATCCTGGCGTTGGTGCTTCTGGATTAACCTGCCTCTCGGGTGCCCTATCGTCATCCTATTATTGTTATTCTTACGGGTGCCGAAGCATATAAAGCCTGTTTCGGCTACATGGAAAGAGATAATTCTACAGCTTGATCTTCCGGGCTTCACCATGCTGCTTGTCTCGCTCATCTGTTTAACCCTAGCTCTGCAATGGGGTGGCCAGACTAAAGCATGGAGCGCAGGCTCCATAATCACCACTTTAATTCTTTTCGTTTTCTTTACTATTTCTTTCTTCATCATTGAGTGGCTCCAAGGCATGCGTGCTATGGTCCCACTGCAGCTGCTAAAGCCGCGCATAGTATGGGCCAACGCCTTATATTGCTATATGTAAGTACTCAGTTGCCTATTCTTTCACTTTGTTTCCGGTGTGGCTAACTGACGATTTATTAAGCTGCAATGCCGCCGACTTCCAAAGTATATTTTACCTTCCCGTCTATTTCCAGTCTATCCACGGCCAGTCTGCTATCACGAGTGGCGTTAATACCCTTCCGTTCCTGGCCCTCTTTGCTTTAGGAGCAATGGCTAGTGGTGCGCTTATTGGGAAGACTCGCCTCCTGCAACCCTATCAGCTGACTGGCGCGCTCTTCATGACTGCTGGTATGGCTCTGCTTTACACGTTGGGCGTCAACTCATCTCGAGCACGGTACATTGGCCCTCAGGTACTCGTTGGGTTTGGTCTTGGCCTCGGTAGTCAGATCCCGATGACTGCAGTGCAGGGGTTTTCTAAGCCCGAAGATGTGGCACCATCCACAGGTATCATGATCAGTAAGTATCTAATAAGATTCTGGATTCTACTATTAATCCCCTCCTTGTACTAATGCCGGCACTAGTGTTTCAAGCGATTAGTGGTAGCTACTTCCTCACAGTGGCACAATCCCTCTTTGCCAACCGCATGCTGCAGACACTGAGGACCACTGCTCCGAACATCGACGCTACCATGGTTCTAAACACCGGCGCATCCGAAATCCTGAACGTCTTCAAAGGTAGTGATCTTGCCGCTGTTCTGAATGCTTACATGGTTGGACTCAAGGCCGCCTTCGCCTCTGCCCTGGCTTGTTCGGCATTGGCAGTCTTTCTGTCCCTTATTATTCCCTTCATGAAGCTTCCTGATCATAGCAGCAAGAAGACAGAAAATGTAGCGACCATCTAGACCTGATTATTACTAGAGAAGAATCGGGAATGTGACGATTGGAGAATTAAGGTTTGAAGTACAGGCTATAGGCTACGAGTAAAAGGAATTTGGGAGATTAGATTTAGAGATGTAGTTGTATAATTAGCCTGGGAGGTGCACAGCAAAGCATAGGTGTATTTGCATGAATAGATTATCTTTTCATCTGCAGTTGGGATGGCTGCTTATTAGTCTCGATTGGCATTCTTAAACTGATTTTCTTGTCTACGTTTAACAATAGAGTGTTGTATTGAATAACGTGAAGTCGAAGAGAATAGTGGCAAATTTGGACAATGAGTTGGGCAAGGTGCTGGGAAGAGACTATATATACTAGCTGCAACCTTTGTTTTATCAGCACTCTTACCATAGGCAAGAACAGCAATAGCATTCGAGTTTACCATACAAGATGTATCTCAAACAAGTATTTGTCTTTGCGCATGAATTAGGTTGCATGTCACATTTTTGCTCGTTGGACTTTGAGCTATTGGTCTCCTAGGTCTTGCGGCCTTGAATGTTAGGAGTTAGAAATGATCCTCCTGATTGGCCATATGCATGCTTAATAAGCAGATATGGCTCTTAAGTGTTTTGTTGCACATCGCAACGTTAACCATGAACTTTTCGCCCTAGAAATGCCCTTCTGCCTTAAAGGTTAGGTATCATGCAACTAATTATCTGATTGGCTATTTGGACTCTTAATAAGCGGTTTCTAGCCTTAACTATTTTGTTGCACATCGCACGTTGCTCGTTATCTTTTTGTTCTTTCTGACCGTAATATTCCTTGTTGCCTCAAAAGTTAGGAATAGAAACCTAACTTCGTGATTGGCTATGTAGTGCTTAATAAGCAAATATAAACCTTAAATGTTTTTGTTGCACGTCGCACCGTTAACCATGACTTTTTTGGGTGCATTTGGTATCTTTCTGCCTTCAAAATTAGGAATCGAGAGTTTAATTTCTTGATTGGTTGTCTGAAAGTTGACTCAGCGATGACTAATTCTGAAGCTGTTGCTGCTGTTCCAAGTATATTTCCACTGCTGCAAGTCCAGGCGCCAGGAAGATGAGGTCGCGCATAAAACCCTCGTGTGGTATATTCTGTCTGAAGTAGATGTAATTGGGGGTCACGCAGTCTTCAATATTAATGTGAGTGGAGTCTTTGCTGCCGCAATCATTGGATAGCGCGATGGCAAAAGTCAAGCTGTTACTCATGCTCGCATTTCCACAATCAAAATTAACTCAAGATGAATAAAGACCGCTATTGATATTCGAGAGCGTCGAGTCCATAGTTTAAGATCTAGAATTATGGCTCAGACCTACCACGCCATCTTTCTTAGTTGTAGCGAAGCGACAAAGATGTCATTCGGAGCAGGCAAGAGGGTATTTCACATAGTTGCTGATCAATCTTGAATTAATTCGTAGCCAAGTGTTGATTGAATGCAGGAAATTATTAAGCATTTCAAATCATCTTCTGTCTTGGCATGCACGTAGTTAGGTCGGTGATTAAGATGGGATTGCTTTTAATGAGAAGACGGCACCTAGATGCTGTGCTGTAAGCCAATGGCCGGGACAAAAGCCGCTACTCTCGGCTAGCTAGAAACTCCATAATGCGGATTTGTACAGAAGTAGAGCAAGGTCTCTCGAACACGATTTTTGTTGAGGTGCAGACTCATTAGTTAAAAGAACCCAATTTCTGAAATGTTAAAAAATTTATAATAGAAGCCTCCGGAGTCAAGCCTAGTAGCTATCTATGAACAACAAGTTGCTAAAACTAGATTGATGCAAGGTAGAATAACGCATTTCCACGTGACAAACTACCCCTCATTCCTTTCCCAATCCGGGAAGTTGAGTTCCGCCACTCCGTCACAAATCTCACTGTAAGCATATCGCCTCCGAAATCCACAATGCTTATAAACATCCTTAAGCTCCATCATCTTTCAACAATCAAGAAATCCCAGCTTCTCATCTCTCTTGCAATAGAAACCCAGAGTCCTTTCCCCCGAACCCTATAATCCCCACAACCTTGTACTCTTTACATTTCAACACGATCAAGTAAAATGACGCAAGGAAAAGCCACAGCAACGATCTCTGGACGAGTTATCGCCGACACGGACGAATATGAGATTGTTGAGGGAAATGTATACGTAGGTTCCCCATTTCTTGACAAGACACAACTCCAGGCATCAGTACTTACTGTCATGTTATTAGTTCCCACCGTCGTAAGTAGGAGACCTGAGATGCGAGATTTAATACTGACACCGTACGCAGCTCAGTCAAGAAGGAACTCTTGACCAAGACAGACCTATCAACCCATTGCCCATGGAAAGGTGATGCCTCGTACTATACCATCAATCTCGATAGTAAGCTACTCAGTCAAGAACGGAGGAGACATCAAACTGACGATTTGTAGAAACGGAGTTCAAGAATGCGGCTTGGTTTTATCCGGAGCCCAAGGAAAAGGCGAAGAATATCAAAGACTACGTGGCGTTTTGTAAGTGCATTCCTTTGCTTTAGGATATATTACGTACGATCAGATGCATCGCTTGAATCGTTGCTCACGTCAGCAACACTGAGAGAGAAAGCCTACTCACGCTTGCATTTATAGACAAGAATATTGTGGACGTGAAGACAGAGTAAATGGCGAATTCGGATTAGTCTTCTAGACCTATGTATTTCATGATTGATCTATCAAATCTTACGATAGCACTTGCTTAGTCTTAGAGACCCTTGGTTCTAAAATCCGAAAGCTTGTTGGCGAACTTTGGTGAATCCTGCGATCTTTCTCTGCTTAAACATTGCCTATTTTCAGCGGGTGAATCTTGCCAGTCCCGTTGCTCTCAGTTGAAGTAATTGAAACAATTCATTTGCCACGAAGCAAAACCAATAAAATCCTAGATACCTTGTGAATTTCCCAGACAAGTGGTTTTAGAGGGGAATCTTTCAAAGCGATAGTGATACGTAGCTTATGGACGTGGTACTCACAAAATGGCTTTAACAATGAAAGATGATTCGGAGTTTTGTCTTATATGCGAAAGGGAAATTCTCCTCGCCATTAAGCTCAAATTCGGATGCGTTTGACCCAAAGAGTCTTCTCTCCCAAACGTTCGGTGGAACCTCGGCAACACGAGAAAACGCGATTTCCAATTGACGACCGCGTCCTCCGCCTCCCCAATCTCAAAGAAAAGGAAGTGATTCGGCCCATGCAAGATATACTGTTGATTTTGGAGACCGTAAAAAATCCGCTTTAACTCAAGATGCCGCAAGACCATGCGGATCCATCCCTTGGCCATTACAATGATGGCAATCGCGCATTTCTTCAGTCTCTCATGGCACGCGGAACTTTGACTTTCCAAGAAGGCCAGCAGCTTCTTGCTGCCATCTGGACTGTTCAAGAGGGTATGCAGTAGCAACTTGCGCGATTCAGGATCCTTTGCTGATGGCGATCCTCTTACAGGAAGGCAAAATACACCAGATGAGGTCACTAACGACGATTTCAAATCTTACATATCTGCCGCAGCAGATGCTATCTCCCCTTTCGATTACGAAATTCGCACTACGCAAGATCAAGTAACTAAGGAGCGAGTTTGGGCTTTTGTGAATAGTGTCAGCGATCCCCTCACACAAATGGCTACAACTCGAACCGCAGAAGAAATGTTTTACTTGAAGCGGTTGTTGGACGCCATGTTTGAGACATACAACACACCACGAAAAGAGATTATGGCGATCAGCAGTATGCAAGCCTTGGAGCAGAAGATCAGAAAGGGTACCGGTCGAAGGAACACCGAAGGCGATGAAGGCTCACAAACTACCGACAAAGGCATAACATCCGCCGAAGCGGAAAGAACATTAGGCAATCTCGTGAAGGAGAAATGGCTCGAGAGAAGTAGGGCAGGCTTCTATCGATTAACACCTCGCGCTTTAATGGAGCTACACAGCTGGCTCATCGAAGCCTATAACGAAGACACAGAAGACCTAGACGAGTGGCAGAGGGTCAAATTCTGCGTAGCTTGCAAAGAGCTTGTTACTGTTGGTCAAAGGTGTGGAAATAGGGAGTGTAATATACGGTTACATAATATTTGCGAAGGCGCATTCTGGAAGGCGAAGGCCAGCCAGAAATGCCCTAAATGTGATACACCATGGGATGGCAAGAATTATGTTGGGGAGAAGGTAGTGACAACCTCGGATGAATACTTGAAAGGCAAGCGGAGAAGTGGTAAGAGGTCAAGGCCTGTGGTTGAACAAGAGGAGGCAGACGATGAACCCGAAGCGGATGCTGAGGAAGAGGCAGTGGAAGAGGAAGAAGAAGCCGAAGAAGAGCAAGAGAGCCCAGAAGTTTTAGAGAGGAAGAGAAGTCGGCGTAGTGATCCTCAGCGAGATGCATCGAGCGATGATGATGAGGACCAAATAGTTGACGAAGATGAACCAGAAGAGGAGGAAGAAGAGTCACCAGTGAATAGCAGTAGGAAGCAGGGCCGGCGTAGTCAAGTTCAGCAAGACGAGTC
Source organism: Ascocoryne sarcoides NRRL 50072 (assembly GCA_000328965.1). Lineage (NCBI taxonomy): Eukaryota > Fungi > Ascomycota > Leotiomycetes > Helotiales > Gelatinodiscaceae > Ascocoryne > Ascocoryne sarcoides. The sequence continues at coordinate 3,556,239 of KB205940.1, forward strand.
CAGCGCAAACGAATCAGATGAATAATGATATCTATAATTCCAATGGGGTATATATGGAACTAGATTTAAACGATGGAAAACTTAGATAAGTACCGAACCGAGAAACGTTTATGAATACAGTATAACTCCATTGGCATACCCACAGATGGCTTTTCCAGTTATACATTCTACAAAATACCTTTTCCATAATACCGCCTTTCAAGCTTGTCGACTTGCTCAGTAGCCTAGTTACCGACTACCATCATTTGAATTAAAATCCCAAATGTGAACTAATTTTTACAAAGTAAAACAAACACCGACATTGCACTTGTAGAAGTAACTCTCCCACCGTCTAGCTATCTAAACCCGATAGAGTTTGGAATGTTTGGGGACGGGCCTTTCTACTAGTTGTGTGTAGATTTATAGATGTTCCCTTCCTTTCGTTGCAGGTAGCAAGCTTCAACTGCATCATGTTTAAAAACCCATGGAGTATAAATCCATCACAAATAAAAAAGAAGTGGAATGTGTACTGGCTCGCACGTGGGCTCGAGTCATGTGTTGTATAGGCGCGTAGCCTTCATTCAGTCTAAACGCGCCTCCAGAATTCCACAGGAAAGGTCAAAGGGAAAATTGAGACCTCAGTTCTTGTGAGAAATATAGCCTCAAGGAATTTTGGGATGTCAACTCCCGAAAGGTGTGATTCCTATCACGTTTGCTCAGACCTCCCCACTTCTGATTTGGGCCTAGTATGAAACTAACCCAATGAGGATATACTTGGAATTGCACGACATATGGCGTAAATCGCACCTAATTTCTCCCGTAAAAAGCCACTCTCTTCCTCTTTTCGTTTCTGTAAAAATCGCCGTCCTCAAGATGGGGGGACCAGAAGAAAAGCTACTGTTCAACCATGGCCATCGCACCCCATTCGGGCCCAAAGCTCGTCGGAAGCTCTTCAGACCGGCGATACCGCTCATTGCAACCCTATTTATGATTCTGGCTATTCAATTCATTGTTCTGCCAGGATATGTGTATCAATTATCCCCCAGCGAGGTCACTCTTTCCAAATACCATCTCAATCAACTCGATGTTAGGCTCCAGAAGTGTGCCGAACAACAAACCCCGCCAGTTCAATACCCCGTAACGAAGGCCGGCTCTCGAACCAACCCAAGATGGAACGGAATCAGCGGTCAACAGAAAACAGTGCTGTTACGAAACGTCACCTTATTTGATGGAGACAAGATCGTAAGTGGTTTCACTGATGTAGTATTTAAGAACGGTGTCATCACTGCTGTTGGTGATGAGGGGTCTTTTGGGTCTCTTTCTGGAGAGGTCGATGTCTGGGATCTCCACGGCCGTTATGTTACACCTGGACTTATTGATATGCATTCACATCACCTTTCCATGTCATGGCCTTTGCTGGATTCGACGGATGATACAAATGAGATCCACCCAGATACTGGCCCACTTACACCCCAAGTCAGAATCATCGATTCACTCAAAGCATATGATATTGCAACTACGATCATCGCATCTGGAGGAGTCACTACATCATTGATTCTGCCTGGGTCTGCGAATATCATGGGTGGCGAGGCCGTGCTGGTTAAAAACGCACTCAGATCAGGTGAGAATGGGGAAGAAGTAGTGGAGGAGATCTTGTTCGAGCATGGGATTCCGAAGCATCAAAGAAGGAGATTCATGAAGATGGCTTGCGGTGAGAACCCCAGGCGAGTTTATGATCATACCCGGATGGGGAATGCGTGGGCCTTTAGAAAACACATGGAACGGGCCAAAGAGTTGAAGGGGAAGCAGGATGCATTTTGTTTGGAAGCTGCAACCATCAAAGAGGGGGGCGATGATGCTGCCATCAAATCTTTCGTGTCGGCGACTCTAAAAGATGAGAGTGCCACAGATTATTTAGAATACGATTCCAGTATTGCCATGCTTCGAGGCCAGGTTGGTATCAATATTCATTGTTATGAGACTGAAGACTTCGAAGATATGATCAAGCACAGTAAAGAATTCGGATTCCGAATTCAGGCATTCCATCATGCCTTAGATGCATGGGAGGTACCAGAGCTGATCAAAGCAAGCGGCGAGTGAGTTTAGAAATTCGAAGGCTTCAACTAAGGATCGGTGCTAATGGTTTAACTAGGAACATCACCATCGCAACGTTTTCTGAGTTTGGATTTTATAAAAAGGAGGCTTATGAGGCAAATCTGTATGCTGGCAAAATTCTGGCTGAACATGGCGTACCTGTGGCATATAAATCTGTAAGGTGCTTACTTCACATTTAGAAACCACGCTGACTTTTCTAGGACCATGTTCAAGCTGAGACGAATGCGAAGTACCTCTTATTCCAAGCAGCCACAGCGCATTCATTCGGTCTCTCAGAAGAACTTGCCCTGCAGTCTGTCACAAGTGTCCCAGCACGATCTTTAGAGCTCGACCACCGTGTAGGATTCGTGAAGCCAGGCTTTGATGCTGACATAGTAGTATGGGATTCACATCCACTTTCCGTTGGCGCAACTGCTCTACAGGTTTATATTGATGGTAAACCAACACTAGAACGCGAGAAAGTCTCCCAAGTTATGCCAGAAAGTATCGATATTAGCCCCCTGCTTGCAAAGCCAATCGTGAGAACGACACCCGAGCAAGAAGTTAAGGAAACCCTTTGCAAAGAAGTCGAGAAGCAAGGATCAAAAATTTCCATTTCCGGGATCACCCAATCATTTCTGAGAGACTATGACATAACTTCTTCGGCCGAGAAATTGACCATGGTTATCGATAATGGTAAAATCATCTGTTTCGACTCCTCGGAATTGTGCATAACAAGCAGTTCAAACAGCATCCCTATAACTCTCAAAAATGGGCATGTACTTCCTGGCCTCATCGCCGTGTCCGTCTCTCTTGGACTTGTAGAAATCTCCGGTGAAGACTCGTCAAGCGACGGCGTTTCTACTTCAAATCTCGATGCCAAGGACGTTCCATATGCAAAATATGGTATCCATCTTGAAGGCCGTGGCTTTTCGCGAGCGAGAATTGCAGGCGTGACAAGAGCCATTACACCACCCCTGACAGCTGGACTGGTGGAAGGTGTTAGTGTTGGTTTCAAAACTAGTGGCAAAAAGACAATTTTGAATGGTGGCATTTTTGAAGAAGATGTTGCTTTGCATTTTACTGTAGGACAAGATATGAGAGGGGAAGGAGGGTTGTCTTCTGTTTCCGCTGGCATTCGCAAGCTTCGACAAATTGTCTTTGACAATAAGGAGAAAGATAATGTGTTTGGGAGTGCAGCGAATGGATCGATCCCACTTGTTGTTCATGTTGAGAATGAGGTCAGTGATCACTCATCCTTAGACCGCAGTTTACTGATGACTTTAATAGTACGATATTACTCAAGTTATTAAAATCAAGCAAGACTATCCAGCTTTGAATGTGGTCATTCTTGGTGGTAGTGGAGCTCCTCTTGTAAGTCTACCTAGGGAAACTTATAACTGTTGGCAATACCCTAAATATATCCCATAGGTGGCAGATGAGTTAGCCGCAGCCAAAATCCCGGTGATATTAACAGCAAACCGAGGGGCCCCAGATACCTTTGAGAAACGAAACTCCCTCCCAGGGCCACCACTTAGTCGTTCTCCCGCAGCTGTTTTGTCTGATGCTGGTGTTAAATACGGTCTTGCTATTTCCGGTGAATGTACGCTTCGATTCCCCTCCTTGTTCGCACCTTCCACTTTTCCCTCATTTTACATTTCATTCAATCGATCCCATTTCTACGAACATAGACTGACAGAAGAAACAAGCTGACTGCCATATTCACAATCTACCGATCGAGGCAGGTTGGGCCGCCAAATTTGCTAGCATCTCTAAGAAGGAAGCCGTGGATTTGGTGTCGAGGAATATAGAAGAAATATTGGGTTTGGCGAAAGCGGAGGATTTTGTGGTGTATGAGGGGGACCCACTGGAATTTGGAGCAAGCGTTGTGCTGGCTATAGATGGGGATGATGGGGGTGTTAGCATGTGCTGGCCGGAGAGCACCTAGATTATGTGTTCCATGGGTGGTTGAAATGGATTTGGGTCTAGGATTATATAGACTAGGAAGAAGACCGGGGGCCTGTTAATTCCTCTTTAGAGCAAAAGGATTACCATCTGCGGTGAACCTCCATATGTATGTTGTCGGCTAAGCCACATTCGGAAATTTAAGATGACAATCTGAATCAAGAGACCAATAATTAGATTAAAAGCTGTCTGTAGCAGGATTTTTGTGATATACAAGAATGGCATTCTAAATTAAAGCCAAAGATTGGCCATGAGATGGGAAAGAAAAAGGCACTACAGGGTTGATCTCGGATAACCTTACCCACGCGGTCCGATAAATAGCCGTTTCCCGTACCCCACGGCTTCGGGAGGCCTAAAGTTGGACATGACAACAGAGCTATCTCACTCATCACTGCACTCCGTACACTCTCTCAACAAACATCAGGAAACATGGTAAAGCACAAATCGCAATGGCCTTGGTCCCGGCGAAAGAGCCTCTGGGACCCTCCCACAACTCTCGACAAGATCCTCGACTCCCCCCTCCGCGCCCTAATCTCTATTGTCTACCCCCTCCTCCTCACACTCCGCGGCGCACCCTTCAAACCACCTAAACACAGGCCCACCGTCCGTATCATCTGCATATCGGACACGCATGCCAACACCATTGACGTCCCTCCTGGCGATGTGTTGATCCACGCGGGCGACCTAACGAACGCGGGTACCATCGAAGAGATACAAGCGCAGTTAGATTGGCTAGCGAGTCTGCCTCATCCGGAGAAGATTGTGATTGCGGGGAATCATGATAGCTATTTTGATGTGAGGAGTAGGAAGGAGGAGGACCGGAAGGGGGACAAGAGATTAAATTTCAAGGGGATACATTACTTGGAGAACAAGGCTATAACGTTGAAGTTCAGAGGCGGGAGGAGGTTGAATTTTTATGGGAGTCCAGATATTCCGCAATGTGGGGGGTCTGATAATGCGTGAGTTGCGTTCAGCTTTGGGCTAGGGAAAGATAAGTGGGGGCTAATGAAGGATAGGTTTCAATATCAACGGGAGTTGGCACCTTGGCAAAATAGGATACCGCTCGAGACAGATGTTCTTATAACGCATACGCCTCCTCGGCATCACCTTGATCTCGGCATCGGTTGTGCGGGATTGTTAGAAGAGATTTGGCTTGTCAAGCCACGGCTACATGTTTTCGGACATATACACTCTGGTGCGGGTCGCGAAGCGGTGTTCTGGGACAAGGGACAAAGGGCATATGAAAAGTTGATGGGTAGGAAGAAGGGCGGGATACTATTGGATATTATACCTAGTGCCGCTTGGGTGGATTCGTTGAAGATAGTATGGCATGGCGTCAAAGGTATTCTGTGGCAGAGGTTAATGATGGGGTCCACCGGGACGAGAGGGGGCCTTTTGGTAAATGCTAGTATTGTATACCAGAGTACCACTGAAGTGGGGAACCCAGCTCAAGTCGTTGATTTATGAGAATCTATGTCTCAGGCGTGGTCTTAGGATAGACCAACTCAACAAAAGACTTTACTCTTTTCAAAATAATAGCATGCAAGATTTGCTATCTCAGTAGCAAGGCTTGAATGATCATGTAAGTTTCATAATGTTATATCAGATTTTAGCTCCTTCCCAAACGTCTTGTTGTTATCGTCACTTGCTGCGCTATTTAATTGCAATAGACCCATCATCTTAACAATTTCTTTAAAAAGGAAAAACCCCCATAGTATCCATGTTTTTTTTCCTCTAGACGGAACTATCCACTGTCAACTGCTGAATGCCTAACGACCTTCCATATTTGATAATCTATAGAGCCTATTTCAGTTGTTCTAATTTGACTGCAAGCTAAAAATTGGACTACAATAATATTGGTTCTAAACGGATGCGCTTTGTTAGCCCTGTCCAGCACACATAAATGTCTGCGGGGGGTCTTGACTAGATTATATAGACCTAAAATATTTGACTATTTACATTGGTACTTCTAGTGAATAATAAATATGAAAGTTCGTTATCCGCACGCCTTGAATCCTTTTTGTGAATTTTAATTAGAGGCTAATGACACATGAGAACTGGCATCTTATGTTTCATAACTCATTCAATTTGTTGCTGCTGATGCTTGTCAATTGAAGGTGAATGATTTAATCATGTTTTGTTCTTTCTAGGACACTCGGGTATCTTTTAAGTCATTCTGGCTCACGACTTTGGTGATATAGAGTACAATAAAAATTCATTAGTCATCAATCGGGCGCTTGGTCTAGGGGTAGTAAGTAGTACTCGGATAACCTATCGCTTTCACAGCTAACCTCTCCTCAGTGATTTTCGTTTCGCATTCTGTCACCGCAGAATTGACTATGAAAGGTCGTGGGTTCAATTCCCACAGTGTCCAATTCATTTTTTTTTCATTTTTTTGGTAGATTAAAATTTTGTCAATAACTTTATGTAGAGCCATGGGCGTGTTATTTAATTTAGGCTGGGGCCGGGGATAGTGGCATGTTTGTGGCTAGAGATATGTGGGGGCTTAAGCGAGTCGTGGAAGAGTTTGGGGTTTGGGTTTAGTTGGAAAAAAAGCATGAAGGAGGATTGAAAAAATGGTGCTGGATAGACAGGCTGAATAGGAAGTTGAAAGGCCAAAGTCCAAATTCACGGTCCGATGCATATCAAGGATAAGACGGTCAGAAGTAGAATGTCGTAGCTCAGGCTCTATGTGAGCCCATGCTCTTAATATGTTTAATAGATGATCAAGAAAAGCTATAGCTAGAACATGCAAAGAGTATTACCTCTAGTTAATACTAGGTGGTCCAATCTGGGTGGCAAAACCAGAACCGGTTAATTTTTGCGAAGCGGCCCGGGCCTAGTTCAGTATCATACAGAGTAATGGGCAATGAGAACGGAGAACGGAGGATGACCTCAATCAAGTACAGTTCATATTCCAGAAATGCATATAGCGTGCAGTAGATCTACAGATCTCAGCCTTAACTCAACCTCAACCTATTATTACCTTCGAGCGGCTGCGGCACGTTCCATTCTATCAACGCAACCTCAATATCTCTTCGTCTCTAAACGCTTTGAAAATTCGTCTACTTCTATATCACTTCCTTTTCAATTTCAATCTCATCTTTACTCTCATATTCCCAATAAATACAGCTCTTATCTACTTTACTAGCCCTGGGGGGTTCGAGTAAGGCTTTCTGCGTATGGCAGCCCGTGCACCACCACAGAATGAGGTTCCCCTGGCATCACATACTATCCGAGCCTAATATATATTTTGTTGGCCTCACTCTCTTTCTAACTGGGTTACGAAAGTTGTCCCTGAAGGATAATTCTTGTTTCTAATAGACGGACATCTCTGGCGTGTTTCTATCCGTGTAATTCCAGGGAGCAATACCAAGCCAAGCATCCTCTTATCATACCAGGACTACAATGTGACCTTGACCTTGCCACGGGGCGCTGATCTCTCAATGGCGACATTGATCCAGTGCATATATAAAAATATATATACACCCCTTATCAGGCTATCGCAATCATCAATTGCTGACATCGTTTGGACGCCATAAAAACCGTTACACTATGACTAGACATCGAGAACGGAAACGAAATTTCCAATCCTGACGTTCCCCAAAGCTGTCCAAGTGTGACGAAGCTGCAATGAGGAGATTTCTGATGGCATTAGTATCATGGATGCTTGCGATAAGCTTCGCGAATAGAGGCAAGTCTAGCAAGGCAGAAAGTCAGGGTTAATCCACTAACGCTACTCTTCGTTAGTACTCGCGGCAAACTGCAGCTCCTCCCTAACTGCCAATGGTACACCATCAAATCAACTCTTCTCGTCATCTACAGATATCACTGAGTATTTAGCCCCTTGCGAGACGTTCATCGGAGGCGTCAGCTTTAAGCTCGATATTATAGGCTCTATCACCCTTGATAATTTGAAAAACATCACGGGTGACCTGGTGATCGGCAATACCTACGAGACCATAAATACCACGAATACAACCTCTCTTTCTCTCGGTGCTCTAGAACATGTCGGTGGAGATATCTACATCGGTCTAGACACTATTACACATCTTAACCTCTCTAGCCTAGTCTCTGTCAACGGCAGCCTTGAGCTAAACAGCGATGGTGGACAGGCTGTATTGCGTGCACTACAGCTCCCGAGCTTATTATCCGTTAGAGGAGATGTCAGCGTCATTGGATTCCCCGTGATGAACACGATAGAGTTGCCTTCATTAACTTCAGCTGGGAATTTGCACATGAACAATCTCCCGGTTCTGTCTCAAGTCAATTTCACAAACGGACTCCATATCACAAATTCCTACCCAGAGTATGAGCCAAATCCTACCATTTATATCGATACCACAGGCCTCGAATCCATTAGCAGCATCTTCATCTCCAACTCTACTACAGTAACGATAACGAATAATCCAACTCTTCACAGCGTCACCCTCCACGGAACTGCGTCCAACAGCACCGGTCCAGGGGCAAGCAACCCAGTAATAACCATCACAGAGAATAGTCCGAATCTTACCATAGCCTTCCCCCAGCTTACAGCGTACATGGGCGATTTGATATTCGACACGGCTGCCTCCCTCAATATCGACGATTTGGTGTCCGTGTCCGGCGCAATCGCCATCAAAGGTCTTATGCCCACGTTCTCTGCGCCAAACCTAAAGATTGCCCAAAGCCTCACCTTAGGCACTCTTCTCGACACCTTCCGCGGTGTATCCGATGCATCGCTTCCTTTGCTAGAAACTCTCAACACATTAGATATCTGGGGGACCCCGACGCCGTGGTCCAGTAGCTCGCTATACATTCCAGAAATCAAATCAATCGAGGCGTTTATGTTCTTTATCGACTCGGCATCATTTTGCCAGTACTGGGAACATCAACGCTGTCTGGGTGTCATTGTGGACTCATTCTGTTGTGGGTCTAATTGTCCTAGTATCCCTGTGCTGCATAGCCAAGCGGAGTGCGACAAGAAGTATCCGGCGACCGGACTTACGTATAGGACGAAACTTTCCATAGGGCTGGGTGTTGGATTTGGTGTGCCAGCTTTGGCGCTGCTTTTATGGTGCCTATATATATGGAGGAGGTGGTGGATGAAGAAGAAGAATTCGGAAATACAGCCTACTGTTGAGTTAGCCGGCTTGCCGAATGAAAATCATGAACCGCTACCGAAGTATCAGCGGCACGAGACTATCGAGCAAGATAGCGAGCTACCAGGGTATGATTATGCTACTTTAAATAGGGCAGATACTAATGTCAGAAATTCTGTGGCAAGGAGCGCATAGTTACAGATGATGGGGCTAGGAAGCCCGACCCAAAAGGCAGAGGGATGCTTATTCTGTGAAGGGTATTGTAGTGTGTGATTAGTTTAATCTAGAAGCATAGTATTTGCGAAACAAAATACTACCTTGCCTTTTGACTCCATTGAAGCTCGCCCAGCTTTGGGGTCGCACTAAGCCTCAGAGCACAATCTAAAACAGCTAGCCCGATTTAAAAACTTATTTTCAAGCCTGTTTCAGTGCCGAAAGTCCTACAGGTTGCATATGCCATGCCGTAGCTACGAGTGGATAAAGTAATTCACTGAAAGATTTCTACAGCTTAATTTCACTGTTTACCAAAGGATTCGTTAAAAAAACTTTGCGAGACTCTGATCACTTTTGTTATACCAATGATTCCTACGTTCCATTTAATTAATTTTACATTCAAAGTCATTGCGTTCCAAATCTACCCGCGAATTTTCAGACACGCCAACCTTCAGCGATCTAGATATTGTTAAAAGACAAGAAAAGAAAAAAAATGTCCCTTGACGAACCTACTCGCATTCCTGGCTAGACCTATGACACAATGGCTCTTCTGAGATACTCTAGCCTCTATCAACAGCAACAAGTTCCGCGGCCTGTTATTAAAAATAGTTATACTTATGGGCATGATTTAACAATGGGAGAAATGCTCCGGTCAGATCATAGAGGAAGAGGATTTCCAAGGACAAGACTTTAGTATAGAAGCGGCCTGCATTGCATACCAAGCAGCTTTGAACGGTGGTGGAGTGTAAGAGTTCGGTCCTTTCAGCAAGAAGTAGGATCTAGTCATGTTTTTTGAATCAAGGACATCTCCTACAACAATCCATCAGCACTTCATGAGGTATCATTATCAGCTCACGTCGACGACATTATTACATACATGATAAGTGTAAGTGCGGGAGGGATTATTCATTACACTACACAGTAACTCGAGGGTAGCTCCCAAGCAGCAACACAAGGCTAACAATGAATCGCGAACGCTGCCAGCTCGCTTCGGCCAATAAAGTGATAATCCACAATGGCTCAGCCCAGCATAGCATGATGATTACCGCCATCCTCATCAGCACTCTCATTGCCACTTTCCAGTAAATAAAAAGAGCGGAGTCTCTTGACTGCCTCATACCATGCTATGGATCCTGATCGCATCAATCTATCGTACACCTATCGCACATTTCATACTTGCAACTGGTGCATTTTCCGTCTGTTTTGTCGCGAGTGTCAAGCCAGATGCCGAGAAGTGCAGACATTCAAGAAGCTGAGCACATGACTTGGTTAAAGTGAATGTCTCAAACTGTTGCCTGAAATGCCAGGCGACAATCCAACTGCTAACCAGACGCGTCGGGCGTGTCTAAATCTCAACTTCAACAAAGCCTCACTTTTTTCCGCCTTCCACAACTCTTTTCTGAAAGCAATGCGCAGTCGCTCCCATCACTAGATTACCATCAACATGACAGACTGGAATACATTCAAGGTCCCCGAGCTTCGAGCTGAGCTAAAGAAGCGTGGCTTGCCAACCGCTGGTCTCAAGGCGGCACTTGTATCACGACTGGCGGCTGCTGAGAGTGAAGACAGGTCAGACAGTGAGGCAACGATCCAAGATGATCCAGCAAAGTTAGATATCAATGCTGAAGATCCCAAACACGACAATACTACGACTTCTCTAGACGCTGTTTCCACCACCTTGCCAGATGAAGCTGTTCTCGAGCCTGTACCCAAATCGCAAACTCCTGGACCCGAGAATACTCTTTCTGAGCCGCACCCCATAGCCATAGCTACTGAAGTCGCATCTGCCACTGGGGTTGCCCCTTCGATAGATGCCCTCCCCTCAGCTCAACCCTCCGAGCAAAAGGACTCCCTTGAACCAGCCCTTCCTTTAGTCGAGCCCCAAGAAACTGTAGAAGACCGACAGAAACGCAAGCGCAGATCGCTAACTCCTATTCCATCTGCAACTGAGGTAGCGCGAAAGCGACTTCGACTAAGCAACGAAGGGGAGGGAGATAACGCGGAGACGGACAAGAGCACGCAGAATCCTGAAGGCGTCAAGAACAATACAGTAAACAACACAACAGACTCGGGAAAAGACAATGCTGCGGTTGAAGAGAGTGTTCCACCAGCGAGAAATAGCCCTTCGGGCGTCGATCCCGCAAAGGAGGAGGCCCGTATTGAGAGCGCTGAACGAGAGGATACTGGAATGTTGAATATTGAAGATGATGCTGTGAAAACTGAGCCCAAAGCTGCTCTGCTGAACAAGAACCAAGAGGTCGCGACCAGTGAGAATATGCTCACGCCTAAGAAGGAAGGCGCCAAGATAACAGGGACGACCGACACTGAATATGATGATTCTCCTCGATCTCGAGACTCCAGATTCAAGAAACTATTCCCAGGCGACGCATCAAAGGGCCCAACAATGCCTTCTGCAAGTCGAGACTTCGCTGCTCAGCGTGATTCGGAGCGCACCATCTCACCTGCCTTGCACCCAGCAACGGCGGCATTATACATTCGCGATATAATGCGCCCGCTCAATGCGCAGCAATTCAGGGCTTACATTACCTCTCTTGCGACGCCGCCCGGTCGGGATACGGATAGTGAGGTTATTGTCTACTGGTACTTGGACGCTGTTCGCACCCATGCTTTCGTTACCTTTGCGAACGTGTCTGCTGCCTCTCGAGTTCGGGCCAAACTGCATGCTCGCGTCTGGCCCGAGGAGAAGAACCGAAAGCCGCTCTGGGTTGATTTTGTGCCGGTGGAGAAAATCAACGATTGGATCGAAGAGGAGCAAGCGGTTCAGCTTGGCGGGAGTCGGGCACTGGGCAAGAAGTGGGAGGTTTCATACGAGGTTGATGAAGACCGTCAAGTCAATGCGGTGCTGCATGAGGCGGGCAAACCAGCGTCTGCAGTCCCAATTCGCCCTCCCATCAATGTTGAATCGGGAGAAGCAGTTCACCCTAGCCGCGCTCACATTATCCAACAAGCTGAAGCCAGAGCTTCGGTTTCCAGCCCAGCCCCAGTTTCTAATCTTCCTCCTGCTGTTCAAGCTCCGGCTAGTCCTCGCAATTCTTCGCCCACCCGTGCCATTCTGGCGACTAATACTAGACGACTGGACGACCTTTTCAAGTCCACTACTGCCGAGCCAAAGCTATATTACATGCCTGTCCCGAAAGCCTTGGTTGATCGACGACTTGACTCCCTTGATCGTGCTATGTCGAAGGATGCTCGTGATGGCCGTCGCCTGGAAGGTGATGTTAACAGATACACGTTCCAAGACAATGATGTTCTGGTCGACCGTGGACCAGAAATCTTCAATGGACTCCGACCTCCTCCCGGCTTCCGCGGACCAGCTAGGATGGGCGCTCCACCTCGTAATCAAAACCCTCGCCGCGATGGACGTTATGGGGGTGGCGGCGGCGGCGGCGGTATGGGGAGAGGGGGCTACGGAGGGGGCTATGGAGGAGGTTACGGGGGGGGTTATGGATCTGGCGCAAATGGATTTGATAACCGGGGAAATTACGATAGCTACCGTGGAGGCGGTGGTGGTTTCGGTGGCGGACGAGACCGTGATTATGGAGGTGGGCGGGATCGAGGTTACGGACGCAGGAATTGAGGACGGCGAGAGCCGCACCATTGAACATTACATTTGCATTGCGAGGAGTTTTCGGACGTTATTACCTGGATGGGATATCGTAGGTCTGCGTCAAGGCGGCCCCACCCAGAATCTTTCAGGTTTGTAGGATTATGTTCATTGTACACATTAGACGGATGGGTCCGAGATGAGTAGAGGTGGTGATACCCAGGGCAGATGGAAGTGGTTATCTGCGTAGTTGATACTCATGGGTCCTGAGGAGCCTTTATAACTCTATAATTCCTGAATCAAGGATTATTGCATGGTGTTCTGTGTCAAAGTGAACTGCCTGCCATTGACAATCCCTTGGATCACCCAGCTACAGATGACTATAGTAGAGTTAGTGTAAATAAGGCTGTTAATTAATTTGTGGTCCAAGCACTTCCCCACTATGAAACTACATGTTCATAATTAAAGTTAATAACCAGCATTTGATAGAAGTTTTTACACTTTCTGTTAAGTTAGTTGGATTGTAGTTATAGTTATGACTATTTAACCCTAGACTGAATTAACGTTGTATAGACACTCGCCCGTCGTCTTTTGCCTGTCATATGTACTAACTAGACTCTAAACAAGAACTCTTTTTCCTATCGTGTACTTGGTATAATGTTTTCTTGTGATCTTTATATAAGCCTTAGCGCTAATCTCAGCAACGACTATGCACTGTAATTTAATACCGCAAAGAACATTTACTATGATTCAATACCAGTAGGGGATACTAGTTGAATGTAAATTCCCCTGTATTCAGGCGAGGATATATCTCTTATAAGCTATATGCCGCCTTCAAGCCTCCTCTTAGAGACCCTCTCCTCTGGATACACTCTCCTATAGATACCTTCTCGAACCCCTTCAAACCGTCCCCCACTGCCTTAATCTATACCACACTACACTACACACACCCCAACTTCCAAAACATCTCGAAATTCTCCTTCGTCATCGCATCCACAAACGCCGGCGGTGCTCGAAACGTGTATTTCTCCCCGCTGATCTCGGCGACCACCCCGTTCAAGCTGCGGTTCGAGACTAATTCCCTGACCCCGTCGATCAGGGTCGACATGGGGGTTAATCGCATGTTTTCCCATAGGGATTCTTCTTCTGGGGTGGTTGCTTTTTCTGTTAGCCTGGAATCAAGTCTATAACTAACCGAGTAAATCAGATAGGGAAGAGAGGAAAGGAAGGAAATACCAATGCAATTCGGACAAATGGCATTTATCCTGATCCCATCCTCCGCCAACGGCTGAGCCAACGACCGTACTCCTCCCACCAAACCATGTTTCGCGATGGAATATGTTGGTGCGATGGGAAATGGGTATAATCCCGCGTTACTGGCTGTGCAGAGGATAATCCCATTATCGCTTCCCTTTTTCGCCATGCGCTCTCGTGCGCTTTTGCGCATGTAATGAACTGCTAATTTTATAGCTGTTTTGCGTCAGCACTTCTCTCTTTGTCTAACACGTCTATCTATTCATTCATTCGTTCGTTCAACCATTCAACCACCACCCCAACAGCCAAAGCCAAAGCCAAACCCGCTTCCCAAACCGCAGAAGAGAAAAATATAAAAAAACTCACTATACAAACTCCCAATCAACCCAACCTCCAACCCCTTCAACCCGGGCATCTCCGGCTCCTCCTCCTCCATCCTGCCCACCAGCTCCTCAAACCCCGTGCCCGCGCCCAGCTCCGCGCTCACACACACCACATCCACCCTGCCCCGCTCCCGGTACACCTCGAGAAAGATATCCGCCTGGTCCTCCCAGTCCGCGATATCACATTTACGGTACGCGAACGAGGCGTCTGGGTAGGCGGCGCGCAGTTCTAAGAGTACTGGATCTGCAAGCGCGATACTGAGGTCGAGGATGGTGATGTCGGGGCTGGGGAAGAGGGGGGAGGAGGCGAAGTATTTGGTGAGGGAGAGGCCGATGCCTGAGAGGCCGCCTGTGGGGTGGGGGGTATATGTTAGATTGGGGTTCTCAAACTTGGCAATACCAGTGTATTAGTACCATGGTACTACGGCTATGGTATATATAATTGCTGGAGGGCTATAAGGAGGGGAGGGGCGGGGGATGGGTACCGGTGACGATGATGCTTTTCCCGACGATAGGGTCAACCATCATTTTGCTAATTGCTCTGCGATTCCACAGCAACACCATTCGAGTGCCCGGAGCGAGCTCGTGCGAGGTTTTAGGATATCAGGTAGGTTGGCGGGTGTAGTGCCTCTGCTGCGGACGAAAGGGAGGGAGAGAGAGAGGTCCAGGCGTGCGCACAGCAGATGAGGTTAGGGTAGATGGAGTCTTCGGCGTTTGAAGTTTGCGGTATGTGATTGATCGCCCGAGTAAATTTGTCTGTTTGCGTTTGGGATTTGGGGTTGATTAAAGGTCAGTCTTATATCGTCCACCCTCACGAGCACAGCACAACACCGCCGTCCGACAAGACCGATCGATGGGAAAATGGTGAAGGAGTGAGTTGTCTCGGAGTGAAACTTTTCCTGGCGCTCGTACGGTAGCTCCGCACGGCACGCGGAGGAATCGGAATGGGAGGGGAGGGGTCCCCGGATGGTCTTTTGTGGGGTAGGAGGTGGAGCTGGGCGTGAAAGTCGAGAGGGAGTATGATCGTGGGGGTGGCGTATCCTTTGTTTGTTTGTTTGTTTGTTTGTTTGGTTTGAAGAGGAGGAGGTTGTGGATTTAGGCGAAAGGGGGGGATTAAATATTACTCGGTAGATACTTGATACAGTTCTAGATAGGGGCAGAAAAGAACATTGGGAAAGAAGAGAGTATCAAAAGTGGATGGAGCGTCGGGCGGGGACTTCTCTCGGACCTTATATGAATCAGATGCGTAGGTAGGACCTTGTATAAGTAATACCGTCGAGACCATGGCATGTATCAACCTCGTCAAACCGATCATCCCCCTCCCCTCCCGAGCAAAGGCGTGCTGCACTTCGTCAAGAGAACAAGTGAATCTGCACTCTGCAGCCTTGCCAGCTGCTTCCCCCGCATCCCGAACCCCCTTCTTGACTCCCAACCGCGCTCTCCCTCGCACTCGCAACGTCGAGATGAGGAAAGGTTTCCCCCTTCATGGGCCGACCTTTCCCTGGATAGGCCGCGAGATCACGTTGTGGATGGCACGGAGATACGGATGGGATATCTTCGGGCTTCGACCTTCGTAAGTAAGCTGCATGGTGCGAGATGGCGGAGAGGAAGACGGTATTTGGGACTGCTGTATGCACGTCGTGAGCGCCGGATTGGTACGGTGAAGGTGGGGGGAACGTGGCCGGGCAGGGAATCTCGCATGCCTGGAGGGGATTAGCGGCAAAATGGATGGTTACCTACTTCCCGGACGATAGATATACTGGAATTGTATTTTGGGGGAGATAAAACACTTGGGATAAATCCAAGGGTTTATTGCCCTAACGCAGAGGCTAGATGAGATAGGATTCAACTAGAAACAAATGCAAAAAGCGAGAAAGAAGGACAAAGGAAAGATGCAGATACTGCGGTTTTGTAATACAGTATTACAAGGACAGATATAGCTAATTGTGTGACCTTGCTTATGCACACTAAAACGTGGTTAACCAACACCTCCCTCCGCACGCTTACCAATCGACTAAAGTAGGGGGCTCACAAGTATCAGTGGTTATAACTTCAATGTTTCGATATGCTTATATAACATTTCTTAAAATAGATATATGAAATTTAAAGGCGAACGGCAATCCAAAGCTGAAGCTGACAAAAGTTAATCGATCCCAAAGCAGGAAACCAATTTATCCGTCTCGGTTGCTTGTCTAGCGAGAAGTGTAAAGTCAACTCACTTTTGAAAATTAGATTTCAAATATATGTCACGAGTAGAATCACGCAAATGACATCAGCTTTAAGAAGAATTGGGTTATCTTACTTTAGTGCGTGGTAGCGTTTGCTTATATATGCCATTTCTAGCCAAGTTTAGAGAACTGTTGATAGCTGTTTACTTTATTAACAACCCCGCATTTAGGAGAGTTAATCCCTTAGTCTTCTTGAAAAAATCGACCATAATGTGTAATACTTGCTGCGCAATGATACAATTTACTTCTCTATGCTTAGTTATAATCTTCCAGGTCTTTATGGGGGCAAGCCGCCAAACCCCCAGCCTCGCTGCGCTCGAGTTGTCCAATTCTATGTCCTTTCCACTTTATTAATCTATATACCATATATATCTTAAACCCTGAGAAAGGACGGCCTCCACGGCAGTGGCCCTCGGAGAGCCAGCGGAGCGTCACTACAAACCCCCTTTTTGGAACTTCAACGTTCTGAGAAGGTATGTACTCGATGTCTGTCTAGTAGGTAGTCGAGATAGAAAAGGATGTGACTGATATAGAGATGACTGGAGTAGAGGAAGAGCGGAAGCCTTCATTGGGTATGGTTTATATTATAAATAATGTGTTTGCGTTGCAAGGCAGTAAAGATGCTTTCTCATATGTACATCGCATACTTGATTTATCGGCCAATTCTTAATGATTTGGTAGTAATTAAAGTCAACCTACATCTGGGTCTCTTCAACGTTCCAAATATGGGTCCATGCACTCACTACATATTACCAATCACGAAAAGTAAACACCCATTCGTCACCAGAAGTAAACCTCCTTCAAGAACACAATAAAACCAGCTAATAAAGATACCTCCCCCATTTTCCCACTACCCATAAAATCAACCCCACAACACGCAGTATAGTATACAAGCCCCTATCAAAGATGGACCCCGACGCACCACCATCCCCGAAGACCCACAGTGGATATCTAATCTATATCAAGCATGCGCTGCGAGGCTGCCCGCATGGCAATTAGCCGAGATAGTTCCATATACGGCCCTATCGGTTTGAGGGAATCGATGAGGTCGGAGGAAGGCTTTCCGAGTTACATGCATGGATGCATATATATATGTGCATGCGCGCGATCACTAACCCTTCTTGCAGCGTCGGAAATGCGTGAGAACTGCGGTGGATATTCACGATGAGCATAATGAATTCAAAGCGGGCTTCGATTTCGCTCATGCTTCTTTGTGGGAAAGCATTGATGATGACGCAGGGAGTGTGAGGAGGGATTGATGTCGGGATTGGAGATATGGTAGCTTTAATTGAAAAATCGATTTTCTGATTTTATAATGTTGGATGGGCATTGCGAATTAAGACGTTGCTGGGATTTCTTGAGGTGGTTAGTCTGGGAAACTTGTGCATGCAAGGTGTGCAAATAAGAGACAGACAGACAGAAATGCAGCGCCACTCTCCGTGGGGGTACCCGCCCAGCAATCCCGAGAAGATCGGGAGCCAAGTGCCGAGCCGGGCACTAAGGCACCAGAACAAAGCTTGACGATTATACGTACTATAAAGTGGGAGGAAACTAGCCTCCACTTTTGGTTGTTGGCCTTTTGCCAAAGTGACATGCCGAGATAGAGTATTTCCTAGTACGCTGTATACCCGGGGTCGAACCACGACAAGGTGAAGTCAACTACTGATGTTATTCAGAGAGGTGATTTGAGAAGTGCAGAGGTCCAGGGGTGTCTTCACACGGACAGATGTATGTGGGGTTGGTAGAAATGGGGAGGCAGTCTCAAATAGGAAGACTTGAGTCTTGTATTTTTGAACTTTAAGGAACGTAGAGAAGCGAATAGGGGAAATAAGCAGTAGGCTAAAGGTGTGAGACACAACCCTTCTCAGCATTATCAAATCGCTTGCAATTCCCTTTATAGATTTGATGCCTCGAGATTGAATTTAATACTTAGTTCCGCTTTTATTGAGCATTCGCTTGCGAATGAATGGTACTGGGGTCGAGCAAAGGCTGTTTGCCACGGCGTTGTAAGCTTGAGACCCTAATTACAGCAGGATATCCTTATAAAAAGGTTTATCCTTATTAGTCAAGTATCCTTATCTACGGGATCCTTATATCCAAGTTTTACTGTATTGTTATCGCCCTTCTTTGTAACACTTTTCTGAACTCACAAATAGTTACAGTAAGAGAGTTAGAACTAATCAAAGGTGAATTTGAGATGCATTGATTGCTTTCTCCAGAGGAGTTATTCTCAACTGTATTTATACTTGACCATCACGCTAGCTTTGGAATGATGAAGTCAAAATCTACCAAATGCGTTAATACACTCGTTTTATACTCACTCCACGTGCACTCTATGCTCACTTCGCGAATGTCTGAAATGATGAAATAAAGTGTTAATAATAGTAATTAAAAGAATTGTATGAGGCCGGCTTTAAATATCTCAAATGATCCTAAAGAATTAGTGCGAACGAAAGCTGGAATTCGAGGGACAATAGTTCCATTTGACATTTCCCCCCTCTCTCTCCCACTATATCCCATCCCCTCAGCCGGTCTAACCCCCCGGCCTTTCAACTTCAAACGAACCACCGCAAGACCATTCAACGGAGGAAGAAAGCGACTCGCTGGCCTTATATCACCGCCATTTTAACACTCAGCTACAAAGCATACGAATCCAAGCTCAGAAAAACTGGTCTGGAACCGATGCTATTATCCGGCAATATACAGAACAATCAAAGCCAATTCATCGAAGAAGTGTTCCTACATTGCACAGTACAACGATCTTAGCGAAATTCACAACCTCCTCAGCCAAATCAATCAGCCACAACAACTGTGCTTTGAACAAACAGTCCCTCGACCGCAACCTTGACCAGGAAACCCGCCACACTAGCAACACTCACGCTATCAGCCAAGCTCATCCCATCACCCTTACTACCCAGCGTTCTCACATCCCTCTTCCCATCATCAAACCGCAGCCTCACAGCCCGCACAAGAGTCCAATCCATCCGCGTCAGCCTAATCTCCCTATCCACAAGCCCATGATCCTCAAGCGCATACCGAACATTAGTCCACCGCAAAAACGCCCGACTCACCCACGGTAAGTTGGCCCAGGAATCCCCCACCCCGGCAGTCGACATCACCACGATGCGAGACACGCCGGCGTGCTCGAGGACGGCGCAAGCGTTGGCGCACGAGTCGGCGAGGAAGCGAGGGGGGGAGATCTGGGCCGCGAAAGGGCTGTCGGATTTGCGGACGGTGTTGAGGGTGATGATGGCTGCGGAAGGGGAGAGGGGGGACGTGGCGAGGAGCGCGCTGCGGATGTCGGGCTGGGATAGTGGGGAGCTTATGGGGAGACAAAGAGTCTTCATTACAGAAGAGCGAGGGGGTTAGAGATCTATTTATTTATGAAGTCGACTTCTCCTCTAGGTCAGACAACTATGGTTAGTTGGGGGTAGGGGTTTGGCTTAGAAACAGAGCCTGCCTCTAATTGGTTTGTTCGGTCTGTATACTGCAATTGGAATCCGCATGCAATCTTACGCACGCACTAACTCCTTTTTTCTTCTCTTTCTACCGTAAGCTAATAGATGATCCGCATTCTCCTTCGCTATTGCCTAGAGTAAAGGAAAGCGAATGTGATAAGAAAGGTGTTGTCACAGCTCAAAATCACACTATAAAATTAAAGAGAAATTAGATTTTGTAGCTTTAAAGGTATATACTCTTTGCAATCTAATATCTAGTAGAAACTAGTAGAATCTTAGTATTAAGATTAAGCTGTGACAACTCGCTTACTTTGACTATAAGCGATAGCGAGATAGAAGGAGAACCGACTATTAGGCCGCTTTTGACAATGCTGCAAGCCTTCTCCCGCAAGACTTGCTCGCAGTGGAGTTTGCGGATTTCATTGATTGTGAAGAGATGAGAACTAGGTGCGTGACTAGGAGAGATTATGCCACTTCGTCATACATGCTGGCGCACTGTAGAGCGCTATCGACCACTATTTGTCCCACTGCACGTTGTATAAGCCCTAACTCTTTCACCCACGTCGTTGGCTACGCCCTGTAGCCGGTTATTCTCAGTCTGCAGCTTGGCATAAAGATCTGGCGAGGATTCTAGTGCCCCTAGGACAACGATTTTCAATATCAGATGGAAGAAGCGTAAGAAAGAAACTGAAATAGGCTCAGGACCAGGAGATCCGATCCGCGTCTGAACGAGGTTAAGATCAACGAGCCACGATTCTAAGGAGTCAAGCAGAGCTGCTTTCTCGGATAGCAGTTGAAGAGCGATTCCTACCGATTCGACTCGTGCCACTTTCTCAAGGAATTCAAGGGTCGACCCAGCGATCCTTGTAAGCTCCGTCCTCATGTCGGGGGCAATCGTGCGAAGGTCGCGAGATTTGATAGGATGTTGATGAGGCGAAATCAAACATATAGGCAACGCCGTCTCGCTTACGTCGGCTGTTACTGGAGGATCCGCAAATTTACATGGTGCAACGAACAGCTTAATGATAAAAATATCTAGGAGGGGTAGTTGGTCCTGGTGTGTTGGTACCAATTTGTTCGGGGCAACAAACTCTGGCCGCGCACGGTACTCGTGCATAATCCTGAGTCCTCTAATGATATGCTGGCCCATAGCAGTGTAATTCTTCCGCACTTGCTCAATGCTGATGAAGATCTGACAGCAAAGTAATGCCGAATTCAACCCGTTGGAGTCCGGAGACGACAGTTTAGATGCAAGACTCCGTAAGGCCATATTGTATTGCGGAAGGCCATAGTGATAGCTTGGGGTCTGCTGCAAGACAGACGCTGGATCGTCCCCGGACGTCTCGAGATCTTCTCGAAGAGCTCTGAGAGATAAGACTGCGTGTCGTATAGACGGGTCAGCCACGCTGGCTTGGAGGACTTGCCTCGCTTCCTCGTCACAACCCAGTTTCACGTCAAACAAAGTTTTCGTTGAGAAATAACGATTAAGAAGGTCGATGTCTTGAGGGGTGATCTCAATGAAGGTAGGCCGGATAGATTGTAAATCAATGTCTAACTTGATGCCACTAACAGGAGCTTTATTGATGGATTGACCGGTAAAAACTCTGAAGGGAGACTCGTAGCCGTCGCAGGTACGACCAGTACCGACACATTTATAGCAAAACGGCTTATTCTCGTCGCATTTTACCTTCCTAATTCTACTGCCGAATAAGCATAATCACTACAGAGCTGGCTTCCCATCGAAATCCCCCAGATCGATGATAGGATACGTCCGCGAGAACTGACCTGCAAGTTGCACAACCAGTTTTCACCTTGGTTCTACGTTTTCTGTCCCATTTCCGGACAACAACGCTTCCGGCCATCGTTGGCCGCGGCGGGGAGTCGGACATTCACACTTGTCGTGCAACACCCTTCAGACCAGAGGAAGAATCGGAGCAAGTAAGAAATCCGAGCAGACGAATCAAGCGAGGCAACATGATCCATCACCGGGGCCATGAGGAAGTTGAGCTTGACTCGCTTGATGTCAAGCATGATGTCGATAAATAGTTGAGGCTTAGGGCGTCGGCGCTAGCTCGATTGGGCAGCGAAAGCGAGCCCACCAATCACACGAGAGTAGATGCTATTAATAGCCGGACTTAAGGTTGCTCTGTAATGGAGTCGGCTATTAGAAGGACTTACAGAGGGAGTCTTTCATCTAGTACGGAATACACTCAAGGTGTAGCTGCATTCCGAGTCGCTAGCTCGATTAGGAAGAGAAAGCGAACCGACCAACTGTATCCATACTCTTAGAACGGCTTCACCCTTCATCTAGTATACCCGGATGTGTAGTTGCATTCCGAGCCGCAATTGTCTCGATAGAAGTGAAGCCATCTTGGCCGTTAACTCCTACTCCCGACAAGATGTCTTCTTCTTATATAGTAGTGGCTGGCCCTCTCTTCCTCGAAATGAGTACTTGCACAAATGTCAAGGCTCATGAATAGCCCCAGGTTCACATCGAAACTCCTGTACAGCTCAAAAATGCCAGCTTTCACTCTCTATGGCTCTCGCGGTTCGACCAACACCGATCGTGTACGTCTCACGCTCGCCGAAGGGGGCTTTACGGATTACGAACTCGTGCTTGTCAACCTTCAAAAAGGGGAGCAGAAGGTAGGTGACCCATTCTATTTCTTTGGAAGACGATACGGCTTCTCCTTGCAGGACCAAATTGTATACCGTCTCGAGCCTCGAGATTTCTTCTCCCCTCGTCAAATACTTCCCCTGCCTCCAATGTTCGATTCTAGTGGGAGCTAACGCCGTTGCGCCCAGTCCCAAGAACACATGGAGCGTCACCCATGGGGTAAAATCCCCGTGATCACATCCGCCGAGGGGTTCACCCTCTACGAGAGTCGTGCCATCTGCAAATACCTCGCAACCAAGTACTCCTTCCCACTTCTCCCCCCCGCCTCCGACGTCGAAGCTGCGGCGCTGTTCGACCAGGCGCAGTGTGCAGAAATGCTCTACTTCGCCGAGCCAGCGGGCAGAATCGCATTCGAGAAATTTGCCAAGAGATACATGGGGTTGCCTCCCGATGATGCCGTGGTCGCGGATGCTCTGCGGTCGGTCGAGATGTTTTTCGATGTTGCGGAACGTCTCTTGCACTATCAAGATTACATGGCTGGAAATGACTTCACTCTTGTGGATATCTACTACATCCCGCTGATTCAGAGACTCTTCGCATGCGGGTACGGAGATGTCATTGTTAGCCGTGAAGCTGTGAGAGCTTGGTGGGATCGCTGCGTGAATCGGCCAGCCATACAAAGGATGTTGGCTGCTGACAAGGAGGCTGTCGTTGCGGCGAGTAGATAGGATTCAAAGTTAATGTTAGGGCCATGCTTAAACTAGCGCGGACTTGATATTATCGAGATAAGTAAATACGTCTAAAAACATCGAGTCACTTACGGGTAGATTTCTTTTTATACTTTATCCCCTCTATATCGAGATTCAAATATTGTAAGTCCTTAAACATAGTGGCGTTATTTCTCTGAAACATGACTAGCTTTTTCAATGGATCTTTCGTGAAAAGTGCAGTCTTATAGGGCTATGCTTTAGACCTCTGCGGTTTCTTAATTTAATAGCCTTCCTGGAAGCGGGAGGTCATCACGATTGGCATATAACGCAACCCTTTGCACGGAGATATTTCAAACGCCTAAGAGGATATAAGGGCACTTATGTGTGCGTGTAAGTCGAGTCTTGGTACATTTTAATGAAGTGTTTGTAGAGATCAAAAGAGGAAGCCTAGCGGACTTGCCAGAGCCGAAGGGAGGCTTTGGTCGCCAAGGGGCAAGATTGGCAGCTTGACATTAAGGTAATATTTTAGGCTTATCTTCCCCATCCCGTGGTGCAAAAAGCCTTCCATTCATGTATTAGGTGAGAGGAAACCGACTGTTCCTGACTACCCAGGGGTGGTGTGGGTTCGGTTGACCGCGCTGACTAGCCGAGTCGGAAGTGCTTACGTCGTTTTTCAAACTCTCAGCTTCTCGACTTTATCGTCCGGGAGAGCATTATCGACCGTGGAAAAACATTCCGAGATGGAAGACAACTTGAGAGCTAATTCTCGAAGTGCAGTTTTGAGGCAATGGCGTCTATCACGTGGGATGTTCCACAAGGAAAACTTCCACGGCGATCGCTCCGACAATTACCCCGCCATCAATCATTATCACCGGATATTTGCAATCATTTCAGCCGATGTCATTCTTTGGACGAGTGCAGCATATGATACCTCTTTCCCTGCTTTAGTATCCGGGACTATTTTTCCTGCTCGCTCCTAAAAACATCTACGAAAAGACGCCGTTGGCATTCACTTAAACTCGACACGCGAGACACTCGAATCCCCAAAGATGTCAAACACAACATTCAAACTTAACACAGGCGCGAGCATCCCAGCTCTCGGGCTTGGGACATGGCAATCGGATCCAGGAGCGGTTGAAAAGGCGGTTGCCCACGCCCTATCTGTTGGGTACAAACACGTTGATTGCGGTACGCACTCCAAGCACCCCGCTGCTGCTATCCAGCTGCTAATCGCAACCCTTAGCATATTGTTACGGAAACGAGGATGAGGTCGGCAAAGGGCTCAAGAAGGCCTTCGATAGCGGCGTCAAGAGAGAAGACATCTTCATTACGACCAAGCTATGGTGCACATACCACTCCCGCGTGGAGGAAAACCTGGATAAGAGCTTGAAGAGCCTGGGGCTGGATTATGTGGACCTATACCTCATGCACTGGCCTGTTGCGATGAATCCAAATGGTGAAATACCCCGCTCGGGCTATGATTGCCCCTCCTCGTCCACGCTATTTCCATCTGCCACGGACTAACAGCTCGATTGCAGGAAACCATGAGAAGTTCCCCAAGCTGCCTGACGGCTCCCGCGATCTCGTAAAGGATTGGTCGCACACGCAGACATGGAAGGAGATGGAGAAGTTGCTGGCGACGGGCAAGGTCAAGGCGATCGGTGTTGCGAATTACTCGGTCCGATATCTCAAAGAGCTGTTGGAAGTCGCAACTATCGTCCCAGCGGTCGATCAGATCGAGAGCCATCCCAACCTCCCTCAGCAAGACATCGTGGACTTTTGCCATTCGAAGGGGATTCACGTTACTGCATACAGTCCATTTGGCAGTGCAGGCAGTCCTCTGATGACGGAGAGGGTGGTTTTGGAGGTCGCTGAGAAGCGCCGCATCACACTTGGATCGGTCCTGTTGAGTTATCATAGTTAGTTCGGTCTTGCCCTTTCTATGATCGATATAGATACTAATTATTGATTTCAGTTGCTCGGGGGAACTCGGTCCTCGCCAAGTCGGTCACTCTCGACCGTATCGAATCAAACATGGACATCGTTCACCTGGACGAGAGCGACATGAAGATTTTGAACGACTATTCAGAAGAGCTGAAGAGAAATGGCAAGCAAGTGCGATATGTCTACCCCGCATTCGGCGTCGACTTCGGCTTCCCTGATGTCTCCTCCGCTTGAGGTGCCATGCCTTCATTCTTCCAGCGGGCGTACGTCAACAATGCAATCCCGACATTGCTATGAATTTCTTGATAGATGGAATATTCGTGGGGACAGGCTTCACGGGAATTGCAAATACATAGACTATAAAACACCATAAAAATACTAAATGACAATTGGAAATCACAACAACTTGCTTTCGAATTTAACGTCGGCCTTGTTCATGCTATACGTCGTAGTATTAAGTACTCACTCGACGAGCAGTTTCAAACCGAATCCTTTGGCTTTACAAGCCCCGTGATGAGATCGGACCGATGTTGGAAGGAATCCAATACGAACCTATCGCATGCTCAGTCACGTAGCGCCGGACACCAGCGCCAATGCGCTCTCCTTTGAAGTAAATTCTCTCTCCAGAGTGGAGTAGCGGAGGATGCTCCCAAGGCTGCATCCTCGTATTGTTTTATTTTCCATCCTCGTTCTCTTTACCACCCAATCTCCATCTCCCCAAGATCCAAACATTCTCTCGCCAAAGCACACGAAGCTCGTAACAATCCACCAAGTCACCCAACCCATCTGCCCCTCGGCCCATCTCCAATCTCTCCATTCTTCAAACACTCCCAATCCTTCCGCTGCATCCCCTGTCCCTCCCGACGCCCTGACTCGTCAACTGATTCGCCAACTTCATGATCATCTTCCCCCACAGATCAGCGGCGCAGTTGTGTTTTCTACACGAAACATTTCCCCTTTTTTTTCCCCTCCGCGCCAATGAGCGATCCTGTTTCGCTGGTTGGGACCTGATGGTAGCTCCATATTTGTACCTCCCTCGAGAGATGATCTGCTCGTGAGCAGATGTTCACGTAAAGCGTTTCGAAACGGGGGGAACGTATATATGCGTGGTGGGTGGGAAGGTTTCTTTTTTTTTCTCTTAGTCTTTGTTTAAAACATTCTGATCTTGAGGATAAAGAAATACATACATTCGTTGGATACGCTCGTTTTGTTTGTTCGCTGGGTCGATCAATTGCACACACTCACATAGATCTCTCTTACTTGGCTCTCATCGCAAACCACGCACTCTTTCACAATCCCGAGCAAGCAATCACTCCCACCCAAAATACACAAACAAGCGTCATCATGCGTTCCTCATTCCTCCTGCTCGCTCTCCCGCTCCTCGCTCTCGCGGACAACAGCACCACCACCTCCCCCTCCGCCTCCGGTTCCGTTGCCTTCCCCTCCACGGGCTCAACACGCACTACCTCCTGCACCAGCACTGACGCCTCGTCCTTTGCCACGTCCACGATCTTGAGCTCCGTCACGGACACGGTCACCAGCTGCAGTGGCGCGGTGCCATGTATCGCGACCATCACCTCGTCTAGTACGGGGGCGCCGTATTCAAATGGGACGGTTACGACCTCGACCTCGACCTCGACCGGGAGCGAGAGTGAGAGTACGACCAGCGCGGGGGTGCTGACGGTGGTGCAGACGACGGTGGTGGGGGGGAAGACGAGCAGTGCGACGGGGACGAGTGCGCCGACGAGTTTGGCGGGGAGTAATGGGGCGGGGAGGATGGGGGTTAGTGGGGGGGTTTGGGGCGCGGGGGTGGTAGTTGCGTGGTTGGTTTTGTAGAGGGGGATGGAGTGGATGGGCAGGGGTTGGTGGTTAAGGGGGGGGTGGGATGGGAGTTGAGAAGGAAAGGACTGTGGGGAGAGTTGGATGGTGATGGGATGAGATGGTATTTATATATCTTGCTCTAGTGGGGGAATGGGGAGCGAAGTGATATGTCTGGAAGAGAGGTTAATGAGAGGGCCTTGTACTGTAAGCGTAGCGGAAGATGGGATGGCGGGGATGAGCACTGGTTCAGTCTAGTCATAATGTGCAAGATGATAATAAACGAAAGGCTTGACATTGCAAGTCGAGTCTTCACTGTTCTCTCAATTGATGCTATTCATTCAGCCTCATGCGGCAAAAGCTCTCAAGTCTAGCTAGCGAAGCCACTCAGAGCGGCGATCTCTGTCTGCCTTACTGCACTCGTTGCCTGACTACCTGATTATATTATATTTTCAAATCACTCTATTTCCATGAATTTCCTCATCCAGCCTAATTGTCGCAAGTATTCTAAACCAATCGAGTTCCAACGGTGTTCACGTTCGCCCCGCCTAACACTCGCTGGTGCTACATGTCTCTATGCATTCGATAGCTGTGAAGTACATGTCGAGTCAATATATCTCGTCCGTGCTAAAGTAACATATTTCACTTCAGCATCTAGGTGTATTCTCCTAACATGTATACGATCAGATATTCCCCTATCAAAAAGCCAAAGTTGTTATTCGCTCTACTATATACATAACCATCATAACCATCCTCAACTCCAACGAATTCGCAATCCAAAAGTCGTTGAAAATCCAACCCGTAGTCTTTCACTCATCCATCCCTCATCTAGACTTCTCATTCTCGATTCGAGCTATACTTAGGTCTATCCTGGCAGGATAGATACTCGTCGTCTAACGGCCTCGTCCTTTTTCTCACATGGGCTTTTGACTTTATGGGGGCAAGCCCCCAAACCCCCGGGCTCGCTGCGCTCGAGTTCGGGATTATCATATCGTCCGATGTGGAATGAATGTTGTAATAATTGTCCGTTGACGGCCTCCACGGCAGTGGCCCTCGGAGAGCTAGTGGAGCGTCATCAGAAAATCCTTTGATATGTAATAGGTGCTGGCCGGTAGGGGGATCGTGTTATATATTCCTTAGATAGAGAGTAGGTCTTAATCTTAACGAGCTTTTCAATATCCACTGGCTTTGTTGGGTGGACGACAAGGAGCTGGTTATCAAAAGTAACCCATGGACTCACTTACTTTTACAATCTTAGTAAATTTTGGGGACCAAATTTCCGCTGTATTTCTCAATATTGCAGTACTGTAACTGTTACATACAGTCGGCATAAAATCGATAATCAACATGAGCATGGAAAACTTATGTCTTTGGAGCCATACATCCCATTGGACTAGACGCCTATGCACTCTTTCAATCACTTCGACGATTTATATAGACAGTGCATCTATTTACAAGATTGCTTATGTTTAACTATAGGCGAATGCAACATACATTACTATAGATATATTTTTTGCACTCGATTTATAAGGATAAGGATATGGGATGTATAGCAGTTGAGTATTGTAACATCGGGTAAAGGTTTTCCCGAGTAGCTACAGCATGGTATGATATCACAAGCATGTGCATGTCGAGAGGGGTGTACTCTCTTTGGAAAGGATCAGCGGTGGAAGAACAACTACAAAGCTATAACTTTCTTCCATTTCTCTCTCTCTTCATCATTATCATCGCAAACTATCAATTGATTCTGTCGACTCCTACCATCCCCCACCCACCTTTTAGTAGCACCCACCTTTTAGTACGTAAAATTTAGCGAGCCTCACCAAAACTCTAAGTTTTAAAACCTTTATATCTTTATACCTTTTAATACTATTAATATACTATTAAGTTTAATATATAAAGAAATAATTAGAATTAACTTTTTTTAAAGGTGTCTTATCGTATTAGTATTATAGCCCGTGATATCCTAGTCTTACCCGATTAGGAAATTAAAGCTGATATTTCCCCTCCCCTTATTTTCCCTTTTTTTTATCTTCTTTTTAACAACAAAGAAAAATGGCTTTTCAAAGGCTTAAATATATTTATACAAAAGATTCTTTAAATCAAGCTATCTTAGATATTAATACTACTAGTCTATCTCAAAAGAAAGCTGCTGAAAAGTATAGTATACCTCAACCTACTATTTCCTTGAGAATCAGAGGTCAAACAGCTATATCCAATCAAATCTAGCCTAAAAAGCATCTATCTTTAAATTAGGAAGCTTAATTAGTCAAATGGATCCTTTGACAAGAGTCTCTAGGCTATGCTCCGTCTCATAGTCAAATTCGTACTTGTGTTTTAGCTCTTATTCAACAAGAAAATCCAAGCAAAGATTTGGGACAAAATTGGGTCCCAAAATTTATTAAACGACACCCGGAAATTAAAAATAAGCGTGGAAGACAGCAAGAAGCTGTCACGGGGCTATCACCCACCGAGGATGATAGGGCGTGGTGGCGCGAAGATATCACTGAGTAGGGATTGACGGTGTGTAATAGGTGAGGTAAGTCGACTGTGAATCTTCACTGAGTGTCTTCAATGTTGATAGTTAAATCAAAGGCTTGAATTGTTGAATCAGGTTGAGCACGAAGCTCCTATCTACTAAGGAAAACTAGCTGTTT
The DNA here is from genome assembly GCA_000328965.1 of Ascocoryne sarcoides NRRL 50072. Taxonomy (NCBI): domain Eukaryota; kingdom Fungi; phylum Ascomycota; class Leotiomycetes; order Helotiales; family Gelatinodiscaceae; genus Ascocoryne; species Ascocoryne sarcoides. The sequence goes on from KB205940.1 coordinate 3,586,205, forward strand.
ATATAGAACCTTCCTGCTCCTGGATCCCTTGGACCCCGTAGGTCCTGGATCACGATAATTCCTCATGGACCCCGTAGGTCCATGGATCGCTGCGATCCATCCTTGTATCTTGTAGGTCCATCACGTGACCGTGTCACGTGACAGTCGGGTCATGGCTTCTCTGTGCAATTCAATGAATGCCGAGCCTCAGGGCCATGACTTGTGTCGTGATTCTGGTCCCGTGTTACATGTTCGTCACAGTGGGGCAGGATTCCGAAAGTGATATTGAGCCGGAAACGCCTCAGGTCTACACCAGAGCTGGTAAGCTTATTAAAAAGCGACGATTATCTTAAAGGATTAATTCTCTGTAGAATAGCTTTTTTTTTATATATATAGCTTTAATATTAGCTGAGATATACACGTTTTAAAACTTAGAGTTTTGGTGAGGCTCGCTAAATTTTGCGTACTAAAAGGTGGGTGCTACTAAAAGGTGGGTGGGAGATGGTAACTAATCTCAACTATACGACTCCACCAACAAGCATTTTCAACTTGACCACCTCACTACCAAAATGACAGCTCCTCTCCGAAAACTCCTCATCACAGGCGGGACTGGCAAACAAGGCGGCGCCGTCATCACCGCCCTCCTCTCCTCCTCCTCCCCCTTCGAAATCCTGGCGCTGACCCGCAATCCTACCAGCTCCTCCGCCCAACGCCTCGCCCAAAAACCCCACGTCACAATCGTCGAAGGCGACTCCACAAACCCACTCCCCGTCTTCGAAGCCCACAAACCGATCTACGGCGTCTTCTGCATGACCATGATGGGAAAAGAAGGCGACGAGGAAAAACAAGGCAAAGCGCTGATCGATGCCTCGATCAAGAATGGAGTCGAGCATTTCGTATTCACGAGTGTGGACCGAGGTGGACCGGGGTCGAGCGAGCAGAACCCAACGGTGATACCGCATTTTGCTAGTAAGCATCGCATCGAGGAATATCTGAAGGAGAAGAGCGAGGACGGGAAGAAGATGTCATACACGATATTGAGGCCAACGGCTTTCATGGATAACGTGACGAATGATTTTATGGGCAAAGGGTTCGCGAGCATGTGGAAGGGGGTTGGGGACAAACCTCTCCAACTCGTGAGTGTGCGTGATATCGGCCTGGTTGCCGCAAAGGCATTTTCAGATCCAAGTTACAAGGGCAGGGCTATATCTCTTGCGGGAGACGAATTGAATTTTGAACAAGGGAAGAGAGTATTCAAGGAGACGGTGGGGTACGATATGCCGGAGACTTATGGATTTGTCGGGGCGGGGATTAAGTTGATGTCGAAGGAGATGTCAATGATGTTTAATTGGTTTAAGACGGATGGGTTCCGAATTGATATTCCGGCGTTGAGGAAAGAGGTTCCGGAATTGCAAGATTTCGGGACGTGGTTGAAGGAAAGTTCCCAATTCGCAAAGGAGTAGGACTTGAGCTGGTCCTTGGGTCAGTTCAAACGACCAATGGGTAATATGTACTGGTGTTATTGGATTTTTGTTCTTCCCTTCCTCTTGGCTTTCATATGGCAGTGCGAGTATCTACAATTTATACCAATTATACTTCATAGTTGACGCTCAGTTGTTTTTTTATCTCTTTTATTTGATTTCAACTCTGGTACTCGTAGTTCATCGAAATTAACATACTGACTAATTTCGGTGTGAATGCTATATAATACACAGCAAAAACGTTGTTCTCATAGCTTCGCCAGTGGGTATATTGCTAAATATCGCAAAAATTGAAGTGAGAGGCTGGGACTACTAAATGGCGTTCAACAATAAGATCTTACACTATTGGAGGTTTCGGTCTTTGATCCCGATACACTGTTGCGGTTGGAGGCCTCTGTTTAGTCATACATACATGTTTTTTCTATTTTGCATATTCGAGTCTGAATAAGCTTTGTCTGACTCAAAAATTCTCCGGATCGATGCACCATGTCGTTATTCGTGAGTCGAGATCTCATTAAAGATATCATCTGAAACTGTCGTAGCGAAGTTCAAGGTAATATGGGGATAAGAAATGCATGTAGGAAGCTACCTCCCGTCGAAACTAATTTACTACCTGGTAGCCGCGTGCTTTTTGGCGTAGGGAGCACGCGGAGGAGCTGTAACCCAGCTAGCCTAGCGGCAGTTTCTTCGGACCTATGCCCCAAATTGGTGGCTACTGCGATAAACGAAGGTCACGTCCGTGGGGTTTAGGGGTTGAGTGTCCTCGAGTAGTTTAAAGTCTCGTTTTTGGTCCCTTGTTACATGCGGTCTTTGGCGCCTGCTGGGAGGAGGTGGGATGATTGACATCTGGCTCAGACCCTCGGGATTCTGTGCCTCGCAGATGTCGAGCTGAATGCGGTATGCAATGCAACCTGAGATCGGTTCTCATGCACGCTTAATTAAGTTTTGACTGGATATATACTCGCGACCGACACCTTTTTACTTCGCAGCTCCTTTTCCATTTGGAAGGTGGTGAATTTACCCCTCTATTTTATCTATTTACTAAATTTGACCTGACGATGATATTTATTTCTTGACGCGAGCTGCTGTGCAACGCGACTGGGCAATCCTCACTTGACTTTGCTTGACGTGATCAATGGTGAATATTAGAGAGGGCCGGGGGCCCGCTATGGTTGCTACTGCGATAGTACCTTTCGTTGTCACATGGGGGTTTGCGTTGGTGAGGATCTATGTGCGGTGGTTCATGTTGAAGATATGGAAGATTGAGGATTGGCTTTTTGTTGGGAGTCAAGTGAGCTCTGGTTTCTTTTTTCCTTTTACATTCCTTCCCGCTCGACTATTTCGTATAAAAGAGTCGCAATTGACAGGTGTGGCGTTAGTGTACGTTCTCGGTGCTTGCGATAATGGGGCTCATGTCCGCGCTGCATGGGAATGGACAGCATACTTCGACTATTCCCCTAAAGGATATTTCACTCGCGCTTGAGGTATGTCCGCGGTGTAAGAAGCTAAAGTAAAAAGGGAGTGGGGATTGGACTGATAGCGAATGTAGTACTGGTTTGTGGGACAGGTATTTTATACTGTAACGGGAATTTTAATTCGACTATCCATTGGATTCTTTCTGTTGAGAATATGCCTGGGCAGGTTACATAGATGGATGATTACAATTGCTGTAAGTTACAGTTTTTCGCTCTTCCCATATCCTTCCTCTCCATAGCCATGAAATTTCCCCAAGGAAGTCCAGCCAGTCCTCAATTTCTCTCGAGAATAACTAATAATATAATCTAGATGGTATTTATATCCATTGTCACGATCCTCTACTTCGCCTTTATCATGTCACAATGCCGTCCCCTGTCTTACTTCTGGACGGACTACTCCGGTACTCATGGGAAGTGCTATGACTTAATATTGACCGAGGACATCACGATCATTTATAGCGTTTGTGCTGCAGCGACGGATCTGACGCTGGGGATCCTGCCGCTTTTTGTGATTTATAGTTTGAGGATCAATCGCAAGGCGAAGATAGTTGTAGGGTTCTTGCTAAGTTTGGGCATTGTGTTAGTTATCCTCCCTACTCCCATTCAACTTGGCTAGGTTTGCTCTGGCGCAAGAAGCTAATTGAGAATTATTTTGTTGGTTATAGAGCAGGTTTATCAGTCATCGTGCGAATCGAATTCATCCACCTAGTCAACCTCTCCCACGACTTCCTATACAACACCTCCATGGTGTCCATCTGGTCTATCCTCGAACCGGCGATTGGCATTATCTGCATGGCGTCATCGACATACAGACCTTTAATCAAGTCACTCCGAAATCAGTCCACGTATAATGGATCTTCAAACGGGCCCCCTTACTATAATGACGGCAGTGCCGGGCAGATTGTGAGCGGGAACGGGAATGGGGATGGTAGGGTCAAGAGCGCAATGAGTGGGCCTAATAGCGGGTTCGGGAGGATGCAGCAGGAGCGGTACTCGAAGCAGGGGATGGACTGGGAGCAGCCGACGGGAATGAATATGGATGTGCTGGAGATGGGAGTGGGAGTAGGCGTGAGGAGGATGGGGAGTCCAGCCAGGGTGGGGAATCCGATTATTAGGGCTGGAAGTCCGATTAGAAGGGAGGCGTGGGAGGACATGGATAGGTACGGATCGATAGGGGTTTTATCATCCATCACGTCGCCTGAAGCGAGGAATTTAAGGAGGGGGAGTAAGGTGAGGGATATGGTTTGAAATGTAGATATGAAGAAAAAATGTAAATAGCTTGTATGTGTTGTATATATCGAGTGCTAGGTCACTATAATAGAGACGCACATAAAAGTTCTAGAACCGTTGGAATAGGTAAATATTCACTCCGATTTTGGTCTTCGAATAGGAACTAGATGTAGTGCCTTGGTCGAGACCTTTATTTGTGGGATGTTCAGTTGACGAGTTCTTTACACATAAAGAATTACCTAATAGCTTTGCTCGTCAAAGAGGCAATACAAGCATACTCCTAATAGTCTCCTAGGAAGATACGAAAGCCTGGTGGGATTCAGTTTGAAAACAGCAGAGAAGGTGTTCTACTACTTGGCACTCTAAATAGAAGAAGTAGGGGCAGTTGTTCTATACCTACTGTCCTTGGCTGCAGGTTACATTGCCGGTGGATTAAAGAGCAAAATGAGAGTTTATAGTGCGACTAGCTTACGGAAGAACATGGATTCTAGTGTTTGGCGTGAGTTGAACGTTGTGCATTTCTATAAGAATTTACATCTCTCAGACACCCAGTTTTGTCTGAGACTCGTAAATTTAAGACTCTCAGACTCGAAGGTACAGAAATTTACACCAGCTTTGGAGAGCGATCTGGTATCGTGGTCGTAACAAACCGATGGGACTTAATGCAAACAAGGCGTTCAAACATTTGGAAGTGTGGTGGGTATTAAAAGGCCCCTGGATACAGAGTTTGAAAATCTTAGCAGATCAAACGGAATTTAATAGCTTGGCTATGTTATCATTTACAATTGCGGTTCTGCATGAGGTGGTTTCTAGAAAAGATGAAATCAGCGGCAAAAGAGCATGTTGCTGACACTTCACCACTTCACGCCAACAACCTTGCCTAGACTTAGTCTTTATATTCGACGAAGCTGAGTGCAAGTTAGAGAAAAAAGTAGGGATAGGTTCAGAGTTTTAGTGGTATACAAAATACAGGAGTTGGTGTAGGCATATGGCTAGAAATTGCTTCCGTTTATTCCCTTTATTTTCCGTGTCAAGACTTTTCAACGCTAAGGCCTTAAACCCACATGGAAATAGAGCTTTTATACCAGTGAATACAACCTAGAATTGTAAACAATTTAAAGAAATTCGCTAGCATTGACTACTCACTTTACCTCCCACAAAATCTAACCCCTCTCACAACTCTTTGTACCCCCCCCCCACATCGGGAATCGGGACTTCGGAACAGTCGGTTCGGCAGCACTTGCTTTTGCCGATTTTTTGCTATTCAGGAAGCCACATGGAATCCTCACCGCTGTTTCCTAGCACATCATCGCAGTTTATGAGTTGGAATAAAGCCCATGCGAGCAACCAATCGAAGGCAAGGCACTTTGGCGGAGTGGTTAACGCGATGCCCTGCTATTGAGCAATCAAAGCATCCAGGCATTTCCTTTGGGAGCAAGAGTTCGAATCTCTTAGGTGTCGCTTTATTTTAAATTTATTTTTTTGGTTAGTTTTGAAATGATAATCTTATCTGATTGATGCTCGATACTCAAGCATGTCGTCATCCATTGGAGGATTACCTAGTGAAACCTATTCACACGTGATATCTGACGCTGTGAAAGGTAGAAGCCTTTGCTTCAAGATGACAATTAGGTCGATAAGACTGTAAATTTTAAAAAAAACTTCACCTGTCTCCTACTTCCCTCAACACTGAACGAGGAGTTTGCAACAAAGCAGAACATGTGGCACGTGATATACAGAGGAAAGATCTGGTCGTCCGAATTTATAATCATCTTAACTAAGGCCTTTGAGACCTTCACTATTGCTCGGTAAGACTCGATTAGATAAAGAATGGATAGGCTTAGGCCTAGTGCGAAGCTTAACTAAAATCATAGGGTCTTCCGCGATGAAACATGGGAGCTGTATTACTAGCGAGAATTCCCATTTTCCCAACTTCATTGTTCAGTTCAACTCAAGAGCTTTATTACATCTGTACCAAGCTAATCAATCAACATTCTGAGCTTAGTCGTACTTGCTAAAATGGGCAGAGAAAAGCAGGAGGCCGTCACAACGATCATTAAGACCCACTTTATGTTACAGATGTCAGCAGATATTGTCTACCTCCCTAAAGATATGTTCAAGTCCACACTATTAGGACTATACAACTTAAACAGCCCTTGATCCATCTATCAATCTAATAATATATGAGATTCAAGATAAGAGGCTGCTGATACAAATATAAATCTTTTTAAACTGTAGATGGTGTTCATTGAACATGACGAAGCTTGGCCTTAATATTGCATTTATAAACTTTTTATATTTCTATTAATCAAACACTTATTTTCTCTTTCATTACTCTTATTTATTTTTATTTATGAGAAGGTTATGCTTTGAGAAAGACCAGCAGCACCATTGCTCGACTATATTATTAACATTAACGATCAATCATATTCGACATGCCACTCGGACTTCAATAGCCAAATCCGGGGCAACGATCCCCACATGTCCCGCTCTTGCTCTCCCAGGACTTTCCTTGCATCCCTTCCATTGTCCACTATTTTCCTCGTGCTATTGTACTTTGTTGCACATCGTAGATTTGAGAATCTAGATGACAGAAAATGTGACCATATTATGGCGCGAATCCCACGTGCAAAACGTGCGGTCCACGTACTCAATTGCTCTTCTTTACCCTTTCGGACTATATTGAAGCCCAAGCGCGGTTTGAATGGCTCTTATGTTGCACATCGCAACTTTGTATCATTGTATATCTAATTTTATCAGATCTTAGAGTTGTTGGATCTGACCCGCTAAGATGAGTCGTTAGACTAGGCTGCTGCTATCTCGCCTCAAGCCTTATTTTCAAAATCTCAAGTTTCCCTAGATCTATCTGGTTTTTGAGCTAATTTTCTAGATGGGTTAGACCAAAAATGCCAGGTTGTTTCACTTTGCAATCGCCTTCAAAAAATGGGAATCGAGCTGTATAAGCAAGACGGGTTATGGTGGGTGCTGAATTTGAGCTACCTCTAATCTAGAAGCTTGACAATTCTTACACCAATGGGTGATCCCTAACGTAAACCTATGAGGCGGAGGATGATTCATAAGATAAGTATCAAACGATCTTCCGTGGTCCACATGAACACGCGTTCACGTGATGTGGTTGGAATGCGGGGAAAGATGTATGGGGTATCTCTTGTTGTTTTTGTTTGAAACGTGTTTGTGGTGTGGTTTTTGTTGCTTGCGACTGCATGAATTCCCATATTTCCGCCCAATTACTTGGACCTCTCTGCTCTGAAAGAGGAAAGTTGGCTGAATCCAACATGTGATAGCACATGTATCACAAGATGTAACAGTCCCTCATGAAATGAGGGGTTCCGCTGTTGCCAGATGGAATCCCTCCATCATCCCAACATCTTCTTGAATTTGAAAAGCTTCAATTGAAATTTGAAGGTAGTTTTATACATCGGTTGAGAAGTTGCAGAACCAATTAGATCGACGACATGGCAGCGCCAGCATTGTTAAAAGGGACTGCTTTCCTCACAGGTGCAGCATCTGGTAACTACATCTTCTTTCTCTTAACTTGGCAGATTGGAATTGATAATAAACCGTCCTAGGAATCGGAAAAGCAACAGCCTTCGCCTTTGCGAAACACGGCATCAAGGCCATCACCATCTGCGATATCTCCAAGAAAAACCTCCTGGCTACACAGAAGGAAATGAATACCACATTCCCTCATGTCCAGGTTGAAGCCATTCAACTTGATGTCCGAGATAATGGGGCGGTAGAAAGGTCGGTGAGGCAGACGGTCGAGAAGTTTGGCAGGATCGATGTCGGGTTTAATAATGCGGGGATTATGGGCAGTACGAAGCCAACTGATGTGGAGGATGAGAAGGGGTGGTTGGATGTAGTGGATATTAATTTGAATGGGGTGTGGAGGTGTGAAAGAGCGTTAATTCAGGCGATGTTGAAGCAGGAGTAAGCTGGTACAATGCGTATGAAGGGGACGAATGTTGAATGGCAATACTAATGGATGATTGTGGTTAGAGATCTAGGCTTAAGACTTGGGAGGGGAAGTATTGTGAATATGGCGAGTATGTTTGGACTTGCGGGTTCACCTGGGGAGCTTGGAGTTACTCCTTATTGTGGTGCCAAGCATGGTAAGTTATCATGTTTCCGCTAGGTTTCTGACGGCGACGCTAATACACCTTCAGGCGTTATTGGTCTGACCAAGAGTGTAAGTGACCTTTGTGGCTCCCTTCTTCCTATGTCGGACCTAACCTATTATACAGGATGCAGCCACATATGCAGCCCATGGGATTCGCATCAATGCCATTTGCCCCGGATATGTCAATACCCCTCTGCTCGAAGAAGCAAGTGCAGGCGGAATCATGGACCCAGAGATTGCAAAGACGCCTTTGAAGAGAATGGCACTTCCAGAAGAGATCGCTGAGAGTGTTGTATTCTTGTCTAGTCCAATGGCTAGTTTCATGACGGGAAGTGCCTTGTTGGTAGATGGAGGGTATACTTTGAGTGCGACGAGATAGGCAGGGGAAAGTTAACTGCTGCGGCTGTCAGAAGATTAGTGTTTTAGCTTGCTAGCCTACTAATTCGATGCTAATGTTTTCTGCGAGATATTTTATCGGTTTTGGGAAGCCGTTGAGTTCACAAATCCTTGCCTCTGTCTTTTCTTAATGGCTACAAGTTTATAGCTTCATCTATCAACTATTCTCACAGTCTTTGTGAATATTTCACTAAGCATTAGCACCATTTCCCCCTCTTGTACGAGACTTTTAAGTCAAGGGAACATATGATTGAGGACCTTATCGGAGGTAGCGTTCAGGGTTAGATGGGTGGTTTTAGTTATAATGGGGATTATGAGGACAAATGTATTTCTGAAGTAGACAGGAAAGTGCTCTACAAAAATAAAACTAATGCTCTTAGGTACAGCTTGAGGTAAAGTGCAGAGAATCAGAAGATTGCAAGCATCCCAACTGCCTTCGACGCTGAGCTACAGAAGCAGTTCTTCGCTAATGTAAAGGCAGGAAAGCACTTCTAGGTATAATTATAATTCTTAACAAAGATGCAGTTGCATTCTCAATACATCAAGAGAGACTCCAAACTAGTCAAAGTATGCAAATTTATTTAGTTGGAGTTGGAGTTGAGAAATTTGCGCTGCGGTTGGTGATGCCAGTGTGGCTACCTGTGGTTTGGACACTTTATTTATTGCCTGTTCTTTCTCAACTTCAATTCCCCTCTCGCTTTATTTCGTTCTACTTCCCCTCCCCTCGCTCGTCTGCGCATATACACCCCACAGCCACTCCGTGCTCACTGCTCTGTTGGTCATCTCCTCTTTCACGCCTGTTTCCTCGCCGTATATTTTGTCGCCCTTCTGATTTTCAATAGGTATCCCCTTCACAGCCCTATTCACGCTTCTACCACTCTCGCTTCTGTCCGCTTGGAAAACACTGAAGCTAGTCATTCCTAGAGACGTAGCATTGAGTCCGACTTCCCTGAAGTTGCATATCTCCTCACTGTCTTGTTCGCAACTTGTCTCCTCTCTTATTATTGTTTCCTTAACATCTTCGCTTGGGCCCTGATCTCTCTCGCAGATCCCTTGCTCTTCATCTGATATCGTATTCGCAATAACTATTGAGATGTCCATCTTCTCTTCAATATTCTCAACATCTCGTCCCTGTATGTATACCTCCATATCGAGGAGTTGAGTATCGCTGCTATATTTCCAATCCACCCTCGCGACTCCGGTATCCTTGTTATTAAATTTATTCTGAACAGAGGCCCATTGTCTATTTCCTAAGGTCTCCATAGGCCTATACTCACCCATCCTCATTTGAATCTGCCCGTATTTGTCTTGTAGTCGCAACTTGCTGTTATCCTTCTTGAGCTGGTGGTGTTTCTCCGCTCCTGAGCCCATCTCCGCCATGCCTTCACTGGCAACTCCATTCCCTTGTCTCTTCTCCGCCTTCATCTCTCCCAATTCCTGTCTCTTGGTTTTATCTCCACTCGGAATATCTCCAGCCAAACTGGTTCGTTCCTCCTTTGCGTTCTGCGTTGACCTAATCCCCAATGCGCGACCAATCAATCTCCTCGCAACCACATCCGTTGTCTTCGGTCTCGTCCTTCTCTCATCCAGATGACTGTTCTTCTCATCCCTAGTTCCTGACTGTACTTGTAAAATTTTGGCATGAGTCCATCGCACTCTCCGGGGTTCGACGGTCGGCGCCCAAGGACAAGCTGAAGGAGAATATGGTGCGGTTCGCATCAAGGGCGACGATCGAACGGCAGATAGGGGTCGAGTTACACGCGCAGGTTGCACTAAAGCAGCTCTTTCGTAGCTTGAAAGTGAACCGGGAGTTGGAGTCTCCGTTGATTGGGGATATTTTAAAGACGTAGTTGGCGTGCCCCATGCAGCTAGCGTATCGTGATGCGGGATAATAGAAGTGAACGCCATGGTGTTTGCTATGCAATGGATTACAGATTGTGTTGCAGTTTGACTGGTAGATATCGTGTTGGAGAGGACGCAAACAAATGCGATTGAGATTGGCAAAATAGCTCGCTACTTCATCGAGGCATTAGTGGGAGAGGAACTCATCTTTTCACATTATGTCCTTTCACTTGATCATGAATTCCAACTTATAAACTTCTAAGAACGCATTAGTTCCACCTCTTCAACTATGGAGATGAACCTCCTTTACTGAATTAGGTAACCCTCTTTGCGACAAACACACAAAGGAGTAGTTTGAAGGTATAAAGATGAAGATAAAATGCACAAGCCCTCAGCCAAATGCTGGTAGATTCGCATGGTCTATATAAACTATGAATTCGACAGGGTTGTGTTCTAGGAGAGACAGCGTTGAAAATTTCCCAGAGGTGAGTCCTATTCAACTAGAGTATCTAGACTTTGAATTGGGTTGAAAGTTCTCGGCCGTAGCGCGGTTAAGGTGTGGGTCGGGTATGCCATTCCCGAGTTCCGAAGTCTAACCTGGTACTGAAATCCAAGCAAATCCAAGCGGCTTTCTCTCATTTCTCTGTGGTAAATCTTGTGAATTCAATTTTTTGTTTAACCTAATAAAAAGCCTTAGAGGTGCTCAATTTTCTATAAGTTTCTTGCACATGATCATTTATGCTCCTTTACAACCTTGCAGATAAGAAAAATAACTTATATATTAGAAGACACAAGTTCTTAAAACTAGAAAGTGCTTTTAATAGTGTTAGCAGCCTAGTTTCTCTTTACAGGAACTCCTACGGTGTGGCAGGCACTTGCTGTTTAAAGCGCCAACTAAATCTCGAAGAATTTTACAGTCGGGGAAAAACAAGGGAGTTTAGGGTCGGGGTATGTAAATTTAGGACTACATAAATATTCTTGTATTTTAACCTGATAGTTTTTAAAGATTTGGAAGAGTCATAATATAATGTTCTCATTTAGTCGAGAGGAGACTTAGGTCAGGAGACATTTCTAAATGTGGGCAATATACCCCTACTAGCGTCTTACCAGTTCTGAAGTCGGCTTCGACACCACTATCAATGCACAGAATGCGGGGTTCTCTGGCCCATTGGCTAGATTGAACGGCATATGTTCCTGAAGCTTTCCCCCGCAATTTCCGCTCCTCGTCTATCGAAAACGGTAATTATATCAGAAATCCTTGACTATAAGATGCGCGGTAGATGGCTGTCAAGTGTGCAAATCCTATGTACCGAAGTATTAGGGGGGCAACTGAGGTGCGTCGTTGCGGTGTAGGAACATCGTATATCCGAACTTTGAAAAGAGTGGTGAGTGTGATTTGGCTCCGGGAAAGGGAGGAGAAGACGGGTCTAGAATCCGGTGCTTACACGAGTTTTAGTTCAACTTAGCATGTCATTCCAAACTTTCTCTACCCAGGATCCACTGTTGTGAGGTGCCCAGTTTCTTGCTCTAAATACTTGCCGTAATGTAGCCTTGTCATATCTAAAATTTAGCAAAAGAAATCCGCTATAGGCGACGACGAAAAGGCACAAGACCTACACCTCCTCAAATCTAGTTTAAAGAAAAGGTAACTAGAAGGAACACGAAAAAGGAAAAGGAGGAAGATACTATGATTCTGGTGCCTGGAAATACCTTAAGCTGTTTACGACTCATTTCGGAGCCGCGAGACCGTGAATCTCAACGCTGCTAAACTGTACAGCCCTCTTGCACAAGCGTATAAGCGAGTTTTCGTCTACATCATATCGTACAAGTCATAAGAACTTCTAAGCATGAACTTGTATAGTAAAGTGACAAATGGGTACACTTCCCCTCCCGATCTCTCCTAATTTAACTCCTTAACCATCATCATCATACTCTCCACCCTTGCAAACCCACCATAATTCACGCCTGCACTTCAATGCTCAAGCTCGCCTTTCTAATCCCTAGTACAAAATCAAAATGAACCAAGGCTTATAATTCTATTCCAACGGACGATGTTTGGTCACCCTTCCCATTGAAGTCCTTTTTATTCATCCCCTCATTGCTACCCCAGCCTCGGCCCCTCCTAAATTAACCAAACTCTGGTAACGACTACCAGTCAACCCACCCCAGTGAACCCCGCCAACCCCACCAATTAACTTCACCCCTCATTCTCCGACCCGGACGGCCCGGATTAATCTCCATCCTCCTCCCTCTACCTCTCCTGATGATCTTTGTATCATTTCAAGATCTATCTTCCCTCCGTGCTAGATCCGGCAACCGAGCAGTTCGCGGTGGAGTATTCCTTCCTCTTCTGCTAGGTTCCGGCTTTAGATCTGCCATTTCTTTTTCATTGCAGATCATTCATATCTAACGAGCTAAACTAAAGCAACGGCAATCGCACCGGCACCTTACCACACCCCATCTCGCTGATCAAAGATTCTTTTGTTTCTTCACAGTCCTTCTGATCTTCCCCTAGAATTAATATCCCATAAACTCCGCCCTATCTGCCTATCACTGTGTCCTAATCTTACCTGCTAAATCAAGACCCCTAATAACATATCCCACATATAGCTAACATGCAGTCATCAAACCACACCCGAAATCTAGGTAACATCCGATCCGATCTAGACCCTCTCCTTCTTGGCATCTCAACATAAAACAGGAGCAGCCTCTCCCCCCGGCGCCACTGCACTGCGCTGCATAAACGAACCAACAAACAATATGCGCCTGCCTCCACCAACGTCAGGACCAACAGCAAAACCAACACGACGTCTACTTATAAGGCTGAATAATCGAAGCTATTCTCAACTTCATACCTCCGTAGCTATACTATTATACCTAATCTGAATAAAACCATACAACGTCTAATTCTCTACACAATACCAACAACATTCCAAGCCTAGTTAACCACTATCAAAATTCAACACCTTTCATTTAAACCTTAACATGCATCCCTAATACTCAAAAACCCCTGCCCCCGCCTCTTATATACCACAACTTCCCCTTCCTGGAAAACTCATTAGTCACCCAAGGTTCCTGATTAGCTGCAAGTAAACCACAAGAAGCTCGCTCATTATTCGATCATCTGTCCTTCCTTTCATACACAGCTTATAATTAATTACATATACACATATATACGACTTCCAGCCCCCAAATGACACTCATACCCAACCTCTCTCTCCCCTCTCTTCCATCTCCAGTGTTCCACATCCACCCCTCTCCCCTACTCACTTACTCACCCATCCCCACATAACCATCCCTCCATCTATCTACCTACATATCTCCAACCCCAGAGCGTATCATCAGGACACCAAAAATGGAAACCTCACTCTCTCAAAATGTCGTCCTTATGTCATACATACATACATGCACACGAGCCCCCCCAAGCCACAAACCACCCCACTTCCATCCATCCCACGCCCCCTCAATAAAGCAAACACGAATTCTACGTAATCGGCTTTCCGCTTCTAGATCCCTTCGCTTGGTACGGTACGGTACCGGCACTGCAGTCGATCGCTCAAACCACTCAAATCACACGAACCACTTACCCACTCATGTTCATTTTCTCGCTTTGACCCCTCATGACATGAACGGGTTTTCGTTTTTTTTTGCCTCGGTATTTACTCGCCTAAGAAAAAGGTGCAGAACTCATAGTAAGTACGGTAACTAGGCTTGTATCCTATACACATATACCTATAGCCAAGAAACCTTAGCATGCGCTCTTATGACAAGTCTTTATTGTAGCTAGCTACTGTAATCAATACCACGTTATCTCCATACGGGTACAACACGAATTCCCGTCATGCTCCTGTCAACAAAACGACAACTTGGCAACCGATACATAAAATCAACACACAACGCCCTAGATCGAAGTAAAAATACCATCCAGCCAGCCGGCCATCCAGCCGCTGCCAACCAACCACCAAACGAGCCCAACGAGCCGAACGCCTCCAATATAAATAAAACTCCACGCGAACAACCTGTAAAAGCTTCGTGAAGTGAAAAGCCCACCAACCATAGGTACACATGATACAGGTGCCACAAGAAGCCGTCACTTATCATATCAATATACAGTGATCCATCCCCAGCACTATCCTACGCTCATCCTTCCCATCTCATCCATTTCTTCCCATTACTATCCATCTATCCTCGTCATCGTTTACCCAAACCATGTCGCACAAGCAACTTTTGTGCACGAAGAGGATTTCCAATAGCACACCGCCACCCACCCCATGAGAAAACCCAAACGCAGCCGAGCCCAAAGCCAATATCACAGCGTACCCTCGCGCACATCAGCACGCCCCAATCCCAGAGTGAAGTATCTTTTATTTCTCCCGCAAAGTGCAAGTATTCATAGCCCCACTAAACTTTCTACCCATTCCCTTTCGCATCTTTTCCCGCGTGCCCGTAATGAACTTTAGCTGGTGGCGCGGGGTATCTTCTCCATCTTCGGGGCACCGGCCCGAGATCTCCCACAACCTATTCTCCGCCTCCCCGCACATCTCCGCTTGCTGCTCTGTCCTCTCAGTAAATGTAATGCACCTGTACCCCGATATGTACTGCACGGTACGCCCAATCGGCCGGCATCGCGTCCTCCATTGCCATCCCAAGATCTCGGTTGAAAAAGGATCGGGCCTTTTCTCTCACTGATATTGTTTTCTTTCGTGCATGAACTGGTTCCTCAACTGACACGGGATAATCGTCACTCAACAATTTTCCGATGACATCTCCTGATCTCATTCCATCCAACACACTTTTTTTGTCCAGGTATTCTCAACATCTGTGTAGGGGTCCCAGCATATTTTCGGTTGTATTGTCGACTTTAGGTGTGGAATTGGCGTTGCCGATATCAATTGTTCTTTAGTCGATATTGCTCGTATTTAGCCTCATCATCCACTCAACTGCGCTCCAAGGAAGCTCCGTCTTCTCATTTCGGCCTCTCTGATAATCTCAGCACCGAGAGATAGACTAGGAGCGAGATGCGCGTATCGCTCAATTTCGCAAACCACATCAGTGATAATCCGATCGATGGTATCATTATGGAGTACCAGCGTGTTTAGCATAGCACTTAGTGTCGGGCACATTGTGGCTCCCATGATGAGCAGTGTTTGTGAGACGATAGAAAGCGCTCCTTGCCAGAGGTAAGGCATATGCCCTGCGTGACTATATGACGTTTGTTAGCTTGAGGACACCCACTATACATATTTGCTGCAAAGTTTGGATTTGATATTGATTGCTATGGTTCAAGGGAAGTGGAACAAGAGCAGGGAGTTTGTGCTTACTGTGCAGTAATGTGTTCGAGCTGTCTTATGGAGGCTTCGAGGCACTTCCGACAATTCTCTCTGACACTCGGATCCATAGCCGCCTGTTCATTGTCTAACACTGCCAAGATATATGGCCTGAAAATAATCGTCCTGCATGCAAAATACCTCAACCTCAGGACTGTCTGTACTGGATCCGGTAACATGACCCGACTATAGCTAAACTGCAGTGCTTGAGGCAAACTCTCGTACCATTGCACCAATTGGAAATCCAACTCCGCGACAACAGGCTCGAGGCTAGACGTCGATGCCATGCTGTCCTTGCTGTAGATGAGTTGCGAGACGCGGTTTAGAAGACGTCGGAGAGCAATTTCGGCTAGGAAATACCACAAGTCGTCTTTTCCCACCGCTTCTTCTTCCTCCTGATCAAATCCGCCTGGTAATCCAACCAATTCTTCAAATTGTACAATCCCTGAATGGGGCAGGTCCATTTCTGCTAAAAGGTCAGATTCAAACAACAGCGCATTCCAATATACCCTTTCGCTGAGTTCTCTCTGGGTAGGTGGCACTCTTCCAGGTGCGCTCAACAGCAGTTGAAGTTTTGTTGAGGTGGAGGATAGTAGAGTCCATGCTTCCAATGGACGAACGAGGTAGAAAAGATATGCCGAGGCGAGGACGGTGCATTGCGCGCAAAGAACAGAGTTCCGTGTCATGAGGCCGGGGAGAAGTGCCCATGCTGCTGCGAAGTATGTAAGACCTGGTGGGTCTTCGGATGCTGGTACGCGAGATATAGAGCCACCGCAGCTGGCCTGTCCAAGAGCTAACACCAGTAATACGATGCAGCTTTCTGGGCCTTCTCGAAAGCCGTTCGAGAGTGCGATTCGGTAATGACTGTTCCAGTTGTTCGGATTCACGCAGGCGTACCATACGTTAACCTTGGAAAAGAATGCTTCGATGTATGCTGCGGTGTTGGAGAGATCGAGACAGGGTGCTTTGGAAAGGGAGAGAGGTTCTCGGGACATCTCAAGTTGGAGTAGGATTTGGGGATCGTAAGGCCTAGAGACAAGATCTCTGATGAGAGGCCATTGAAGCAGATGCAGTGCTGCGTTTGTGTGAATTTTTGGCATGGTAGATATATTTGTAGGTGTTGTCCAGGTACCAACGCCAATTGCGGGGATCATGGAGACATAAGGATGTGCAGACTGTATCATAACATCTTCATTGCTGATAGTGGTCCCACCATTGACAGATGGTGAACCTGTTGAAAGGGCCAGGCTGGAGGTCTGGTTAACTATGTTGGATTGGAGTAGGCCTTCAATGCGAGCGAGATGCTCCAGAATAAGCTTGTCGCCAGCATCAAGCTTGATGCCAGGCTCTCGATAAATGCATTCTGCTCCCAACTCTGTACAGAGCTTACACTTTGGTTTCGTCCCATCGCATCTTGATTTGCGAGATCGACAAATCTCACACTATCTACGATTAGCAGGCATACAGAGCAGTTACAAGCCCACTTACAGCTATGGTTGCCCTTCGCCGAGGATAATCGATTGCGGCATCTGTGTTTCTCCTCTTTAACGGGTTCACCCCATCGTCACTATTGCTGTGCTGCTGGTTTCGCAGACCGTTAACCATGGACTCCCTATCTCCAGATGATTGAGATAGATTCCTCGCTTTCTGAGCCGAGCCCAGAATGCCCTCACGGGAGAAGCTTTGGACGTGGCGGGTATGGGGGGATTTGAGCGGGGATATCAGGCTGTTGTTTCCGTTCGTCGTGGGTGCCCCCTTCGTACCGCTGGTACCGTTCGCACCGTTCGTCACGACCTGGAGCCTTGGAGACGGTATCTCAACGGTGAACTTTCTGTCTCTAGCCTTGGAAAAGGTTCGCCCACCGTCAGTCGCTGACGTTGGGGAGGGTTCTGGTGATGAGGTCGACATTGAGCCTGGTGAAGACGGTATCCACGCAAAGGGCTCATCGAAACTTGGCCACAAACTAAGAAAGTCTTGTTGTAACGTGACGTATTGCATAGAAAAAGATGTCAAATCTCGTCAAGTTCGAGTTTGATGAAGGTCAAGCTTCTGAAGACGGGTCCATATCTATTTTCGAGTTCAGTTGATTACTTGCTGTACATCCAGGTTGACATGGGGAGGGCAGATGCTACAGGGAACTGCGAGATGGGTATCCGGGGTACGGATTGGCCTTTCAGACGATGTGCTCCAGGAGGGATCGTGAAGGCCAGGTGAGGAGATTTCCACGCCGTTGAACCCTGTGACACTCATGCAGGTTCAAGAACACATAAATCTGGGGTTCGGTAGGGGACGGCCGAAGGAACGCCTTCTAGAAACAAGGGAGAGAAAGCTGATCTTGCCTTTCAGAGCCACACGAAGGTGGGTGGCAGCTGATTGAAAGGGGGACAAAACGGAACCAAGATATCTTGTCGAGGGAACACGACACGTTAAAATTGAGTTTCAAAAAAGGTCCTTAGCAATTTTTGCTCTCCACAATTTCGATCGGAAGAAGTAAGTTCCAGAAGTGGGGGAGGAATCCGGAGAAGGACCCGTTACGGCAGCCTGGGGTCTGGGGCCGTTTGAAGCTTAGATCTCTGTATGAGCTGTTCGAGGGCGTATACACCGTGGTAGTCGGCTGGTGCTGGCTGGCCCGGTCACGGGTGGATCGTAGAGGGTGCAAAGGGTGGTGCCTTCGATGTCCGGTAATCAAGCAGCTACCGCCCTGAATCTCCCATGGGCGAGAGGTTGGGCGTCTGATCTCCGAGCTGATGTCGGGAATGATGGCAGAAGACGTAAAAGGAGAGGTCAAGGCGCTTCGAGACCGACGGATCGGTACGGAGTTGATAGACGACAGGCTCGCAGTCAGTCACCCGTCGTTTTCTGTGGCATTATACTGCTGGGTATTGCGGAGTAGAGGTTGTTGCGTGCGGGCGCTTGAGTTCCGGGGCCGCGATAGTTGTTCCCCAATATTTCATTCATATGGCATGGTTGTTGATGAGAGATGAGAGAGTGGAGTTGGGGATTCTTGAGGATGCGATGAGACGGTGCGATAGGCTGATGATACGAAGTGCATGCGGGTTAGCGCCATCTGGGCAAGCGAACGCTCTGGTTTGTCATGGTCACATGTCTGGTGGGTCCTGCGACACGTGAGCCCAGAGTGCGGGGAATACGGTCATGTGACCGAAGACCGCACCTCCTACTTTGCTCGGGCTTAGGTATGTCCATGTCATTGAGAGTCGAAGGGGTTTCATGCTTATTCCTGTCAACGCCTATACATCTTAAATTCCAGCAGAGAACGGCCTCTACGGTATGGGTTCTCGGAGAGCCAGCGGAGAGCCAGCGGAGTGCCACAACGAAAAAAGTTGAACTAGTACTTAGTCCTGTATAGTGCACCGAAGTATCTACAACAAAGCTATCGCCGGGTCTCCCGCTCCCGCTCAAGTGGCGGAGATGAGACATATACGATTATGGCCTGAGCTTCGAGGGTAGCCGGCTGTCTGTCCGGTATTAGAGAGGCGGGGAAGGGCGATGATTGAACAGTCGCCTCGGAAGATCACGGTCTTAGGACTTCCAAGCTATGAAAGGAGAGGCAGAAATGCAAACTGCCGTCAGACGAAGTGAGTTGTGAAGTGAGTATTCTCATAACTATTGGCTACTCAGCAGAGAGGGATTCAACGCGCTACAAGCACCATGTGGATCTCCCAACTGGGGGTGGAAAAACTAGATCACTCTCATCTCTTCCTCGGTTTCCTTCCCCCAAATGCAACCAATCTACGGAGATGCCATCACAACAAACGCCATAACATTGTATTACCCAGAAAACTTTAGAAACCGCATCTGAAGCCCCTTCTCATCCACTTCCTTCCGGAGTTCGGAACTTCGTTTCTCCAATGCCTTTCCAGCCCCCTCGCTTATCTCTCGGGAACCTGCTTTTTTTTACCGCCCCGCCCTGAGCCTGAACCTTACTGGCGCCTACAAAAGATTCTTCAACGGTAATTTCTCCCCAGTGCATATGCACGCAAGCAAAACTCTATTCATCGAGCGTGTGCCGGCCAGCGTTGGTACGTACGTACGATCAGGCGGGGACTCCACCACAAGCGGGGCTGTCTCGGAGGAACCCCTCGCCAACGTCAACCATGGTATATCTACTATCAGGGTTTTGTTTAGCACAGCATCATTGCGGTTTTGTGCGGGGTCATCTCACTCATCGCCTCCTTCATAAGATCATTTTGCTGCCATCGGAAATACGTCCCAAGCGTGCCAAGTGTTCGCCGAGCAAGACAGAAAATATAATTTCCTAAAAATGTTAACGCTAGTTGCGTTTGAGGCGCCGCAGCTCTCCCTAGTCTTATGTATAGCACTTCCGTCCCAATTAGCTTTGTTATTCGAAATCATCAGCTTTAAAAAATGGCTTTCTAGCTTTATTCCTCGGTCCTCTTTCATCGATACTCCCTTCATCTGTATCCAAGTGCTGCAGCCCCGGTTTGAAAACATGCATGCCGACTTGCGACCCGGCGGGAAAAAACCATCATTCTTTTCTTTGCCTTTCTCGTTGATGACGGGCATACAGTCATCAAGCAGGCAAGTCTATGACAGAGTCTCTGCAGCCAGATTACGATTGAGCCGGCGCGTACACGAATTATCTTCAGAATACATTGTGTAACGTCTCAGCTGTCAGCTCAGCCGCACAAAAAGATGACTTTCTGACCAACATCAAGGCTGTGAGAAATAAGGGATTTCCTTATGTTGAAAGATAAAAGCCCTCGAATCCAAAGACTTGGAGATCTAATAAAATCTCCCCGTGTAGTTTGTTCCTTGTAGTTCAATGCTAAACTCAACTTTCTCCACGTCTACCGATTAGTGCTTCCACCTATCCACTTATCCTTATCCAACTATCCACCTGTCTATCACATTTTTACAGTTCAGCTTTCATTCCAAATGGCCCCATCACAACAGGAAATCAACGAGGCTGTCGCCGCTCACAATGCAGCGCGTCATGCAGCACCAGGCGTCAAACGAGCAGACCTAGTTTGGGACTCCCATCTCGCAGCCGACGCGCAGAAATGGGCCGATCATCTGGCTTCCACAGGCACGTTCCAGCACGAAGGGATGAGAGGCGAAGGAGAGAACCTCTACATGATGATGGGAGGTTCCCACCAGCCCCTGAAAACTGGCGTCGAAAGCTGGGTCAACGAGAAATCTCACTACCACGGCGAGAAGATCGCCGAAGGGGACTTTTCTAGCTATGGACATTACACACAGGTCTCTCTCTTGCCCTTCCTATTTATTTCCAGCTCAATACAACTGACATTAATAAGGTTATCTGGCCCGAGACGAAGAAGGTCGGCATGGCGACTTCAAGCAAGGGTAACAAGCAGATTATTGTGGGGAGATACTCTCCACCAGGAAACATGAGCGGAAAAACAGCTTATGAAGACTAAGGTTCTGGCATGTTGAGGCTGAGGATCAATGCTCCATCTAGTTAGATTTCGGAGATGGAGGGGGGTCAAATCAAAATTAAAATCACAGAGTGCGATACGGTATCTGTGATTTCTTGGTCCGTATCAAATATGAAGTAATCAAGGCAAAACCACCTTAAATTTGCGTCTCCAGCAGTCACCTTCAATCCACGCATACATGACTCTACTCTGTGATGATCCAAGCCTGAGCCCCTATTATCCAATAAAAGCAGGCCATTTGCCTCCCTAGCAGCAAGGCCGATCACAATCACCATCTAAAATTTTAAAACCACCTCCCCTTCAATTTTCAATCACGTCTCCTCTCCCCAAATCATCCTACACCCCCTCCCCCTTAAACGCCCTTTCTCTATCCACTTCACCTAACGGTTCCTCGGTCCCGAAAAATTTCACCACTCTCCCTTCACTTCTCTCTTCCCACACCAAAACCACACCCAGCCCAAACCTCCGCCAATTAATAAATAAAATCCCCGCGTTTACCCCTCCAAACGCCAACCCACCCACCCACACTCCACCCCCCGCATCCGCTCCAGC
Source organism: Ascocoryne sarcoides NRRL 50072 (assembly GCA_000328965.1). NCBI lineage: Eukaryota > Fungi > Ascomycota > Leotiomycetes > Helotiales > Gelatinodiscaceae > Ascocoryne > Ascocoryne sarcoides. The sequence continues at coordinate 3,608,066 of KB205940.1, forward strand.
TCCTCCGTCCCGACGAACCCACCCATCCATTCATTCCATCCGATCTCATCTGATCTCGCCGCTCCGTCCGACGCGACCTCAAGCTCCGATTCCAATTCTAGGCTCCGTTTCCACGAATGGAACCGGAGGAGCGAAGGAAGGGTGGGCGAACGGTTTAATTTGGATGCTTGCATCCACCCATACCGATTGCGATGCTATCTATGGGATGGAATGGGAAAGAGTGTTGCGATGGCGGAGGCGAGGAGATGGATGGATCGGCTGGGCATGTATGCCATGTTTGGGTTTGTTAGTGGATGAGGTAGGTGGTTTGTGGTGGCATTCAAGGGAGACGAGGTAAAGAAATATTGTTTATGAGGGTTGTTTGGATGGATAATATACAACAGACTAGTAGTAAGCAAGCAAGTAGATACCTCAAGTGTTCGTGGTTGTTCGTCTCATACCCAACTACCTACCTACCTTACCTGTTTAAACGCCATAGCTAACGTAGAATGAACGATAAATCCGTAGCCCACCGCCTGCATGGTACTAAATATCGAATTCCTTGGCACACAATCTAGATTTAGACAGACAACGTCAACTTTCCTAGCTATGTTAAGTTTCGTGAAACCAGAGCTAGCATGATAGGCTACTCGATCTCCGCATTCTAATTCAATAGTTTGATATCGTACAGCAGTATCATGTCCAAAGATGCCTCGGCTGTCTCCCCCGAGGTGCCAGGACTTGTCCACTAGTTTGTAGTCCAATCAAGTGCACGAGTTTCCCGAGCTCGGATTACCTATTTTGGACTAACTTTTGTAGAAGTTTCCGAAATTTTCAAAATTCGAAATCTCAGAGCTTCCTTCGACTTTATGTGTATGTTGAATCCGGAGTGGTTAAAATGTGAAAGCTATATATACAGGAGAAAGGGTTTTGCCAAACGTTTTTAGTTGTGAAAAGGCTGTGCTACTCGGCACCAGACTCTGTCGTTGAAATAGACCAAAATATATGATCTAATCACTCAAGTGCTATAGACAGAAAAGCCTAGTGGTTTCCATATACGAAAGCATTCCATTATAACTCCTCTATAAGACTAATGAATAGACTTATGATGGGACTGTTTTCTATTGCCTCGCAAGTCTACACAACGATACTGGTTTAGAATCGACACATTGGGTTTCCCCGTCCTACCAAACTATCAGGTATACATACATAATTATTTTGTGAAAGTTGCATTAGATACATGCTACCTAGTTTCACTTCGGCTTTTTTCGTTCGAAACTGGTGTACAAACAAGAGGAAGGTGAGCTCATCTTAAAATATGCAGTTCTTATTCCCCCCACCAACAATATCATGTTCCTTTTCAGCTACATAGAAGGAGAAAGCAAAGCAATAGAAAACCTACAGTCGATCCAGAATATAAACTAAGTTCCCAGCTTGAATCTTGTCTTAACGACTTCTTCTCCTATTATCTTTCCCTACAGCTACTTCACCTAGAACCTAGCGTTATTCTACTTGACAAGTCGGCTCCACCACTCGGTTAAGGGGTCAAGTGAGTTCTCCCTTGCCCGCCTCGATACTAAGATATTTGATATAAAAACTTGGAAGTTGGACGATCTTCTGTCATCACTTGGTCTTCTTCGTCTTTTTAGAAGTTTCCCTTTCCTGCTTGCAAAACTAGCTGCTTCATCTTCCCAAAGCCGACATCTCTACCTGCGTTGATGTGTCTAACTTGCTCTTTTGCGAATCAACATGATTTAGCTGTGGGCTTGGTTCTTCCGTCCAGGTATCATTTCCAAAAGAAGGCCCTAGAAGCTGTGACTCCGATTACTAACGAAATTCATGGTTGAAATCAGGCGGCAACTCGTCGATGATAGAGCAAATTCTCCTAGAGAGACTGAGCAAGTGATTGTAAAGGCTTATACTAGGGTTTTATGTCGTTTCATACATTATCGCTATTGAGCGATGCTATGTTAAGAGCACAAATCTCATGGCGCTGAATCTTTGCCTTAGATACGTCGAGTACTGGATAATTGCCATTGTAGTCTCACTGTTCGATAACTGTAACAAATCCCTCTCTGCTAATCAGAAGAGGGAGAGCTATGCGAATTGATTCCGTCATAATTACTTAGCATAAACGTTCTCTTAACGGAGAGCTATATTACAAATGGCACATGCTACAGTAACGTTATCTCATAGTGCTGACCTAAAGCGATCGACGGATTAGGAAAGTCATCTTTGAGCTATATCTCACTAGCTTCTTATAAGTTGAGCTGATAGCTATTGATTAAAGACGGTTCCTTCTCCATTGTTAGAGCTTCGGCCTTGTAAGTGATTTCCGACTGAAGTGTCGTTATTTTCACCCTCTAATATAATGTTAGACAATCAGAGATAGTTGCTACGTAGTTTTAGCTCCTGAAGCGCTGCACATACTCCGTATATCCTCTACCAGACCCTTCACCAGCTACGACCAACGCATGAAAGCTGAAAGGCAATTTCCTGAAGATCTTTATTGTAAGTAGAACTTGAATTGTAACAACACTTTTTAGACTTAATACCTCATCTTCTCTGGTCGTTCACCCATGTCTAAAAGTAGTTTTTCCACTTCTAGACGACGTTTAAAGAATCATGAGAGCAAAAAGTAGAATGCAACCACAAAGAGCAACCCAACTGATGAGTTTATCGACTCACTCACAACTCCACACAATAAATACACTTCCTTTTTCACTCCGGCACATCTTTGCTTCCCATCCCAAGTCACATGACCAATGACCATCTTTTAGTCCCTTATGACTTCTATCAACATCTACCTTCATCTAGTAAAGTTAAACATAAATTTAGACAAACACCCAAGAGATATTCACCATTCGACAAAATAAAATCTCTCGATAAGACATGCTGTCCAATGGCACGTGATTTGCAATTGTAGACTTTCGGACGGAGTTGCGTAGGCCGACTAGGTGAAACAAATGCAGGTGTAAGGTCTAACAAGTTGAATTCAATACTTTTAATTACTTTCAAAATCTGCCTTTTGTATTGTAGACTTCCAAGTGATTGAACGTTTATGTCTGCGCCTCTACTTTACCGTATCCGAGAACCCCACCTCAATGTCCGGTGTGACTGTGTTTACAACTCTACGCCGGCCCAGGCAACAATTCACACCCATATTCTGTGACTCCTCGTTCAGAACAAGACGGATCTCGCTTCCCTAACATCTTCAAAGTCCTGCTACTTAAGAAGCACGACGGGGCTACACAAGAGCTCAATACCTCTCTCACATTGACATCGAACTACCTAGGCATCTTGACTTGTGAGTTGTTACATGTGTTTGTTTGGTTCACGCATATTTCTCATACATTAATCAGGTACCAAACTCTCAATGGCAGACATTAATCTCAATATCGCCCTTATTCGGGACGGAAAGCCTAGAGAATTCGTCTCATATCTCGATAAGCTTCGAGAGAAATACTCGAGCATTAGCATTTGCCACTCACTATTTGAAGTGGTAGATCAAGAATATTTACCGTCGACCATCTTCAACATCTTTATACCTTGGTCAAAGTGTCTCGATTCTATCGCATTGTGTATTCACCAAGGAAAATCATACACCATCCGAAAACCAGCCATTAAACAATTTGGTAAAGCCCTGGCTGACCCTGAACAATGGGAATCCGGATGGAAGGCGATAGGCGGAACGAAAAGCCTCATCGAACTCTCTGCAAGATTGTCTATTAAAGACGTTAAACTACTTATGAAGGCTATTGGGAGGTGCAATAGCAATAGGCACAAGATTGGAGCGCGAGAAGAAGTCGTCGAGGAATTGCTGTACACATTCTTCCCGTCATACTATCCAGGTTCGAGATATAAGTCCCTTGACAAACGTCCCATCCAGCACCACTATACTCGTCTGCTCCCCGCTTGTTCGTCCAAGTTTCTTGAGCAGCTGCTTGATGCCAGAGACTTGTCGAACCCTCTTTATATAAGCATGGCTCCAAAGCGCCTAATTAAATGCCACACAGCGATCATTAGGGAGCGTGCTATAAATGCTATCTCTGGCCATGGGCCGATGGATAGGGGCAGTGAAGAATATCTCCGGGAGCTGGTTCACAATTTACCACCCCAGCCTACACACGATCCACGAGTATCAGAGTCGATGTTCTTTGCGAAGAAAATACTACAACTCCGTTTGAGGAAAGACATTGACCACGATAAAACTAGCTGGCCAGAAACTGTTTCGGAGGCAGAAATATTAACCTCTCTTCTTCGACGATCTGTTAAGAGGAAACTCCCAGATGGTGAAATTCATGAGGTTATTATGATTGGTTTACGGCTATTGGAGACAAAGCCAAATCTTAACGGTGAGATTCGCCGTTCTGGTATCTGGTCCAAAGTGGCTGCATGTTGGAAGAAAACCCCAGAGCTCTACCAAGATGCGTTTGAGCTCGCTCTTTGCCTACAGCTAGGCGGGTCAGAGAAGACGATCGGTAACGACTTTTATCGAGAGGCACTAGCTTTGAAAGCAGGCAAAGAACTGAGATGGCCACTACTTCGACTGTATTGTCTCCACGTTCCTCAAAAAGGGATTGATATCGATACAACTGATAATTTTGCCGTACTTAAGGAGCAAACGTGGTTTAGCGAAGTCTTTTATTACCTCAGTGAGGATAAGGCGGTCCGGCTCCTAGAAGGCCTTCGTGGCGTAAACCCACAGTATGGCTTCTTGAAAGGACCTCCCTCTTCGATTCTTTCGACACCCAGCCTCGCTTCTCAGCCCAACTTCAACGTGGCTCTTCTTCTAACTATGCTTCAGCGTGGCTCTGTTGAAGCTCAAAAGACTGCCGAGAATGCCGTCGAAGAGCTTCTAAAGAAAGCGGCCACTGCAAAGGAGCAACCCGATAGAGCAAGATTTGCGAAAGCAGCCTCGTATTATGCCATTGCAAGTGGCAGCCTTGACTTGTATGGAGAAACCATCACTTGGCAACAACGATTCGTTCGTGATCCTCTCACAGTGAAAGTCATCTTCGGACGAGATGCCGTCATGACTAATGAGGGGGTAGCACTTCTGTCTGGAATACCGCAACCGTTGCCCAAGGACATTACATTGGCTGAAGTCGCCTCGAGCGTGAATAAGGCGAATGAAATTTTTATGACATTTCATGAGACTATGAGAGTAGCGAAACGAGAACCGTCATTCCATGAGCCAGATTGGAAGCATGTGGCATTGCTGTTTGGTGATGCCATCAAAAGACGGGTTAGACGTGCGAAAGACCTCCAGAAGAAAGTGAAAAATACAGAAGCGGATCTTTATACCGAAATTTGGGCGGGGACCTTAGCTATGCTTGAGAAGGTCAATATCAGCTTCCTTAGACAAGCTCATGGACCAATCCTTAGTCTTCTCCAAGAGCTCCCCCCAACAGCTCTCGCTATCACAACAAAGTCTATGCTGAAAGCTGGTAATGAGAGGCGCCAAAAGAAAGATCGTCAAGAAGCAGACGACACTCTAGAACGTCTGTCTTATGCAGTTCTCCTGAAACTAGCAAAGAGCGAGAAACCCGAGTTAGCGCAACAGCTTATCATTCAGACTATTCTAGATCGGCCAGATGCAAGCTCTTGGCATAGACAGTGGCTAACATTGGGGTTCATGAGACGTCTGTCAGCAAAAGATGCTCATGATATGTTCTTTGCTTTTGCCACGGGTATTGGGGAGAAGTTGGAAGAGCAATCATATGTCAAAGTTGGAGAGACAGAGCTACCTAAATCGGCACCGCCTCAGTCACTTGTTAAAGTCACCACAGTAAAGTACCTTGCGCAGCTCCTTGACAACGCCGATTTTGTCTCTGCAGAGGCGGCTGTGGGGGTGCTGGTAGAGTTATTCAAAGCAGGAACGCACCGAGATATCCGGCTCGCCACACTAGACAGTCTGCTAAGCATGTTAGACAGTTTGTGCAGTGGCACAAAGGACAGTTGGAGATCTAATCCATTAGTTGAAAAGATCATGGGTGCTCTGGAGACGGCTATAACCATTATCGGAAGTGTCAATGAGGGTCGCCCACTGCGCAAGGAGGATTGGGAGGAGGCTGTAGAAACAGGAATCCTCCCAGAAGTCTCCGATACTTCTACTGGTCTACCTCCTATAATGAACGCAATATTTGACGCTCCTAAACGGTACTCTCGGCTCAGTAGGATGCAAGCCGAATTTGTGTCCCGGATTTTTTTGCCGATTCTGAGGCATTCGCAGGCTCAGCACCGGAAATGGATTGCTCTATTTCTAGCCAAGCACAAAGTAAACCTTAGAGTTGATGACCTTCCCCCATCGCCAGTTAGTCCGAAGGCGTGGGAAGCTCTTGTGAAAACTTATCCAGGTTTTATCCCTCAAGATGTCTTGAATGATTTCAATAGGCATATTGTCATGACCATCGCCCCGCCTACTGCCTTGGGAGATTTTAACAAATCGCTCCGAAAGAATACTGAGTTCTGCAATACCCACTCAGTTCAGCACTGGCTATCCGTCTTCGACCAAAGTGTGAATCGCTATTCTAATTCAGGCACTTTTCTATTACTGCATCTGATTAAATACCAACCCCCCGCTTCTTCGGTCACAAATAGATTCATCTTTGGCGAAGTTCTCGATATGGTCTTAGAGCATGCATCTCTGTTCTTAAAATACTACGAGAAAAACTTGGATATCTGGAATGACTTTGCATTCGACCTCCGTCCGCCGTCGAATTCCGTGCCCACCTTCTCAACCCAAAAATCAGCTCAAATCATAGTCTCAAAATGGAAAAGATCAGGACGCATTGTTGTCGAGAAGGTTATTGCCTTGGTTGATGCCAAGAAGGGCAGATATACACAAGAATCAAAGCGTTGTATCCTCCCATCGACGGCCAGACTCCGTCTTTATCTCCTTCTATTCCCGTGCTACGGTGATGCCGAGGAGGTCGATAGCCAGTGCAAGATATTTACACAGGAGCTAGAGATCCTCATCCATAGTCTTCTCGAAGGCGAAGCAAACGTGTTACGATGGCCAAAGGTCGTCGAAGATATCTCTACCGTGTCCTCGTTACTCAATACGCATGAAGAACGGTTGTATGTGGCGTTCTACATCGGGGCATTGGAGAGAGGAGACGATCAGAAATCGGCGGCGGCAAATTTTGTGCGGTTGCAACTGGCGATGAGACTCATTGAAGATGGGCAAAAGAGATTAGAGAAGAAAAAGGTGGCAGTGTTATCAGAGCAGGAAATCGAGCTTATGCGAAGCCTGAGGAAGAGGATCCGGGAGTGGCAGGATGATGAGGATGAGGGGGTTCGAGAGAAGGTTGTGGAGTGGAGGAGGGCATCAAAGAACCTTTGGGATTGTCTAATGGAGGAGGATGCTTCTCTTGTAGGAAATTCCATTTGAGGTAAACTCGGGGTTCTATAAGTTTTGCTCTTGGTTTTTCTAGATGAAGAAAAAGAAAAAGGAAATTAGTTTACAGATTGCCATGTTGATATGAAGGAAGCTCAGATATAGCACTGTGATATGGGAGCTTAGTCTAAAAATCTTAATATGAAAATCTTTCTTTTCATTTGGCTTGCTTATCTATTGAAAATTATTCTCGTGACAATACTTGATATCGAGGATAACTTAAGTTCCAGAATATTTTATGATTGAGGTAATAGTCTAAGTGGATCTAGCTTTAACTCTTCAAGGCGGTAATATATCAAGCGTTTAAGAGCAATACTACTAACACGCACTGATTAGATCTACGTTGAGTATGTCAACGCATAATTATTATTTCAAGGATTTAGATGTTTATGTCGTTTGCTTAGCATAAATTGGAACACCGCTTTGATTTTACTCTCCGAAATACCATCTCCCGCCAGCTTCATCCTCTGTCCGGGTCTCCGTATCCGATGCCGAGATCCTCATCCGAAAGATCAATATCTAGCCAATCGGAACAATAAGTGGAGGCGGCTGAAGAAAGATTTTAAGTTAGGCCGACATGACTAATCTGCGCTAGATTGGTGACTAGTCTAGCACTTAGCCCCTTATGGCTGATCCAATTGCTGATTAACTCTTTCATAAGCATCTCTAATTCTCCACTGCGTCACTGCGTGCAAAGCTCGAACAAAGCATTCAAAAGGTAATCCTTTACAATCCTCATGTAATTATTTCCTATCTTCTCCAATCTTCTCCTATATTCTTGCGCCGCCTTCTCAATATCTATATATGAAGCTCTTCTTCATCATCACTGCAATTTTCATAGCGTCAATTTCCATCTTCTTTAGTACCCCACTTCGAGAACTGTTTGACACCTTAACTTCGTACTTTTCTACAGCTCTCACAATAAATACAACCGTCGAAACACCATATTCAATTCCAATCGAGTCGCCCATGAACACAGCAAAAGCCGTTAAAAACACAATGTCGAAAGCTCTCTCTCATGTGAAGATAGTCCCTCGTCGCTCCAACGAGCGCGGACACGCAGACCATGGATGGTTGAATACATACCACTCCTTTAGCTTCGCGAATTACTACGATCCCCGTTTCCAACAGTTTGGCAGTCTGCGAGTCCTCAACGAAGACCGGGTCGATGGCGGTACTGGATTCCCAACTCACCCTCATCGCGACGCCGAGATTTTCTCCTACATCTTGAGCGGGGAGTTGACGCACAGAGACAGCATGATCAAGAAAGGAGCAGAGGGACAACAGGGCGATGATTTCTACAGAATGAAAAGGGGAGATTTGCAATTTACTACTGGTGGAAGTGGCACGTTTCCCGATCCCCCCGATTTCCTGTCTACCTAATGCTAACAAATCATAGGCATCGCACACTCGGAGCAAAACGAAGCAGATGAGACAGTACACTTCCTTCAAATCTGGGCTCTGCCATGGAAGCGCGGCCTCACACCCCGATACCACACAAAAACCTTTGACGAATCAGCCAAGCGGTTGGCTTTCGTCCCAATCTTGTCGCCCCTGAAGGCTGGGCCGGAAGCTTCTGCAGCAGAAGAGAAAACCGCTGAAGCGACTTTGCCCGACACAATACCCATACATGCAGATTTTGTTATGGCAGCTGGGATAATTGGTGTCGATAAGAGATTCAAGTGGTCTGTTGGCGCAAATGCGATTAAGAAGACAACGGGAAGGAATGTGTATATTCATCTCCCAATGACAAAGAATGGGAGCGCGAAGATCAAATTGGATGGAAGAGAGGATGCAGTGTTGAGTGAAGGGGACGGAGCTTTTGTGAGTGGAATCAATGCTGGGGATGTTTTGAGCATTGAGAGCATTGGCGAAGCAGAGGCTGAGGTGGTTGTTTTAGATAGTGATTAAGGTGTTGGAATGTATATAAATTAAAGTTTCTTTAAATTGGATTCTCTCCGCCTGCCAGTCAAAAGAGAACATTGGAGACACAATAAACGACCGTTGTACCGGGCAAGATTCCTTTCGTGAAGGATAACTCTAGTAAAGTTGTGCAATGAATAAACATAAAGGGACCAAACACTTCTTCCATGTCTTCTGTGGTCGCGATTCCAACTTCCGTAGTTCTCCCTTCACTCCCCCGCTTGCCCTCTCAATTGTAGGAGCGGAACAGCCGTGCTCAATTCGATACCTGTCCTTACATGACCAGCGGTCCCGTCGCTTTCCACTTCTTCAAGCAGCATGAGATTTATTTTAGAACTACGGTGTATCGTTCGATCTTGTGGTATCGTCAGCCGGCAGCACCTATCGATGCGAAAGGTTTGCCTATTCACACAATGTCGCAAACATACAACCAGAGCGCTCTCAAGTATGACAAGATCACCGAGATTTGAAAGAATAAGCTCCTCTTATCTTATAGAAGAGGAAACCATTTACGGCTACAAAGCAGAAAACTACTATCCTGTACAGATCGAGCAAGTATCAACCACCGCTACAAAGCCATCGGAAGGCTTGGATATGGTTCATCGTCTACTGTCCGGCTGTGTCGACACCTTTGCAAAGAAAAAGAAGATGAGTATATAGCGTTGAAAGTATATATCAACAGCTCCAAAGCCCACCGCGAACTCGCCATCTATGAGTATATCAACAGCTTACAGCTGGAGCATGGAGGTCGTGATCACGTGCGGAAGCTGCTCGACTCTTTTGATATTGAAGGACCACATGGCACACATATATGCCTCGTCCACCAACCACTAGGTATCAATTTTAATGAGCTCAGGGAGCTGACTTCGGATGATGCTTTTGGGGTAGATCTCATACGACAGACTATTCGGCATATATTGGCTGGTCTTCAATTCTTACACGAGGCAGAAGTCATTCATACAGGTGAGGAAGCCAAAGATTTCAAATGCCAGCTCATTCCTTAACATAGCACAAGATCTTCAACCAAATAATATGCTAGTGGGTATCAATGACCCTTCCGTCTTGAGTCGGTCGAGCGATACGAAGCCCAGAATCCGGTTCCGGGGAAAGAGCTGGATGGCCTTACAATATACATGTCAAGGCCGATGCCGTTATCGAAAGGGTTTCCTGTCCTAAGTGATTTGAGCGAGGCCAGATTTGGGAATATCGAACAGACCGACCTCATTATGCCGGACGTCTATCGAGCGCCGGAGGTTGTCTTAGGCATGCCGTGGAGTTACCCAGTTGACATCTGGGGTCTCGGGATGGTGGTAAGGGACAATCTGCACGCCTCCTAATCGAAAGCTAAGCCCGCGAAACAGATTTGGGATTTGTTCGAGGGGAATCGGCTCTTGACCGCCAAAGATCAGGATATTCGCTATTCTGAGCCTCTTCACCTTGCGAAAATGATAGCTATTTTAGGGCCCCCACCGCTAGATTTTTTATTAAGATTGGAGAATAGTAAGAAGTACTGGCACCGAGATGGCAAGTGATTTCACGTTTGTCAGCTGCCATTTGTAAATCGCGGCTAACTTATAAGTAGGAACATGGAAGGGACCAGCGCCGATCACAGATGCTAATCTGGAGGCTTTAGAGCCCCGACTACGAGGCGAAGAAAAGGAGCTGTTTTTAGCTTTTATGAGGAAGATGCTACAATGGAGGGCGGAAGATAGGGTGGATTGTAAAGGGGCCTTCTTTGATGAATGGCTTCTCGCTGATCTAATTGAATCTGGAGAGATAGTACGAGAGGATTGATAAATAAATTTTTATATCCCGTGTAAGTGCACTACTTATGATACCTACTCCTCATTTCTTCTTTTATAATTACTGGCTTTTATTGAAAAAATTTCCCCTTGCCCGTATTCAATTCACTTCCCTGTCTCTCTCAACATTTCTTTGGTTATTAATTCTGCATTTTTGATATGAAGAAGAATTTCAATTCCTGTTATAGCGTAAATGAAATTGTCCTAGACACACTGCTCAACTATTGCTATTATTTCAAAGCCGTTGAGATAGAGGATGATAGTCAGCTTAGCAGCTCAAAATCTGCCAAAAAGAAACCTAGAGCTGGAGTTAAGCGAGTCGACAAAAAAAAGGAAATCTGACTCAACTCGACCCGCCTCCAATTCAAGAAAATGAAACCAAAAAAACTAAAATAAGATAAAATAGCAAAACCTCATCAGATAACTGCAAGCAGGTATCTGAGTACAAAACCCCAGCAGGGGTTATTCACGTCGCCCAATAAATCGTCCTTGGTGATTGCCTGATTACACAGTTTGCCCAGACCGCTACACCACGGCGCCTTCTGTATTGGCGAGAGGTAATGTTGGTATTTGGAGCTATAGAGGTGTGAGCGGAGGTGTCGGGCGGAATAGTGCCGCGCGGGTGTGTTTGTTGTAAGCGGCGAGGAGTTTTGGGAATTGTCGTCGCACTTCGACGGGGAGGGGAATTCACTTTGATGTATCTGTGTAGGAGGGCTGGTGTGTTTGGAATTCTCGTCCTTTCTATACAAAACGAAGATAATGATAAATGTCAACTAATCTTATCATGATCGGGCAGTAGAAGCCTTGAATAATCCATTTCCTATCCGCGTATTTCTTGCCTCCTTAACAAAAGTATTTGATTGTACAGCTTACCATCATTCAGTCGAAGTATTTCTCACATTGAGCGACTCCTAAAAGCCGAAATCAACTACTTATCGACCTCTCGTTTCATAGGACCAGGGCACGCGTACTTTCATAGCCCTAGACGTCAACCATAACACCTAAGCCTGGTATATCGCACAAACTCCAAAATCAACAAGCTTGCTTTTTATAACGAGATCTAAATAACAACAGAGAACTAGTGGCAGCTTGGAGTGCTAATGAGACACTTGATCTACATATTCATCAGACTGCTTTGAGCTTCATAAGATTCCTGGCTTTGAACTCCGTCCTTCTTATATTCAACCTCCGCCTGGCGAAGATCTAATACAATATAATGAAAACTTTCACCCCCTTCGCTACGTTTAGGCAAGCCAATTCAATTCCGTTCAAGTCACACTTATACAATACCTTCTCTATCTCAACCTCTTCCACCTCCAACTCCTCACCTCCTCATCTTCATTTCTCTCCATTCCTCTCCACCCCAACAACTTACTAACACCTCCTCAACCCCCTCACAAAGCCAATCCACAAAACTCAACCCATGCCCAACCCAAAAACCCAACCATATATCAACCAACTATATATCCCCATCTCATCCCATCTCACCCTCCAAACCCAAAACCCACCATATCATAACCCTCACCCCTCATCCCCACGATAAAACAACCACAACCCTTCCTAAATCCCATCACCCATCCTCTCACTCCTGTCCCGTTAACACCGAACATTTAGCACTAAGATTATGAAGATTAGAGGATAGAGGTAGAGATATCTCAACGCCTTATATAAGCCAAGCCAACGCCAGATCAAGAACTTAGAATAAGTAGAATCCGTAATCACATCGTACCTCGTGCCGAAACAAGCAAGCTAGCTAGCTATCCATCCATCCTTACCATCCATCCTTACCATCTATCTATCCATCTACCCATCTATCTATCTATCTATCTCGCACCAATAAAAGTACCCCTTCACCCTTCACCCTTCACAAAATAACACAACAAGACCCAATCCACAATGTCATTTTTAAAAAGAAACCCCAATAGGTCATCCACACTTCAGGATAAATTTGATCATCACCGCGTCATACGAAGCACCACACAGTTTACCATTTCGCCTACGTTGATGACCACACACATGTCATAAATCGGTTCTAATACCCATCTCTAGCTCTACTCGACTTACTAACTTTGAATCACTTGAGAACCGTATATCGACTGATCCATTTAATCTCCAATCAAAATAAATTTCAAGCCTCAACGAGGACAGAAACATAGGTATACAGTATGTATATTTCCACATATCCACTCAACCCGCAGCATCATGACGAAAACATCTTAATTTCGGCCCCTCCCGCCCCCGCATTACCCATAGTCAGCGTCAGCGTCAGCGTCAGCGTCAGCGTCATACATCTAACCCTAACTCACACACCACCACAACTCCCCGCGTTCCGCATTCATGCGCTAGGGTATCTTATATACAGTAACTGCGTATTAATATACTATTTGCCACCTTATCTTCGCCTCTATGCAATATATCTAAAAAGCACCTCCCATAATATGCAAACCCAACCAGTCATCTAAGCAAGGAACCACGTTCCCCCCACCACAGCCCAAATCCCCGACAAACACAACACCATCAACCCCCTCTCATCCAACGCCGGTACCGTCAAGCCCGCGCCGCTCTTCTTCGACCCCGTCTGCGTCCCCGTTGCTCCAGTCCCAGTCGCAGTCGACGTTCCCGTCGCCGTCCCAGTCGTCGGAAGCACTATCGCCCCCGAAACCCCTGTCGCAGTCGGAATCGCCGTCGCCCCCTTTTCAATCTCCACCACGTTCGCCTTGGTGCTCTGAAAGTTCGTCTGCGCCAGCCCCACCAGGTTATTGTCCAAATCGTACACCACGTACGCGCTCCTCAAGAAGGTGTCGCCGAGAGTGCTGCCATAGCCGTCGTCGGATAGGACGCCCAGAGCACAGGGGTCGGCGAAGGGGAGGTAGTTTGGGATGCCGGAGAAGAGGCCAGTGAGGTCGAAGACTAGTTCGTGCACTGGGATGGAGATGTTGACGCCTGGGAAACCATAGGTGAATATGGTGCCGGGTTCTTTGTCGCGGAGGGAGCAAGGGACGTAGACGTTGCCGGTGTATATGCTGTCGTCGTACGCACCCAGCACCTCGTAGAGGGTGTCGACGAGGTCTTGGGGGAGGTAGGTGAGCATGGTGCCGGAATCGAGGACGACGCTGTCGTTGAAGGTGGAGTTGCTGAGCTTGGTCACCTCTCCAGTCTGATTGGTGAGGTAGAAGGAGGTGAGGGGGACGCTGAATGAGGCATAGATTTCGGAGGCGGTGTCACTGGGCCAGTCTGTGAAGTTAAGGAGGGACGTGTCGTTGTAGTCATCGCTTTCATAGACATTTGGTTGGATGGGGATTGAAACGAGTTCGCCGTAGAACTTGTCCGTATCGATGCCACCGAAGATGATCGAGCCAGTTGACGAATCGAGATCATCGAGATAGAGACTATATGCCTTGGTATTGATCAAGCCTTCGGTGACCATTTGATCGATAATGCTAGGGTATGGGGTAAGGGCAGCCTCGTTTGTATCATAGCCTATGCCGAGCAGCCCGTAACCAAGCGTCACATTGAATCCCAATCCCATGGTCAAGTTTGTTATAGTCGCTCCCCCAATACTCAGTGTATCCGTGATGTAGTCACCCTCGGCTCCCGAGTAATCCATATATTCGATTTCAAACTCGCCGGGCCCAATATCTTGCAAGGTTGACGACTTGTTGGGGTTAACTGGGCCAGAAATTAGCACGCTTTATCGACCGGACTGACGACTTCTACTCACACGGGGTGGTGCAGCCATCTCCATACTCCGCCTGGAGGGATGTCTCTGTGCAGAGATCCGCCGTCGAAGCTATCATCCATACATCACTACTGCCAGTATCGATGTCCAGGGAAAGGGTCTGGGGGGGCGTCCCCACGCTGACGCTTGCGATGTATCGGCCCCCGGTGAAGTTGTTGACGAGAGATTCGCTGATCGAGGCGCGTTTTGAAAGGTCTCGTCGTCGTAGGCTGGTGCTCGTACCTTCGGTGGTCTTTGCGATATTGAGAGTGAACGAGGCGAGAGCAGAAGAGCTCAAGGCTACGACGGAAAGGAGAGTAAAGAGAGTTGACTTCATGGTGGACTTGAGCAGACCAAATCTGCGAGTCGAGCTGAAAGGAGAGGAGTAAATCGCGAGAAATAACGTCACGAGAAAGAGGCAAAGAAACACCAAAGATATCAAAGCACCAGCAAGGAAACAACCAACACCAGATACTTAAAGTTTCATTTTGTTTGTCATGGAGAGTCACCGCGGTCGAGTTAAATTGGGCCGCAAGCGGCAGCCTGCGATGAACCTGGCAGAGAGCATGGGATGGGCGACCGAGTACCATTGTCAGAGTCACGTGATGTTCAGCCTGCGAATGCAATGATTGGCTCGAGAGGCCCCGGATGAAACCTGCGCCGCTCCAGCCAATCATGACGGCGGGATATGGCGTGGCGGAGATGACCCGAGTCAGGTGAGCATGAACATCATGTGTGGCGCGGCGGCGGGTTAGAGTGGGAGGTCTGTTAATAGACTCTATGGTGTTTCAAGCCATGTGTTGATCGATGTGTTTTTGATTCAGCTTTATCTAGTGATAAATATAGTGCTGCAGTAGTTGGAGGCTGAGATGTATCTTTCCAACGGGTCAAAGCTCAACAACAAGTGTTGGAGCATAAACCAATTCCCGCAAGGGCTGCCTCACTCCTCTTTTCCCAGACGTTAAGCCGATTATCTCGCAATTGAAAGTATTGTCTACAGTACGCCGAAATCTCTGATGAAGAATGGAATGCCCGTGTTTAAAGTCATTCGAGGTTTTCAGTGGGGATAGAGGTGTTCCTCTACTGGGTACCCACTGCTCACATTCCTCTACGCGTCTTTTTAAAACATTGCTACTATTGACCTGAACTCTACCGCTAAATCTAGCCTATGTAAACTCAAAGTCATCGATTCCGACATTCGTGACGTGCGCGTGGAGTGAGTTCGAGTCAAGTGTATAAACGCATTACGCAAGCCGGCACAATTAGCTTTTTCTTTATCATTGACTGCTAGCAAGATACACCATCTTCACACTCTCTACATCCTGCAACTATATCCAGTACCGACAAATAGAGCTGCGCCAGGCTTCCCCACTACCCACTGGATTGGCTCATAGCTAGCAAAGAACGATGAGGCTCAAGTAAAGCATTTCATATTGCACTCCACTATCCACCTCTATCTCGTCCCACCAAATACGAATAAGGCCAAAGGAGGGAGGAACAATGAGAGATAAAGTAAGAAAAACGAGCATTCGTTGTATAGACTATAATGTTTAAATGAGTGTGACGACCTCCGCCTTCCTCTACTTAGCACGCACATTGAAGGCACGGCATATTATGTTACATCAGATAAGTGACACATATTATTTAAGGTCGGCCGGAGACGAATGAGGTAGATCAATTCTCAATGGCATGAATCTAAAGTGCAACGTCAATTCTAGCTTCGTTCTGCGAGTAGAACAAGTTCCTCCACCCCCTTGTGTATCCAAGCTTTCTACAATTGGCTTTCGAATAAATTTTCACTAATATATAGACCTTGTTTTCTAAATATATAAAGAGTATTTTACGAGGTTGCAGTGTTGTGCTAAATCATAACAATACGACTAGGTATATTTCTGGTTTGGTAAATCACCTCAACTGGGCTCAGCGCTGCCCGCTAATCACGTCCAGATCTTACCACGTGACTCAATTATAATTGTGGCCTTGTAAACAGTTGTGGACGTTTGCGAAGTCGATCAGTGGCTCTCTCTACAGTATCCTCCGTTTGGTGAATCTACGGCACCTCCCCATGATTCTTCGCCGTGCTCGCCTTTTCAAGGCTACAAGGATCTTTTCAACACTTGTTAGTCATTCCGGTCGCGAGTATGTACGCCAAAATTTACTCCACCGTCATCCTTCGAAACCGGCGTTTGATATTCACCTAGCTCTGTAAGTTCTAAAATAATTTTCGATCTTGTAATTCTCGTTAAAATCATGACCAACTGAATAACAAGTAATTGTAGCTGCGATGGCAAGCCCTTTATTCTAAAGCCTGTTTCCCAGCCAATCCTTGGCCTCTTACAAGAGTTCAAACACGAGTTTGGTAATAATGCTCGCCTCCGGATTCACGTAGACAACAATAAAAATGAAAATGCGCTTATTTACAAGTACTTCAACAGCGATTTATTTTCGTTAGTAGAGAATTACCCAGCTCTTTTAGTAAAGGCGAGGAAAACAATTCTAAAAGAGGTTGGGCTAGGGCTGGCTGAACGATATTCATAAAAGAATTAGATATATCTAGGTATGATACCATTTGGGCTTAGGTGTCTTTGCTTATAGCTCCCTGCTAACCTATCATTCTCTGGCGCAGCCCAGAAGGGTAACTAGGGAAAGGTGTTAGGAAACCTCCGGACGTGTTCTCTTTTGTATTATCTAGTGAGTCAGCGTTCAGGTTAACCAGACTAATCTTACTAATCGTAGCTGCTAGTATCTCTATATAATTATGGGCGCGCAATGTTTTCATTTAGACCTTAAGAAACTTGCTATTAAACCTCAGCTAATGATATAATTCAAATTACTTTTAGCTTTTGGCCCGCTCTCGGATCCGCTTATAAAGCGTGTTAACGACGAGAAAGCGGGAGCTCTCCTAAGAGACCTGTGGCAGGCTATAGTAGAATACAGATCAAATCGAGCTTTTGAGTAGTGGTCTAAGGGGACGTTTCCTAACCTTAATAGCGACGTTAAGAGGTTAATATTAAAGATGGCAAATCTCGACTCAGCGAAAAGAGTATTAATGTCGGATATTATAATAGACCCTTATTAGAACTAAGTGAATGGTTCTCATGGTATTAAGAGATTGTAAACAAGCTTCTCCAATACGAAGCGCTGGGTCGAGTTAGCCATATTTATGGCTGTGTTGTCAGAACGTCTGATGCTGATGTGGGGTTAAGCGAGAGGATCTGCTTCACCAAGTCTAGCCCAAGTCAGACTTTCTCACTGCACGAGTTACCCGCCCATTATTTTAGGCAGAAAGCGACAATTGGCTGATAACAAACACAGGCCCTCAGATACGATCTCTTATCTCACTTAAGCCGAACCTGTAAGAAGTGTTAGCATCGAAAGTACTGATTGCTGTTGCCTAACCGTTGCCGCAGCAGCGGCACAGCGTTTCGAAAACTCTACACTACCCTGCCAACCAAGGCACCAGCGATATAACCATATATCCTACTTGTCTCTTACCCGTACTCTTCTTGTCCTTCAGAATTTCATCTCTCAATTAAAACAAAGAAACTAAAGTGTTTGCTTCCTGCCAATCTTTGGCTTATTCAATTGGAAATGGCCGAGACATCCGCGAGGACGCCCTTGATGGCAGACAATGATCACGACCATGACGACGGACAGGAGCTCCACTTAGGAGAAGAAAGTCGTCTTTTTAAAAACGCACCGGCCAGTGCCTATTTCAAACGAATTATTAGGAATATGAACATTGTTATAGCCGTATTGCTAGCTTTGATTTTTGGCCTTGCTATTGCTACCATTATCGTCCACAACAGTGGACCCTGGAATCAAACGATTATCTGGCGCAAAGAAGTCTCCCAATCCGTTCTTCGAAGCCTCGCCATCTGCGTAAGTTTTTACTCTATATTTCCTCTTCCCTCCATTCATACCCACCCCTCCTCCTATCCCGTCGCAAGCCCTCGCTTACCCCTCACACAGCTCGGAGTAAACTTCCTCCTCACTCTCCTCACCCTCCTCGTCCCACTCCCAATCCTCATCGATATTGCCATCAACATCGCCCTCTCCGTCCCCATCCTCATCTACTCCTCCTACTGCCTCAGCCGCGGCTGGCCGGACAGCTCGTTCTGTCGCCGCTATCGCTACATCCCGCCCACGCTACCATCTCCCGAAAACCCAGGTGGAGGACGAGCGATATATGAACCATTGCCTGAGTCGTGGGACTGTCTCAAGGCACGACATACCACGAGGATTATGATGTCCGTCGTTGCCGGATCGGGGATCGTGATCGGGTGAGTAGATGTTTCGCTTCGATCGTTTATAACCTACAAAGAAAGTACAAGATGGCTGATTATCTCTTCGAAATCTATAGGATTATGATCTTGTGTGTTCTGTTCCTCCGCGTTCTCGCGCTCGGCAAGACTCTTGCTAAGACGAAATCCTGGAAGCGTTATGTCCCTAAGGGATGGAAGCCTAGGGGCTTTACCGTACAGTTTTCGTTTAGCATCGCGCCTTATGATGTGGCCCTTGAGAGATCCCGAAATGCAGTTGCTCGTGGTGAGAATGGTGAAGAGGGAAGATTGATTGAAACTTGAGTTGCTACGAGTTGGTAACCAAGTGGTTGTGGGACATGAATTGTTGCAATATGTTATGACTATATGTCTCTCGAATGCTAACCTGGTACTGTTTACATGGATGGGATTGGTATGGAAGGTAATTAGGCTTGGTGGGTAAGGG
The DNA here is from genome assembly GCA_000328965.1 of Ascocoryne sarcoides NRRL 50072. NCBI lineage: Eukaryota > Fungi > Ascomycota > Leotiomycetes > Helotiales > Gelatinodiscaceae > Ascocoryne > Ascocoryne sarcoides. Next base: position 3,627,618 of record KB205940.1, read on the forward strand.
CATTGGATGGTAAATGGTTGGATTGATAAACTCTCTCTAGTGCTAGATCATAGGTGTTTGTTACCCCATTTCGCTTGTGAAGTGTAGGTGTAAGTGTGGTGGGGCTTGGTAGGCTCTTGAAAGAATTGCCTTTTTTCGGAAGTGGAGAAACAAGTTATTAAATTATCAACTGTCTTTATCAAGGGTCTGTCTTACGTTAAAAGGAGAATGCTCTATATACAGCAACAATCTAATGACTGCTCGAAAGAGTTGACATGAAAATTATTGTTTAAGTGGAACCTCGAATTTAAAAATGTTCACTGCCAGCCATCAAGTCTTACTCGCCGACCTGGCCAGCTAGGAGAGCACGAAGAAGCGCAGAAAAGTTTATTCTTGAGACTACGACTGCGGCTGAGGATGTCTGAACACCGATTCTGGCTAGATTAGGCGAGGGCACCGGCCAATTGTTGTCGTATTTATTAACCAATCGCTGTCGTACTGACCAGCCAATCATAGAGAAGCTCTATTTTCAGACCATTTCTCGAAGAATCATAAGCTACTAATCTACCATGTTCATGCGTCATGACCAATGAGTGAGAGAGCACATTTTCCTTCTATGGGGAATATATTCTGATGCTGTGTTATCCACGTCCATTTAGAGTTACCGCCCGTCGGCGCATAGAGTGGCTTTGTAATGGCACCCTCCTACTAGTGCTCTTGCTATACTTAAGGGCGGTATTTGCATAGGCTAGCAGATATTTACCTTACATAAATCAATACAATTAAACTGGTCTGACTTATCTAATGGAGCAGGTAGACTCGCTAAGCCGGGGGTTTGTCCGTTTGGTTGAACTCTTGCATGCTGTGCTGAATTTGTGCTAAGGTATTTGGTCTGTACTGCCTTGATTATCACCTTAGGGCCGGTACGTAACATTTGTTTTTTTGCTTTTCTTCGAGAGCGTGTAGTTGAGAGGCTAAGAGAGTTATCTTAGTAGTCATGCAGACACTCCTCTTAAACTATATAACAAGCGCACCTCCCTCCTCACCAGCAAACTCTTTACCTACGACCCCCTCCCTCAACGGCTAAAGCGAATCAATCTTCCTTCTACCTTCTGCAATCATGGAACTTAAGCTCACTTGGATTGTTCAAATGCTTGTGGCATTCCATGTCTCCCCATCCCTTGGCTTCCAGCATGAACTCCCACGATGTATCAACCAGAAGCCAACACAAGTCATTGGCAACGTCACGGTCATCGACACACCTCTGTAAGTCAAGATATATAGCTCAGAATACTCCAGTGTCCAAACTATCCACTAACTCTCTATACCCAGCGTGCGCGCTGCCCAAGCTTTGGCCCGGCAGTACAGCGAGGACTTTCTCTTCAACCACATCATGCGTACCTGGCTCTTCGGCGCGCTCGTCATTAGCCACAACACCACGCTACAAAAGGCCGTCGATCTCGAAGTACATGCTATCGGCGCCATGCTTCACGACCTCGGCCTCGTGCTCAACGCATCCTTCATCACGCCCGACCGCCGCTTCGAAGTCGACGCCGCATTTGCGACTACCGACTTTGTCGAGAGCCAAGTCCAGCACGACGATGCCAGCTCTGCTTGGAACGCCCACAGGCTACAGCTGCTGTGGGACTCGGTGGCAATGAGCTCGGAGCCTAAGATCTCCTTGTATAAGCAGAGGACAGTGGCGGCAGTGGTAGATGGTGTGTTGATTGATTTGACTGGGCCGGACAATGGCGTTACGAATGCGGAGTATAATAACGTCTTAGCGGCCTTTCCAAAGCTGAACTTCTTGTCGGGAGTTAATCAGACGTTGGTGGAGCTCTGCACGACAAAGGCGGCTTCGACTTATGGTTAGTGGCTATTCGTGCTGTCATAATATGCGAAGTAAATCAGATTGCTGCTAATGACGATTTGTGGCAGATTCGTGGCAGCAAGCTTTTGGAGACGCCTTCGTGCCCAATTATTCCGCAGTTGGATATCGGATCTTCGACAACATTCAAGGAAATGTCTAGAGGCTTTCGGTGGGGTTTTGACTCTAGGCTTTGTCCAGTTGCATCTCTAGAAAACTGTCACGACTGTTTCGCTATGCAGTTGAATCCCTTCTTATAAATTAAAACATCATTTATATTATCTTTTGCTTTCTATACACTACCCTTTTTGATATCTTGATAGCTGTTAGCATATCTACCTAATAGGATTGAGGAGAACAGCTCTCTAGATTAAAAATTTTATCAAGCTCTTACAATCTAACGCTTGCTATACAGGCCATTATATAGAGTCTCCGGTTACTTTCACCACCTTCCACCTTGTGAGGCTGTTTTAAGCGGGTAAGCTTAGCGAGCGTTGGTCCATATCAAGGAGCGAGACGTGCGTTAAGTCTCAATATCAGCACTCAAAGTAGCTATTAGTAAGTTAGTAGAATTGAATTAACTTTAGCTATAATATATTTAATAGGTTTTCGCCGTAGGACGAACTAGGCCTGGAACAACTCCAAGTTTAGTTAGCTGGGAAGACCGCTCTCTTATTTACTACCTTCGAAACTAATGAGACTTAACTACTAGAGCCTCAATCAAACTTTAAACAGGCTAGAGCTAGTATAGCTCCACGTTTATTTAATTGGGGAGACTGCACCCTCTAATCGGCAAATCTTATTAAGGCCAATGAAGAGTTGCTTTTCGGGGTTCTAGGATACCATTAACAGAATATTGCATACATTCCACAGCAATCGCACCCTTCTGCAAGGACACTTTCAAACTCTGCATTTTCACCCGACAGTCCCCAGGAATAAATTCCAGCCCACCACATGATTGATCCTCGATGCTCGCAATCCATTCCGCAACCTTTGCTGCCTGCAAACTGTGCCAGATCCCATTGGTGCTTGGCCACTCCCGGAGGATAGCTATGGCCTCCCTGCGTACGGAAAAGTCCCGGCATCTAGTAGCCGTGTAGAATAGAGCCATGATCATCCCCATGCAGTATTGTAGCCTGGGGCTATCTGATTCTCGAATTTCCTGGTCCTTCTGAAGTACATGCCGTGCAAAATGTGTAATCCTTTGAAATTGAGCCGTGAAACTATCAAAGACGACTTCTGTGCTAGACATGCTTGTAGCGATGATTATTTCGCATTTCCAGAGACAGATCCGAAGTTGGAGGGCCCCAAGGTACTCTCGGCCAACCGTATTCTGGCAAACTTCTAGAAAGAAGGGTTCGTACGCCTTGTTCCATTGGTCCACCATTCCCTCGAGGCATTGTTGTTGTTGTTGTTGTTGTTGTTCTTGTTGTAATCTTAAATCCCGGGCACCTGAATCATCTCCACATCGGGCAGCTGTCCTCGAATGCCGAAGAACGGAAACAGCCAAGTTGGATCCTGCCGTGAAAGCTTCGTTAAAGGTAGTAAACTGATCTGGAATATCCAATACGACTTCCTCAACATTCAGGTCATTGAATGGATGCTCCAACAGCGGATTCATAGCAAGAAATGATAATATCTGCAGCTCGAGGCGGCGCAAAGTCAGGCCCACCTCGAGATCAATACTAGCAAGGTCATTGGCTGCATGCTGGCTCTGGTCTTCTCTCAGACACTTGAGGATATTAAACCCGCTATATACCTGCTGTGTCGCTGTCTCCCAGTCCCCATGGAAACTCTCAAAGCATGAAAAGAGCAAGCTCGCTACTAGAGCAAGCCTCATCTGAGGTTGTCCACGAGACAGCGTATTGCGCAGTGACCTAATGGCTTGGCTCTGCTCTACCAAAGCGAACTTAACATGCTCATCCTCCAAATTCACCGTGTGAGTCTTAGACGACAATGCAGATTTATATAGAGCGCTTAAAGCGATGATTGCATGTTTTATGACCGGCTCGTGATGGCATTGTTGTGGTATCAGCCGTGTCCAGAAGGGACCTTCAAAATAACCGCTCAAGTCGAAAGCTAGTTTCTCGTGAAATATGCGAAAATAGCGACCTTCTACCTGATCGCATAAAAAGGAATCAGAGAAACTAAATATAGGCTGCAAGGAACTCCGAGGTTGGATAGGAACAAGGTGCCTTCCACGATCTCGAGGCAGGGTAACCTTAGGAGGTGCCGCAACGTACTCGCAGAATGCTCCGTACTCTTGGCATCTGTGGCAGAAACATAAGTAGTTGGTCATTGAGCACAATTTTGGAGCCTGCCACTTCAAACAATTCACTTCCCGACTGCTTACCGATAACATGTTGGCTTGGTCTCATCGCATTTTACTCTCCGAGTTCTGGAATAGGGATTAGCTTCAATACGCTCTGAATAAAACACCAATTCTCTTGGCCAAGGGCGCAACAGGAAGAGGACACTTCGAAACGGTGAGGCACCCTACGTACTTGCAAGCTGTACATCCTGTACGAGATTTTAGTCTGCTCGCACGCCGTTTCTTTACGTCAGGTGTGACACTTTCCATCATAGTAATAATAGCCTGCTCAAAAACGCAGGTAAATGCTTTCCAGGCTAACCTTATCTCAGTAAACTCTACTAAAATAGAGAATCACAGAGGAAATTGCTTAATTGAGTAACTACAGATACAGAAGGAATCGTGGCCCCTTATATAGCTGTCGGATGGTGGCTGGGCCAATCACATGACCAGAAGACCCCATCTCAGATCCCCTGCTAATTAACTTAAAGTACTGCAAATACCTAGCGGCATGCGACTCCTGCTCTCTACATAGTCAATAGTACCCCGGTCGCTGCGCAAACTTCATGCGATTCCCCTCTTGATTTCTAAGCTGACAGCTTTCAAACAGCTGACAAATATCAGAATCTCGAGTACTTAGCTATATAGAGATATAAAGGTTTTAATCTTTCTGTAGATCTTTTTGAATAAAGAAACCAGTGAAGCAAGATTGACTTTTGAGCATCATTATCGCAATCTACTGCGTCAGGGTATGGAAGCCTGAAAAAGTCCTCGATATTGAACTTGTATCGTAGAAGGTCACGTGGTCGAATGCGCACCTATTTATATACGATTATTATCGCACAGTGGGTGTGGTTCCACCTTTTATTGAGCGACAACTTGACTATCGTCTTGATCAGGTAGAGAAAATCAAAAGAATATACTTAGCAAAAGCCTTAATAGCCACTAAGAATAAAAGCGGTTTGTCAGGTAGGTAAGCCCATATAAAATAGACCGCGTGATGCATTGTGCAGCTTACAGGTACATAGATGTAGGATTAAGAAAGGTGTCCAAGAATTGAGAGTAGAACGAATAGAAAGAGGGAAAAATAAACAAGAATAATAATATTGAAGAGAGGATGTGAGCGGGGCTGAAGGAGGGAGAAAGGCGAAGGGACAGACTAGAAGATAATAAACAGCTTCTTTTTAGAGATCAAATCCCTAGATTGAATGATATTGTGAGATTTAACTTGCTCAAGCTTAATTAAGTCTTTACACACTAAAGCTATAAAATCAATCTTATGCTTAAGCCGTCGTTTGTCCTTTTTCCCCCTTGCCTAGCATTACTGTGCTTCTTTAAAATCCGCTTATACTGCTAATACGACCAGCAGTCTACAGTAGACTACAAAATTTCCATTACTCAATACTAATAGCTAAATTCAGTTCACTCTAGTTTAGTCCCCAATTTAGATGATCATATATTAAACCAATTATTTCAATTGTGATATCACATGATATTTAAAACAACTACATGTATTTCGTTAACGTTTGATAGATTTCAATTATATCTCTTTATAGATTTCTATTATTTATGTTCACATTACTCTGATACTTATACTTGTTTTATTAAACCCGTTATTAAATTCCGTTTCTAAAAGTCGAGGGAGACTTGGCTCGCTAAGGCGTAACATCAAGGGGTTGAACCTGTTTCGGCTAGCAGTGTGTATATATCACGTGCTACGTTTACCATTGAATGTAATTAATTACTATAATTTTGGTTGGTTTGCGCTTACTTCGTATATTGTTAGGGTTGACTTAATTCTCTTATAGCTATACTGAATTGTTTCTATAAGCTATTAGAAGCCATTCAGCACCATGACGCGCCGAGGGAGAAGACAGTGCATATGGTTTTTCTTTGGTTACTATTAATCATTTTCTTTTTGCCAAAAAGAGAAGTTTCAACTGGATAAAAGGTAGGAGATTGCCACAAAGCTCTCTTTGGAGCTGTCATATCTTCTGTGAACGAGGAGGATTTATCGTTATAGGTTGTTCAGCTCTTAGCGGATCGACGGATCGACGGATCGACAGGCAGGAGCTGGGTGGTCGAAAGATATAAATAGTTTTCTAAGACGACATGATATCGCGATAAGGACCGAGGAAACCCCATCTCTTGAGGTTTTCGGATTTGGGCTATAAACCCTATGGTTTCGGGTGTCTCATAGCAATACTCGCAGATCTTGAAGAGCTAAATAAACGCAGGACAGGATGAAGATAACACAGGTAGCCCCTTTCCCTTCATCAGTGGAGCACTTCTGATGGTTTCAGCTCAACATCTATCCTGTCAAGTCCCTTCGAGGAATCTCCTTGCCCTCCGCAAGTCTCTGCGCACAAGGCCTAGAAAACGACCGACGATATGTGCTTCTTCGACCTAGCTCCGATGGCAGTTACTCAATTATGTTCGTAGGCTCGCAGCCAGAGATGGCTCTCTTCCATTGCCACCTCTCCTCGCCAACGTCGTTCTACGTTGAATACCATACGCCATCTCCCCCTCTTGCCCCATCAACCCCAAGCCAGCAGACAAAGCTCGAAATCCCCTTTGAGCCCGAATATGCCACCCTCGAGACCCTCACCATCGATATCCACACCGTTCCGGACTACCTCGCCTACCGAATGCCAGCCGCACTCAACTCCTGGTTTAGCGAATGCTTCGGCTACGAAGTCATCCTCGCATTCCTAGGAGACGCCCATGGGATCAAGAAACAGGACGACGAGACGGCCCAGAGCTGGATATCCGCCATGCAGAACACCCTCCCCGCCTCCCAGCTCTCCACGCTCCGATTCTCCGACGGCGCCGCCCTCCTCGTCTGCACCGAGACCTCCCTGTCAGCCCTGCACCCCCTCCTCGCCGACGGATCTAAAGTCCAGATTGAAAAGTTCCGTCCGAACATCGTGATCGACGGCCTCCCGCCCGCCTGGGACGAAGACTTCTGGGCCGAGATAACGCTCCCCCGGACGGGGAGCCGCATCGTGCTCGTGGCCAACTGCGCGCGCTGCACCAGCATCAACGTCGATCTCGACAAGGGCCGAATGGGCGCCGGCGACAGCGGGCGCCTGCTCAGGGAGATGATGCGCCGGCGCCGGATAGATCCGGGGAATCGATGGACACCGATCTTTGGGCGGTATGGGTTTCCGGTTTGTGCGGCGGAGATCAGGCTCGGGGATGAGGTGGTGGTGAGTCGGCGGAATGGCGAGCATACTGTTTGGAGTAAGTCGTTCGTTTATTTAACATTTGGGCAAACAGATGTATAAACAAACAATCTGGCCCCCCCTCCCCCTTCCCCCACGTCCTCTCATCCCCCCCTCTCTCGCCTAACAAGAACTCATCTTCTCCAGATGGCATCCTCCCCCGACTCTCAACAGTCGAGAAGGAAACCGTGTAACCCCGCCCGCAATGCTACATGATGCATGTAATCAATCCACCCACCCATGTTGTCCTCCCCTCGGAGTTCATTCCTGAAGCCCCCTCTGCCTAACCACCAAATCAATCCCAGGACGACCAACGAGACACACACACATACACATACACACATACAACAAATCTCCGAGCCCTACGGATCTAGAAAACAAAACCCCCAATCATTCATTCTTCCCTACGCAATCTTGCATACGATTACGACAGACCTCATGTCTATCAATCTCTCAATATGCTACCAATGCTCTCCCCCTGTTACAAACCAGCCAGCCAGCAAGTGAAGCGGCACGAGGCACGTCAACATACATCCATACACACATCTATCCATCTATGCATCAACCCCCTCCACGCTGTCATCAGCCTCCCGTACGACGTACATCGAGCCCGACGCCGTGGGGAGGCGCCCACCCCCTGTGTGTGCGTGGCACGAAAAGGTAGCGCAGCCTTATCGGGACGGGACCTGACAGCTTTGGGCTCCGGGTTACACATGTATCTGCACACGACAGGACGGTTGGGAGGTTTGTTCGCTCGCAACGGCGGCGGCGGCGTCCATCTATGTATCTGAGTAAGATTTGTTTTTGTTGATGTCGTGGCAATGCAATCCATGCTGGCTCCCAAGCAGCGATCGGGGTGAGATGCGAGGGTTCGTTTGGTCGTTGGGGGTGTGTTTTGGCGGGCTGGGGTCATGGTTGTGTTACTTGTGCCTGACTGACTGACTGGGTCTTGATCTGGGTGTCTGGTAATGGGTACTGGCAAGCACAAGCATAAGCATAAGCAAACTGACGTCTTCCAAGAAACACTTCCCTCGCTAATTCATTGATCAATTGACTGACTAGCCTTGATCTGGGTCTTTCTTAAGAGAGCATTTAACTCCATGTATAGGTATAGGTTGTCTTTTCCGTGGCAAGCATAGACTCCAAACAAACACGCATGCACACAAGGATAAAGAATTCTGATCAAAGTAAATGAACGCTATCTATTTTTCTCCTATGGTTTTCACCGACCAGAAGGCACTTCACACCATACGCCATCCCAGCCAGGGCCAGTCCCTTTGTGTACTCGCGTACCCTCATGTAATCTAACACCGTTCCATAACCACTGGAAATAGAAACAAAACAAGGAAAACAAGACTGAAACTCCATACCCCACCCATCTGTGTTTTGCCCCGTCGCCTCAGCCGTACAGTCCAAGTAACTCATGCGCCCATTCATCCATCCACCCAAGCAGAGGGAGGAAGAACGAAAGAAAGAAAGAAAAACAACAATAGTGCCGTGCTGCACTGTACTCCGAATGGAAACCCCCCTCTCCGTTCCTTCCTGACCTCTCAAATGTGACAAGCTCAATTGACAAAACCAGCGCCAAGTATCAAGGTCTTCGTCCACCCCACTGATACTTTTCGCGCATATCGCATCCGCCAGCATAGAAGAGGCCGAGAAGGATGACCATATCGCCATAGTCATTGCAAAAAGCAACCAGAACCACAAGGAAAGAAGAAAGGGTCGAAGGGGAAGATCATGTACTGTAGTCCATCAATCCAACCCCACAACCCCACCAAAGCCACCCAAACACAAAACAAGCAAACAAACGGCGTGACCTCTATCAATCCCACCACAAACTCCATCCGTATCCGTACAGTATGTCCACCCCGCTCCACCGTGGCATATTTCCGATCGCCAAACAAACCAACAAACAAAACGGGAAAAGGAAATACGCCATCATTATCATGTTTTTCGTGGTCAAGTCGTGAAAGGTAGGCCTTTGGGGCGATGCGTATGCGTGTGCCTGCGTGCGTGCCAAGGGAAAAGCGATGAATGAATTGAAATTGGAGTGAATGAATCGAATCCATGAGTCAATGATGACATGGTGAGATTTTGGGTTTCCTTGGAGGGGGGGAAATAAAAAATAAAAATAAAAAACGGGATCGCCCTTGCATTATCGGCGGTTGCATGGTTGGTAGGTCGGTCGGCTCTCGCGTGCGCTGCTGCGATATGACATGTAATGCAGCTAAGAGAGGGGCGCGTGGGCTTATGCATGAGATGAGGCATCTGGATCTAGCACGATTGTGGATATTTGCCTTTTTTTTTCTTTCCTCCTTTGGGTTTCTTGTTCATTAATGGGGTTTTTTGGTGGCTGGTTTTTGGAGGGGCGCGGGAGGGGTGGTTTGGATGGATAGATGGATGATTGAATCGATGAATCGCGGAGGGGCCGAGGTGACAAACGACAGATGGACCTGAATTGATTGCTGTTAGCTGGAGGTCGCGTTGGGCTTCAGGTGAGGTTAGGTAGGTAGCTTGGATACGTGGTGGTGAGGGACGGGTCGAGCTGGCGTCCCAGCCCACCGGTTTCTCTGACCCGGATCTACGGACGGAGAGATGGGAGAGGTTGTGGTCGGGTCGGGTTGGGTTGGGTTGAGATGACCTGAGATGTGTTCTTATGAAGGGAGAAGAACTTACGGTGAGGGGGTTTCCCATTCATTCAGACTTTGTTGGTGCAGGGACGGCAGGTCTTGAGCTTGCAGTACTTGCACTCGAAGATGTACCAGTGCGGGCCGGAGTGGCACATGGAGCAGACCCATTGGATGAGCGTGGACTCCGACTTGAGGAGGGCAAAGGAGTGGTGGCAGTAGCTCGGGATGGCCATGGTTTGGAGATGAGCGAGGCGAGTTCAGGAGGGGGTCGGTGAAGCTGGAGATCTGGGAGGGTTAGGTTAGCATACCGTGGAAGGGGAGGGTATAGAGTTTTGACGTACTCGTGCGAGGGGAAGCGGTGGAGGTGAGACGTGAGTTTGTCGGACTTGAGGGAGAAGAGGCGTCGAGGGTATATATTGGTTCTTTGGAGTTGTGAAAGAAAATCCTGACGGGAGGGTGCGATCAAAGGGCCTTGTGGTCTTGAGAGTGTTCGGGAGGTCTGGCTGTCTCAAGAAGAGTGAGTTTCAAAATTCGGTCCAAGGTGAATGTCAAAGTAGGCTGTTTGCTGCTCCAATTCACTCGCTCCTGGGCGGCTCCGGCTTTATATCTTCTCGAGTTGTGAGTTATCAAACCGATGTCCAAGTGGACAAACCCCACGTCCCCACCGCCAGGCCAAATAACGAACGACTTTCTGGCTCTGCCTCAAATGATACTGTGCAGATCGACGCAGCAATGGATAGACACAGAGCAAACTCAGCTGCCGTCCGAAGGCCTAAATTCTCTTCTCAGGAAACGACCGCAAGAGGAAATATTCTCGACGGGCCTAGGAAGTTTGCAGGGGCAAATCCGTCCTCCGGATGGCAGTCGGCAGACGTATATACTTGTCCTCCATGGGGAATATTCCATACTAGTCCCATCTTGACATGAACCAGAGAGGCGCGGGGGGTGGACAGGGCCTCTGAGCCGGAGGTGCTGGGTCGTGTCATGAGGAGCTAACCGACCAGACTTGAATATCAACGTCTCCAACGGCTCTTCCCCCTTCCCTCCCACGGGGGGGATTCGTGACGGTGCTACTTCGTACATCGACCGTAACCTCTCATGGGGACGGATAAGGCGTGGCAGTGGCTGGGATTGTAAATATGATGGGAAAGCCAACATCAGTGCCGTGAGCACCCAGATCTTCTATTGGGCATCGCTTGGATTGTCTCCCCGGGCGGAAGCCGGAAGGACGTGCTATCCACCTTGGTCTGACCTCACTCTCGGCAGCGGCAAGATGCTCCCGGGACCTCACTTGACGGTGAGGAGAGGAGGGAGGAGGGAGGAGGGATCGGTTCATTGCGTGGGGATGGGAGGACGTTTGTGTTGCGGTGTGCATCGTGAGCTGGACGAGATGGGAGAGCTGGGAAATCCGACCAGCGGTGTTGTTTGCAACTACCTGTGTCTGATCGCCCAACGGTTGGCTACCGTCATGAGAGCTTTGCCTCGGAGGGCGAACCACGTGCAGACTACGAGACTACGAGAGGAATTAACTGAGAAGGACTATACTATGGCTCTACAGAGTGTACGCAGAAGCCTGGCTCTCGGAACCCGAGAATTGCGGTGCATGGCGAGTGTGAGATGCTAAGGGGTTGTTTATACGATAGCCGAGCCCGAATGTGACGACTCGCTCTCCTCTATACAAAGATACCAAAATATAAAAATATAGAAATACAAAATAATACAGAATCAAAACGTCAGGGTCCTGCGGAAGCTGCTTCCCCGTTCGTCCTGGGCTTCTGGGTCCTTCCACGACTTGGCTGCCATCTGTAGCCGTCAGGGCTGAAGAGGGGCTTGTGGGACGTATATCTGGGGGTGTGGTAACCCTCAGGATGCTGAGTGTAAAGTGTCCGTTCGAGTCACAGCGACGTACTATGTGCCGTCACCACACATCACCGGTCAGAAACCAGGGTTGGAGGGGTATATGTCTCAGAAGGCGAGTCTCGGCCTCCGTCATACCATATCAGACTCCTTCATCGTACATGAATAATGGAGATTTTCCTCAGCTGCCTCGTGGCAACCGAGGGGGAAGGGGGGGCTGGTGAACCGGGCTCCCCGCCGTCAGATCAGACAGCGAAAAGGGCTCTCAGCAACTCAGGCGGGAGGTCAACAATGAATCGTAAACCTCGCGAGCCAGATCATAGCGTCGAAAGCTGATTAAAGGCTCGCCATACAAGTATTCATCCAGCTGCCCTTGCCGCTTCTCTTGCAAGCTTGATTTCCCTCTCTCGAGAGCCAATCGCGGACCAAACCCAGCTTCCCCTTGACATGGTATATCGCTCTCTACCAGTGGGAATCTCGACGGCCAAGCCCTGACTCAGATAGAGGGCCCCTGTTTACCCAGCGCTTGGGAGTCGGTATCTGTGGCGGTCAATCAGCATCGCCGATCAAGTGATTGCGCTGTTGGGAGCGTCTCCTGATACGTCGAGAGGAGACTCGGCTGTACTTCTGCTCCTGTTTTCTTGTCTCTTTTGCTATGTTTCGAGCTCAAATGTGATGCGACAGCTGTACAGGCATCGCTCCCTTCCCGGATAATGTAGGGGAGCTCTTTTCATGCCGCGTTCCGAGGTTCTGACTGGTCTCGAGTCGATGTGCCGCTCGATTAAAGTAACAAGTACGAAGTCTCCTCAGGAGAGCGAAGCGAGTCCACTCTTGTGTTCAAGGGGGTCGCTTGTTTACGAATACTTTGCACGAGATGCACGCGGCCCCAATCTTCGATATCACTTTCTTGCCATACATTACATAGGGTTCGCATATATTAGAGCGCCATCCCTCAACCTCTACGACCCAAAACTCTACATCCCTTTCTTCCATTCCACATGATACGTCGATCCAGGATACACATACGCCCCTCCCTGGACATCCAAAACTCCCGCACACCACCCCACCGGCACACACTAATGCACGCCTCCCCCAAAGGAGCCTCCTCCATGCCGTCGAACCTGGGCCAGCAACAATTCCCCGACGCATGTAACCCTTTTGGAATTCCGCGGGCGGTTTAGCTCCTGTGCCCTGCAACCCACTGATACTGCCCTCGCCCCGGCCCCCCTTCATAGGTCCATTTACCTCTCCATCCCGGGTCTGCCACGAGGAAATGGCCCAAGCCGATCGCTTTTTCCGAATCCCCCCCTGGCGGGAGTCGAGTCCTGATCGTAGAGTGGTCGATGAGCCGGCGGGCTCCTTGGGAACAAGAGACTTCCTCCGAGCAATTAGTCCTTCAATATCAATCGAGTTTGAGATAACAGGGAACGGAACCTCACCGCAACTGACTGGCAGCGTGCCTGGCAGGCCTGTGCCTCGAGCTCTACAGGTGACGGCTGCTGCTGCAGCACATAGCCTTCGATAGCACCAAGACGACGGAGACGAGTCCTTAGCCCTCACTTCGGGACCTCTCCTGAACCCTTCTGAGGGTGCGTTCGTCGTCGGCGTCAAGACCGGATTCCTATTCGCCCTCGGCCAACAAATAAGCACACGATCTAGACTCGACCTCTCACAACTCCAATGTGATTAGTGCACCACCGCGCCCCGTCTGAGCGGAGACTCGTTTGTCTATTCGCATCGTCGAATTATCGGTGAGGGAGGGATGTCCGATGCCGCTCTTCTCGTGCATGCAAAGGGTTGGATTTGGCGGTGCTCAGACACTTTCCCAGCTGCGATGATCGAGCAACGAAAAACTAGGAAACGTGTCTGTGTTTGGCCGACCGACTACACCACTAGGAAGCCATCACCAGCTACCTATTCCTCTATTACGAGGCCGCGTGGAGCCGGCAAGGAATAGATCATGCTATCTCGAGATCAAATCATCCTCAGCTCATCTCCTCTCCAGACAGGACTCGGCCTGGATGGATAGATAGAGACGCCATGGCAGAACCTCCCTTGGAGGAAAGCCTATTCATCCTTCAATAGCTTTGCAACTCACTGACACCCGGTCACAATTGGCATTTCCCTCGCACCCTCAAATTACAAAAGACATCCATCTATCTCGTTTATGCGGGATATTCTCGATCCAGCACTCCTTCGCTCCCCGGACACGCCAACCCATCAACATCAACCATCATCATGCCCCGGCTAGGAACCATCTTGCGATTCATACCTATCATATTGTGATTACTAGTCCATCATGCCAAGTTTGACTCCTCAACGTCGAAATCGAATGGGATATTCGGTGTCCGGGACTCCTCAACCCCCACCAACTCCCCTCCGCCTCCTCCGCTCCCCTTTCCCCCATTCGGTTTCTCCCGTCCCGTCGAGTTCCCGAGCTCCCGATCCGGTTTTCCCGCGTCGGGAATTTCCATCCCTACATCGGCCCGTTGGGCGAATACATACCTGTGATTGATTCTCTCCAAACATACATGGACATGCATGGTCACGATACAGGTTTTTGGGACCATACCCCTCCTTATTGTGGCTGGTATCGCATCTCTCTGCATATATCTCCCTATTGGATTAAAGTCCACAATCTGTCATTGGAGTAGGCGCAGGCCAGGGCAAGTGTTTCGTTGTGTCCCGTCGATAAACGCATCTTCAAGTTCAGCTTGCAATCGAGCGATTCGCTATCAACAGGCTATGCTATGCCAAGGTGGTATCAATCCCTCCCCCTCGCTCTCCTTGGACAAACACGGCTTCATGGCTTTGATACACGATGACGACTGCGTTTATGCGTTTAAATGCATATTCTTGAAATCAAGCAGGAAACAAGGCAAAGGCACATGGCAGCTGCTTATGCCTCTGACGAATGTCTTGTTTCAAACCATCGAGCTAATGTTTGTGAAGGGTAGGGGATAGTTGTATAGTACAGTATATTCAGCGTACTTACCCTGACTCCTGCTCTACCTCTTAAAATCGTCTCAATATTATTTCTCTCTCCCTCTCTAACCCCTCTTTCCTATTATAGCGAAATCTCGCTAGCGTATATACAACCAGAGAAGTATGAGAACGAAGTCCTTCAAAGCCGTAAGCTCCGTTGGCGGAGGCTATAGCAAAGTTCTAAAAGGTGAGAGTATGTTTCTTAACCTAGAAAACGTTGCAATATCCTACGTCTTTCTGTAAGTATTAGAGCAAGAAAGAAAGTTTCCATTCTTTTTTGAAAATAGTATTTCAAACTGATAGAGATGGAGTACGATACTATACCTAGTTTATCACCTCCAAATGTTCAAATATCCATGTAGACTTAATTATAAAACAACACTTCACTATTATATCACAAAACCTACCTCAACCACACCTTCACCTATTCAATTTTTTGTTTACGTGAGTGTGATTATTTCATCCATATCAGCCTAATCCCCCTCTAGGAAATAGTCCGCCGACTATTATTTACATCATAACCACCAATAAACCCACCTCCCTTCCCACCTCTCCTACCACAATACCCTTCCATTCCATCTCATCCCATTCCATCTCACCATATCTTCACAAGCATTAAACCCCTTGCTCTCCCCACACAATAAAAATAAAACCCCCCCTAGGTTTAACTCCCCTTTTCCCAACCAACTATTATCCACGCATCATTCCTCCATCCATCCATCCATCCACGCATTATTCCCTCATCTCACACCCACCCAACATCCACCCATCCAACATCCCACTCATCCAACCCTCATTCCAACAAACCTTCACCCCACAACCTCACAAAACACCACCGTCTCCGCAATCCAGTCTATAAATAAATAAATAAATAAATACCCCCAGAAAGAAGAAGAACATCCTTGCTTCATTTTATTTTATATCCGAATCTGATATTAATACGTGTGAGTATGCATATATATATATGTATCTTACACAATAACATCACATCACATCACATCTATCTACCCACCTCATATAAGATCAAACTCCACCAAAGAAAGCCTAGATTTGAAACTTAGAGTTCACGATAGACGTATTCAAACCATTCCCCCCTCCCATGATAAATCC
Organism: Ascocoryne sarcoides NRRL 50072; assembly: GCA_000328965.1. Lineage (NCBI taxonomy): Eukaryota > Fungi > Ascomycota > Leotiomycetes > Helotiales > Gelatinodiscaceae > Ascocoryne > Ascocoryne sarcoides. The sequence continues at coordinate 3,643,584 of KB205940.1, forward strand.
CTCCATCTATACCTCCATAACCTCTCCCCCCTCCCTCTCAATACATAACCAGCACAACACAGCTAACCCAGTCGACTTACGAGCTCCAAACATTGACGTTCCTCTAGGTCTGAATCATGCATCTGTTAAAAGAGATTAATCGCCTTGAACATTAGAGGATAAATAAGAACCAGGAAAAGAAGAACGAGAAATCCCTACGATACATAGCGAGAGAGATATACAAAGAAAGGCATAACATAACATGCAAAGTAGAGTATAGGATAGTACCTCTCTTCACAAGAGCAGTTCTACGCTGAAACAATCAAGTCACAGCCAAAGCAGACCACAACCGAATACCAATCACAAGCACCTGAAGAAACAAATATACCGCTGAATTACTTTATTATCGTAATCGCAATCTAATCTACGCTGCATGGCACATCCACCCATCCGAAATCTATGTACAGTACAGCATAATACCACCACCCACGCTCACTACAAAGATACACACATTCTCCATCCCAAACAAGCATCCAGGCACTCTTAGCAAATAACCCGCCACATGCCACCATTTAGCCAAATACAACGCTGAGCCGGTCAACCTAACCGAACCACAAGGAACAAACACCAACAGACCTTCCAATCCCACCCAAATGCACGTATGCAGCCCAACGGACAACAACGACCCCCCACCATCCACCATCCACCATCCCTCACTATTCCGATACGTCATAAATTCGGTGAACGCACACCGACCGAAACCGACCGGCCAACGGCCCCATCCCGCCTCCCGGGCTAGCCTTCTCACCCACACCGTCTCAACACATCTCAACGTGCTAGGGGCAGACCAACCCCTGCTCGGCTCCCTTCATCGACTCCCGCCTCTACTTTGCCATCTTTCAGGCCGGGAGCAATTGTGCCTTGGCTCAACATCTGTTCCAAAACAGGTCTCGTCCCCTCAGCAGAAGCACCCCGCCCATCCAACTCTGTCGCGGCAATCGTCTCCCCACCCACCAAGGAAATCTTCTCATCAATCCTCCCCATCGTCTCCACCTCCCCTTCCTCCTTCTTATGGAATGCATGACTCTCGCTCAAATTCACCGCCAGGAAGCTCTTCGGCAGCTTGACCTGATGGAACTTCGCCTTTAGAATCTCAATCACCTCCTTCCAATCCTTATGCGCCGTCAGGCTTCTCCGAGGCGCACAGCTGATGCAATGCTTACTGTCCAGCTGCACATCTAGCGGGTCAAATGTGTGGCAGCCCGGACTGATAGTGATGCGGATACTATAGGCGTATTTCGCTACGTCCTCTGCTCCAGGTGGGGTCTTGTTCTCGGATTCGTAGAGCTCGAAACAGATTTGGGAGAGGTAGTCTAGTTCCGGAATGGCGGATCGTTTGATCTTGGCCGGGACACCACCTTCGAGGATAGTGTTGAGTAGCGTGTAGATGTGCGATTCCTTAGTAAAGTAGATGAACGATTTGGCATCATCGGAGGCTTGCATCTCTTCTAGGTCTTCCACGATTTCCTAGATTGGGTTAGCTTCTACACTACAAGCGCAATGAATTATCAAAACATACCTTGAGCAATGGTAGAGAAGTCAAGAGCCCAATCTCAAGCTTCTCGTTATCCGTGATGCCATATTCTTGTGGGCAGATGAAGTCGAACAACACCTTAGCGAGCTTATACAGATCACGTAGCTTCTCTAACCTCACATCCGTCTTCGCCTTGGTCTGACTACTTCCCGTGAAGAGATGGAAGTACTGCTCGGGAGTATCTTCAGGAGACTTGCCAATCATCATGGATTTTCTTCGAAACACATTTCTGTGGGTGCTCTTACTGCGAGCGCGTTTCTCCATTTCATCATCTTCCTTTACCTTGGGCTGCTCCTTTTCTTTCTCTAATCCGTTAGATTCAGCGGCAATAGCCTCTTCCTCTTCCGCAAGTATGCTGGGGCTTGGTGTAAAAACCCACTCCAAGAATTGCCGGTTGTGAAGAGCATCAAATTTCATCGTATCATAGAGCTCTGAAATCTTGCTGGGGTCGACCTTCTCGGTATCACAAAACTCGGCGAACAGTTTCTCCCATCTCTCCTTGAACAATTCGGCGTCCTCACCACAGCACCAACGAGCTTGGATGCTGTTTGTTGCTTTCACTTGAGACAAGGTATGGCCAAGGACAGGTGGTTCCGCCTTTGGCTTCTCTTTCTCGCCTGGGTTCGCAATGGCGTTGAGCGAGGATGATGCACCACCATAGAGCTTGGTGTAATTGTAGCGCATGACTCTTCGGTGGAACTTCATTAGTTGGACCACATATCGCATCACAATAGATGGCTCTGGCATATTGCTCGGCCAAGTAAACTGTGGTGGAGCCTCATTGCCTTGACGTAATAAGGTCTTCAGCTTTTTCTTGACCTTGTCCATCTCATCTTTGGCTGCATTGGAATCATCTAGGAGATCTTTTCGAATGGTGATGAAGTCCGGTGGTAGATCTTTTTGTTCAGTAAATGCAGATGCCCAGATTTGAGCGCTGGCAGTAACCCGCCGTTCAGAACTGCTAAAAACATGGATCTCGTCTAGTACCTCTCGGTTCATTAATATCAAATCATTTCTCATAGTGTCTCCAAGCTCTTGTGCCTGGTATCTAGCTGAGTGAGTGGGTTCACCGCCCCATTTAACAATAAGTTGGATCTTGTCTAGAATAAGGCTGTTTTCAGCAGCCGTAATCCTCGACAAGGTGACGCCCGACATCGAGTCGTTTCGAGTAGGTGACCTGCCGACTGCAGGGTCCTGGACTTCTTCAACGGGCGGTGTTGCCGTGCCATCTATAACTACCGGAACAAAGTCCGAGTCGTCTGAGACCGGGAGTGATAGCATTTCTTCTGATCGCGGCTTTCTGAACATGGGTTTCATCTGAACCTTAGTGCCTGCCCAACCACCCTTCTTAGCAAGGACACTTCTTAGAGTCCGGAGTTTTTCGCGGTCCTCTATGCCTGCCTGTAAGGCCATGTCGACAGCGATCATGACACTATCAAGAGCGGCCTCTCCGGTCAAAAGAACCTCTTCCTGATGTCCCTTCAACAGCTCAATGAATGGCTTTGTGTGGAACGTAAACTTGTATTTTTGTTTTGGGGTCCTATCGGCATGCCGTATGACAGAAACCATCCCCTTGAGTTTCCATGTGTGCTTGGGAGCCGGAGGTGGCATTGTTTCAACATTTCTGATACTTCCGGGTGCGGGAGTCGAAGGGACCGTAGATGGAGGTGTTGATGGTGTACTGCCCGAGGTACCCATCATCGGCGGCGGTAACAGTGGCGTAGCCGGTATGAAAGGCGTTTGAGTCTGAAGATCTTTGTCGTTCTCAGGAGGCGTAATTCTTGGCGTGGGGGAACTCGATGTATCAGGAGATGCGGGAGCAGTCGATTTGTGGTAGTGGTGATGCAGTTTTGTTATACTTGGAGATTTGCCTAAGATAGATTGTAAAGCTGATCGATGGTCCTTAATGGGCGGAGTATCTCGTCGAATAGCTGGAGCAGATGTGAAATCAGCTTGCGCTTGAAGGCCATTCGATATTGTTGTTGCAAGTTGTCTTTGCTTCTCGACAATGAACATTTCTCTAAGGATCCTGGAGCACTGATCATAGTACTCCTCGTTGTCTTTAACGAAACTCCAACCATTGACATCAATCACAAAGCTTTTACCTTCAGCACGCAAAAGGTCAAACCCACAAACTCGCTGACCAAAGCTAACCGAAATCCTACTTGCCATGGAGGCCTCCTCCTTCGAGAGGCTTGTGATATAACGGATTTCTTTGCCATGTGTATTCCGTCTCACTAAACCGTCTACGACGGGAGACTTGCGGGTTTCGGCATGACAGTAGTTAGGGCCAACCGTGTAGGCCTTTACATCTTCCGCGTTGTCCACCTTCATGAACTTCTCATAGATGTAACTGCTGCTCGGATCCGAGATCACACGGGGGGTGCTTAATTCTTCTACCCATTCTGAACTCTTGTTGCCAATTTTCCGGAAGAGCTTTCGGGCACCGCCGCCTTGGCTTTTTGGAAAGTAAATGGTGATATTGTGGTCTTCTCCGCTGATTGGTTTTTCGACGAAAGGTTTTGCTAATAATACGCCGTTCACACTCAAAGTTTCTCCATCATCGAGAAGCTCGACCTTTGGGAGTTTGCAATGTCCGCCTGTACCATCTTCAGAGCCTTCTAAGGTAACGCCGGTCACCGTTCTCAAGTGCTGAGCAAGCTCTGCAGTGAGAACGCTCGGTCCACCATCACGGTTGACCTCAACTCTCTTCGGGGTAGGAACGCGAATCTTGTCTAGGATCTTGAGGCATATCCGTCTATCCCATAATATCTTTTGCATAGGAACGTCATTGACACAGAATGGCTTGCGAGCTTTTACATAGGCAATGGCCTTGTCTAGGGGGAAACCATCAGAATAAAACGAGATGAGAAAGTCGCAGACCGGCCAATTCTCAATTTCCTCATCCAAGATGACTTTGTCTCCGAAAACAACCACCTTAAATTCACCGTTGGATGAGAGCCGGTTCAAGATGTTTCGACTCGGTTTGCTTCGAGCTTTCACATCAAGAGCGCACACGCCAAGAATGCCTATTTGTGTTGCTTTCTCTTCCCTTTGGTGGATGCCCCTCTCGCTGCTCGGACTGTGGCTGCTGGCCGCTGTACTGCCACTGAATCTTCTCTGCGTACGACTCCTTGACCTCTTAGGAATCTGTGAACGCGGGACCGCTTCTCCCCTCTGCACCGCATTTCGTTTGGCAAGCTCTGATGCTTGGGACGGGGTCTCTCGAGCGGTAAGTTGGTGCCCATTGGCGTGAGGGGTTCCAAATTGGGACGCCGAGGAAGTAGTTATAGAGACATTCGAAGTGGAAGTCTCTGGCGGAGAGATGCCGAGACCTTTTGTTGGAGACAATTGCCCAGACCCCGATCTTGAGATTGGAACCATTCCCGCTTCAGACCCATTGACGGATACGGCCGAGCTGGGGGCTCCTCCCGCTCTCACAGAGCTGAGCGAATACATCGAGGATATCGACATTCGTTTCGAGTCGTATTCGGTCAAAGAGGCTCTTTGTCGCACTGCTGACTCGGGCAACTCGGGGTGCTTCGAGTCTTCTGCCATGATGCCGGGAGAGAGTTTCGGTGTGTCAAACTCATCGATCACAGCGTCATCCCTGCTGGTTGTCCTACTCAAACCCAAGCCCTGCTTCCAGATGTCTGTCACGCTCGTTGCCCTCGAACTGTATGTAGAAGAGGTTCGAGATGAAGGTCCCTTTGGCGGAGGGGGCATAGAAATGCTGGCTCGTTCCGAATGTGCCTCTGTCGTTCCCGGCTGCGCATGACGGCCCTTCCGACTCGACGAAGTGCTGACGCTCGAGGCTGAGGATAGTGTATGCGGATTCGAAGCAATTCTCGACTTGAGAGGAGTCTGCTGCGAATTTTCAGCGTCCGGGCTGGGCAGAGGTGACTCCACAGCGAGTGGGCCAGGTTCGTTAGTCGCCATGATTCCACCACTCTCTGCGAGATCCATAGCGAGATGATTGCGCTGTCACCGGTCCGAAGTAATAAGGAATATTACGAGCGCATGTCGGGTTCTCTGGGTGGTGAAGAGATACGAGAGATATGAAGATAAAAGGTGGCGAGAGAACGTGCTTGTTTGGTCTGGGCGAAGAGATTCTAGAGGTTGAATGGAATCAATTCCAGAGAGGAACCCTGAACCCTTCCTTAGCTAAAATGACGTCCCTGGGACTTTGGAAGCAGCGAGTCAACAAGAGGGGGCGTAAAGAGCCGTAGAGCGGTCTGCGAGGGGAGCAGCAGAACGAGGAAAAAGCCATTGTGAAAGAGCGAGATTTGCATCACCAGAATAGAGTCTTTGGATATTCACACACGATGGAGATCTACGAGAAAGAAGAAAGAAAGAGAGACGTTGAAGGTTGACAGTTGTGCCTCAATTGACCCCCTCGCTCTCCCCCACGCCCTTAGCGAAAGAAGCAAAAAAAGAGGCAGGGATTTTCGTCGGGTTTTCGGGACATTTGGGGGGAAAAAAGTTGCGACGGAAATCAAACAAAAAATATTGGAAGAAGTCATGATGAATTGAGCTTCAACAACGCATTTTGATCATCTCTTCCTATTGTTACTGTGCTCGAGATGCCTTCTGCTTTGATCCCCAGCACGCGCGATGGCCCAGTTGCCAAACGGCAGAAGCTTGACGTCGAGGAAGCATCCAGAGGCGCTCATCGAGACTCTAGGATATTCACACCGTTTCGAGTAGGTCTCTCCTCTGCTGGTGTCAAGATGCGCTGTACTAATTCTGCCAGACCATCGGTCTCGTTTCTTCGACTGCCGTCCCCTTTACCTCGATTCCCCTAGGCAAGACTACCTTCCAAATCACTACCTCTGTTGGACGATGTCTGCAGACCTACGACTTGAAGCGCGGCCTCAACCTGGTCTTCCTGACCCGACCCGAACCTCCGGCAGATATCACAGCGAGTCTGGCATGGAAGGATCGAGTGTTTGCCGCATGGGGAGGATCGGACAGCGCCCAGGGCCTTTGGGTCTTCCAACGGGGGAAGAAGGTTGCCGAGCTGGATATACCTGCTGATCTGCACCAGCCAGTCAAACAGCTTGTGATCTTTGGGTCCTGGATAGTGGCTTGCTGTACGACGAGGATCGAGGTCTGGAAATCGACTACGTACGAGCACTATACTACCTTATTTCCTACTGCTGCGCCAAAGGGAGGGAACGAACTTTCTGGGGGGATTACCAACATGCCCACGTATTTGAACAAGGTCTTTGCGGGTAGAAAAGATGGAGGAGTTGAAATATGGAATGTGAGCTCGGGGAAACTGATATACACCATCATGCCTCCTGCAGCCAATTGTGGTACAGTCACCAAACTCCAGCCAACCCCGGCGCTCTCTCTATTGGCAATCGCATACTCGGAAGGAGACCTTATCATCCACGACATTCGAAAAGACAAAACCATCATCAAGCTCAATGGGGGAGACCATGCTATCACATCTATTTCCTTCAGGACGGATGACCTTGGTGCTGGCGAGGATGGGAGAAAGCCCGGTGTGATGGCGACAGCTGGGCCGGAGACGGGAGATGTAACATTTTGGGACTTGAATGATGGTGGTAGAGTCATGGGAATATTACGAGGGGCGCACAACCCACCTTCTGACCAGGCAGCGACAGTTGGAGGAGGCGTGAGCAAGGTTGAATTTCTAGCTGGACAGCCTATCATTGTGACGAGCGGTTTGGACAATTCGTTAAAATCTTGGATATTCGAGGAGACACCTTACTCGCCAATTCCGCGACTCCTACATTCCCGGAGTGGACATGCAGCACCGGTCACTCGACTATTGTTCCTTCCCTCGGAAGCTGACGGTGCAGACGCCACGGGCAAATGGCTGCTTAGTGCTGGTAAAGATCGAAGTCTATGGGGATGGAGTCTTCGGAGGGACGGGCAGAGTACTGAACTCAGTCAAGGCAACATCCGGAAGAAAGCCAAAAAGCTAGGCATCTTGGCAAATCCTACACTCGTCAATCAACCAAGCACAACTATCGAAGATTTAAAGGCACCAGAGATTACCTGCATGGCCACTTCACTAAATCGAGATGGCGGGATGGGGGCGAATGCTGGATCCGCAATTTGGCAGAAAAGCAACGCGCCAAGAAAGTCTACAAATGCAACAGCTAGTGGTACTACGGGATGGGAAAGTGTGGTCACAGGACACCGAGGCGACAAGTTTGCTCGGACTTGGTTTTGGGGTAGGAAAAAGGCAGGCCGGTGGGCTTTCGAGACGGGTGATGGTGGAAATGTCAGCAGCGTGGCGATGAGCCCATGCGGGACATTTGCTGTGGTCGGTTCGGAGACTGGCGGCCTTGATATGTTCAACTTGCAATCAGGCATGCATCGACAGCGATTCCCCTCTAGATTAACTCCAGCTCAAGCCAGGAAACGAAAGATTCAGCAACTTCAAAATGCTGATGGCTCGCTTCAACGCGCCTCTGAAGCTGGCAAGTCCTTCGAACCTGGTCTGGGTAAACATAGGAAACCAGTTACTGGCATCGTGGTAGACTCGATGAACAAAAACATCATAAGTTGTTCTCTTGATGGAAAGGTCAAGTTCTGGGATTTTTCAACAGGGAATCTAGTTGATGAGCTCGATTGGTATCCTATGACTGCTCTTACGGGGATACGATATCATGCCTCGAATGACTTGATAGCACTCGCTTGTGACGATCTGTCTATCCGAATTATTGACATCGAGACTAAGAAGACAATCAGAGAGCTGTGGGGCAGTAAAGGAAAGATCAATGATTTTTGTTTCTCAAATGATGGCCGATGGATCATTGCCGCTTCTCAGGATTGTGTTATTCGAGTGTGGGATCTTCCGACTGGCCATCTTATTGATGCCATCCGGACAGAGACACAATGTACAGCTCTGGCGTTTTCAGGAACGGGGGAGTTTCTCGCTACAACTTGTGAAGGGCAGGTGGGAGTCAATATCTGGAACAATAAGACGATTTTCACCCATGTCCCTACGCGCCATATATCAGAAGAAGAGATAGCCCAGGTTGCAGGACCAACTGTTTCAGGTGAGGGTGGCCATGGCCTCATTGATGGTGCTTTCGAAGAGGAAGCAGATGAAACCGAGGAAGCTACTCCAACACTTTCCCTAGATCAACTCAGTTCGGACATGATGACCTTGAGTTTAGTCCCTAAGAGCAGGTGGCAGAATCTCCTGTCCTTAGACCTGATTAAACAAAGGAATAAGCCAACAGAACCGCCAAAAGTCCCCGAGAAAGCTCCTTTCTTCTTGCCATCGCTTGAGAAACCGCAGCCGCTCGCTGGGCTGGAAGAGGAGAAGTCCAAGGATAATGTGGCCGAGAGGTCGAGAATTATGAAAATGAACGGAATGGCTTCCGAGGGTGCATTTACAGTCTCTCTCAGAGCCGGTAGCGAGAGCGGTGATTGTATGCTTTCTCCCTCCCTTGATTTTTATACCACCACTAACAAGCTCTATAGACACCCAATTCCTTAACCACCTCAAGACCCTCTCACCCTCAGCCGCCGACCTTGAAATTCGCTCTCTCTCCCCAGACGAGGACTCCGATGAGCTAGTCCATTTCGTAGACGCCCTCACTAGTAGACTAAAGCAGAAAAGGGACTACGAGTTGGTACAAGCGTGGATGGCGGTTTTCTTAAAGCTGCATGCCGATACTGTCGCGGTGGACCAGAGGTTGGTAGAGAAGCTGGGGGAGTGGAGGGGGTGTCAGGAGAGGGAAGGTGCGCGGCTAGGGGAGTTGGTGGGGTATTGTGGTGGTGTTGTTGGGTTTTTGAGAAGTGCGAGGAGGTGAACAGTCGTGTGCATAGTGTATGGTGTGGCATCTGCAATATAGATGATATGGCATTTGTTAGCATCGCCCAACCATATTAGGAGAACTCTATATTTGTATACCTTAATTGTCCGCCCCTGCCCTTTCGCCGATCCCGCTGATGCAATAGATGAGGAGGGAGTCGGCCATACGTAATTCGCAATTCGCGGAAAGCGCCAATCTTCAAGTTCGCAATTTGATATCGGCTGTACTAATCCGTTAGTTTGAGCAGGAATTTTTAAAGGGGTTTCCCTTGCTTAGAACAGACCTTTTGGTTTTTCATTTCTTATGTAAATCTTGGTAAATATAGAATAGAGACTTGCGCATTGCTGGGAAATTGCATTGCGTACTACTGACTCGCCTATTATCTTAGGATGAATATTGCCTCCATAGCCTTTTGTTGCGCTCTTTAAGCGTTTCCTTGTTAAGATGATCGTCTCTAGCTATACTCTGTCAAGATGTTAGAAGTGGGTAATCTCCGGTTTTCTTTTTTTGTTGAGAGTAGCCAATCGTTATTGGGAGGCTTTATCAAGATATTCAGAGTTTCTTATACCGCCTCCCCAATTCTAATGTCGTTGTAAAGAGCGATTGACATATAGACTCTTGCGGATCGTTGCCGTGAGATTATGACTCGTCAGCAGAAATGTATAAAAGCACGATATCGAGGCCTCTTTTCCACTATTTCCGGAGACGTCCCACGGGAGCCGCCACTACGACCTTCCTGATACAAGCCAGGGTCCTCCTTATCGGGATTGTGAAATCTTGTGTCCCCTTTTCTTTTCTCCCAGCTAACCTGCCCGCTGTATATCGTTACAGTATTCACATTCGTTCCTTTACGCCCACGCCTTGTTTGTTTGTATGTGTTTTCTATGTCTTCCCATGTGTTCTTTACGAACTCAATCAATATGATGCCAAGAACGCCTCTCCACCGGTGGCTGATCCTCTCCGTCTTCCTCATCACCACCATCTACTACCTCCCGAGTCTCACGGGCTACTCCATCACCCGCTCGTCGTCCGCCATCCCCGCCACCCCGTTTGTGACGTCGAGCGAAGAATTGTCCTGGGTGAAGCAGCTATTGAAGGATCACAGCATCGGGCCCGAGATCGAGTACGCATCGAGGGTGATCCGATATGTGCCGGATGCGCGAGAGCGCAAGTCGATCACGGAGGTGGACTCGAATCTCTTCCCGGACTCTTTCACGAACCTCACTCTGGCCTCGAAGAAGAGCCTGCCCCGTGGCAAGATACTCGATGTGCACATCAAGCAGTCCCCGCGACCGGACCAGGTCGATGCCTCGATGCTAATCTTCGGAGCCTCGACGACATACGGACGGTTCACGGGCGAGGAGACATCACCGTTGAAGGAGTTCACACGCTGGCTTACGGATGGACATGGACATTCTAATGGGGCGGGGCTCATACTCGCCCTTCATGAGGCGACACAGCCGGAGATCGATTCCGCAATGGAGGCCCTCACATCGATTGGGATAAATGCGACTGTCATCGCCTCGAATCCATCCCTCGATATGCCAGGGCGTTACGTTGATCTCGTCCGCATGTTCTGGGAGCACCCTACCCGCGTTTATCGAAAATACTTCTTCCTCATCGACGACGATACCTTTTTCCCCTACATGTCTGAGTTGATCGATACGATGTCGCAATACAACCCTGATAAACCGTATTATATCGGGACCTTCACCGAGAGAGCAGACTGGTTGATGACGAACAAGGCACCGTTTGCATATGGAGGCGGGGGTGTCGTCCTCACGGCTCCAACTGTACAACAGATTGTCGAGGCCCCTTGTTTAGAGAGGAGGGAAGATGGAGCATATGTTTTATTATCAGATCAGGGCGATCGATTGCTGTATAACTGCCTCCATGAACATACCAATATCACCCTTACCTATGTTCCTCAACTCCGTCAATTGGATCAATTTGGAGACCCCTCTGGTGTTTACGAATCCGGACTCCAGCATCTTTCTCTTCACCATTATAAATCATGGCACCATTTCTCCCCCGACAAGATGCACATCGTGGCCGATGCCTGCGGAGAAGACTGCGTGATGCAGCGTTTCATGTTCAAAGACAATTTTATTATCTCGAATGGCTACTCTGTGGCCCAGTACCCCAAAGGAATCGATTTCGACCCGGGACATCTGGAGGCTACTTTTGGGGCTGAGGCCGGTGGTGATGTCGCGTTCGAGGAGACGGTTTTTAGTTTTGCGTGGGGGATGTTGAGGAAGAATCTCAGTGGCACGGGGAGGAAGCGTAGCTGGGAGATACTAGGCGCGAGGAAGGAGGGGGATGGGCGGGTAAAGCAGGTATATCTGAAGAGGAGGGCAGATCCGAGGTGGAGGGCTGATGGGGAGGAGGGGCCGATAAATGATAGTGTTATTGTGTTGACTTGGATTCCTTGATGGAAGATTGGGTTGAAGGGTATTTTTATATCAAGGTGGAGAGATTCCGCTGGTATTTCTAGGAAGGGGAGTTTGCAGGAACAGTGGAGGTGATCCAGGATTGAAATTGGAAAATGGAATGGTATATGATTAAGATTTGACTACGAGAGACCTGTATTGTATATTAGGGGGATTCGGCGTTGGGTCTGGCGTTGAAAGGTCTGGGTGCATAATACGCTCGCCTTGGTTGAACCTAGGGATTTGAAGTGGGATCTGAGGGGCCATTTGAGGTTTACTTTGTTATGGCAGAGGGGCGGCTACCTGTATACATGTATATCACTTATATCAGACGGTTATTTTTGGTTATTTTCCTCTTGTTGGTTTTGTTTTATCCTCTTTTATCTTGTTTTGTCTGGTTTTGCCTTTTCGTCTCTTTTCGTCTCATTCCTTTTCGTTTCTCAGAATTCTGGACTGTCCCTCGAGTAAAGTCTGCTCGCAATACCCCACACTCCCCCATAATGCCCCCCCTGGTTCAATGCTCTTGCTGATACAGTCAGTCCTCTGCACAGTACCCTCGCCAAATTACATGTCGCCGACCACCATGCTTATCGTGCCATCCGAGGCCGCTCGTCAGTCCCTTCGGAACGAATTAAAAGGCAATGTGTTCCGGGGCGTGGATGGTTTCTTTGTCAAGTAATTGAGAGCAAGTTCTGGTCTGCCACGAGCAAGAAAAAGATGCATGAAACGGAGTCAGCCACTATAGTCAGCAAGCTGTCTGCGAATTTCCTCAGCCTTACTCACTTGGGCGCGCTGCAGGAATGGCTTGCCACATTTGAATCCATAAGCTTCACAGTTGATCAGGCTAGCTTCCACACCCAGCTACTGAGCAAACCAGATTGTCCCCTTGAGGCTGGCATCTATGGTGGTGCTCGATGGAGTTTTGGGAGGTTGGGCGGGTGAAGGCTGGGGATATGAGTTCGGAGGGCTTTATAGCGGTTCTGGACGAGTTCTCGGATGAGTTTGTGGGCTGAGAGGGCTGGCGGGGGAATTGCATGGGTTACTTTTTTGGGGCGTGATGGGGGGGATGTTGAGCGGCTTTATGGTGGGATGGTGGATGCTTATGAGAGGAGTGTCCTGCAGGTTTCAGAAGGGGGGATAATTGCTTGTTAGAGACCATAGATACGAGCCAATGTATAATAAGGAGGCAGTTTTTTTAGCTTTTTTGTTGGATTTTCCTGGTGATGTATTACTAGTTGCTTTCTTGGGTTCCTTTACACTCGAGCCTCAAGTGGCTACATTTGAGGGATTGTGGTGAATTGCCTTTGACCTTAGACAGCGGCTACAAGAATCGAAATGAAGTGACGAACATATGAGGGTTATGATGCTCCAATTCCATGAGTGGCATCGTCACCTGCCTGATGTAGAGGTAAGAGAGCTCTGTTGTGAAATTTCCTGGTGTTGCACAGTATGCCACACGCGCTGCATGATTTGCTGGAAATAGGCCCGAGTAGTGAAAAAAAGAGGGAGAAAGTCCTTGCTATAGAGGGTTTAAATGGACCGACGTGACCGTACTCAGCGCTATGTACACAATCGAAAACCCAAAAACCTAAACTGGACCTCCATCCCTCCTTGCCCTATTGGTTCTTTGCCATTCCTTCATTTGCGAAGACGACTCTTTGACGCTATTCCATGAAAATCATGTACAATGAAACCATGAGACTTTTGGCGCCGCTCACTTGGCCCTTTGGTGCTTTCATTCTTCGCCGCTTCTTCCTTTCCCATTACTGTTGAGAGAGCAGCTCGTAGACAGTCCTGGCGCTTATGTCCGTATTTCCCGCAGAAATTACAGAGGTTATAACATTCTGCCCAGACATGGCCCTCGCTGCAAAAGTCACATTCCACCTTGGTCTCGCCGAGTTGCTTCTGGACTCGCTCATCTTCGCACTTGTCTTGTCGAAGACGCCGTTCTCTCTCAGCTGATCTGTCAATTAGCCATTGAACCGTCTCATCTGCGACAGGGAGGGTATTTGTGTGGTCGGAATCATCGAATACTTCTAAAGCCTTAAGACTAGGGATTTTCCTAACCTCCTCTAGGAGTCGTAATAGTGCTTGATCTCTCGTCTCCCATATGACGCACTTGGGATCATTCTGGCAAACGTTGTCCTTCAAGACAATTACCAACTTTTCCAAATGAGGACAAAGTTCCACAATGACTGGAATATAAAGAGCCATGAGAACGGGAGATAGACGCCAAGGAGTCTTCTCTGAGGATGGAAATTTCCAATAATGCACCAGGGGATTATGAAGTTCAACTATTCCCTCAAATTTGAGAATCTTGAGGCGAGCCGCATTCTCAGTCCCGATCGTATGGAGGAAACGCACGAACGGAGAGTAGTAGTTGTAACCAGAAAGGCGCTCGAGAGGAACACGTTTGGCGATTTCATTGATAGTTGTGTCAGAGTCGCTTAGGAGACCTATGTATGGGTCGTGCATTTTACCATTTATTAGGCTAATGCCGTCTTGTGGACTGTCACGTATCATTCCAAACAAGAAACTTTGGCTATACAGAATGTTGATCCCCCACATGTAAGATTGCTTATTCGTCCGCAAGAGCGATGCATCGATAGGTTTGCGGTTGACGTATTGGTATTTAATATAGGACCCATTGTCGTCTTCCAGGCGGATTCCATGAAGGGTTTGGTAGTAGCCGAAGTCTCCCTTATGGCTGTGAGCCTTTGAAAGACAAAAGTCAGACGCTTGCCAGTTTTCCTTGCAGTTCGCCGTCACAGTCAATGGCTTCAGGCCAAATGACTCAGGGACAACCAATGCGAAACTGAAGATTTGATTGATTATCTCTGCCAGATAGAATTAGCATGTTGATGACAATAAAGAGGGGCGGCGAGCATACCCTGGGGGAATTTCAAGAAATGTCGTGGGTCCTCCTGTGGAAGATTCCACCCTGTTTCACTTGGATGTTCGACAAGACTTCTGATAGCCAAGGGTTTAGGTTGATTAATTTCTTTCCACATATCGAGCCCTGGCTTGGGAATCATGAATTGAATACCAGCATGGTAGGTGTGTGATTCTTGATATCTCGAGCAACGCCAATCCTTCAAGTCCTGATAATCAAGCGCTGCCATATATTAGCAAACTATCCCACTGTAAAGTAAAGGTTAGTAGGCTACTTACGGGCACCCCAGATGACACGGTTTCCGTCTTCGTCTCCAAAGAAGACATCGTATATCCTGTGCTCCTTGGTGTACTCTCTGTCGGGAGCTTCGAAGGGGAAATCTGGAAGTTCTCTCTGTGCTTCTGGATCTTGGTTTCTGGGTTCACTTCCGCCGATACCAAGATGCTTTGGGAGGAACATTTTGAAAACAGTCGACAGTATGGTATAGTAGAAGATAAAGTGAAGATCAGTGAAACAACTGAGTGCGCAAGTAGAAGGCGGTTATGGTGTTTTCTTTGTTGTTCCTTGATGTTGGTGTTGGTCTTCTGCTTATGCCTTAACTTTGCGCTGTGATTTATCGGTTACGACGAGGAACCGAGAACTTATTAAGATGGTCAGGATAACGAAGGAGCTCATTTATTCACTCATCAGAAGTATAAAGGGGCATTTTAGTTAAGTTTGAGAAGTGAATTGAGGGGAAAGTCTCTAATTGAGCCAGAGAGGATATAGCGAAATTTACTCCATTATTGCAAAACAATTGTTAGGGCGTTTGTCCCTAATGATCTCTACAAGGCTTCAAGGCTGTTTGCAAGAACCACTGTTTTCAATGTGGCCCGATCTAATTACAATCATATACGCTTTAAGTTGTTAATTCTAACGTTAGTCGATTGAGACTCGAGTACACGGAAAGCGACTTCAATCCAAGCGTATCAATGCCTCAAGCAAGTCTGGGATAAGCTTTAATTATGTCGAATTAGCAAAAGTAGATCTATTCTGCTAACCATTTATCTTGGTATATATTCAGCATAAATACACGTGATTTTGAGCTGACAAAATTTGACATTTAAGCTAGGGTTATATCTGAGCATAAAGGCATTAGAGAATCCCTGCTTTCAAAAAGCTGGGGACTCAAATATGTCTTGCTGCTTGAGCCAGCAGCGGCTTGTTGGGAGGTGAGTGGTGTTTGCGGCCTCGCGAATCAATCGCATCGTGTCTCAGGCGTCGCATGTGTCTCGGTCTTGGAAGAACATGAATCTTGTATACCTTGAAAGTAGCAAGTATCAGCTTGTGCTCCTCTCATCTTTGCAGCCGGAAGACACTTTTTTGAATGTGGTTAGTCAGTATAGTGCTCTGCTTAGGCGCGACTCGCCCTCACCTCAGGAAACTCGCACACCAGTTTCTTGGAGGCATACGAAGTATTGTGCATGCGCGAGATCTACAGGCAAGAGTGCAAGCCAATGGTCCATGATATTAAGGATCTTCTAGAATTGCTAGGAACTAGATGGAAAACTCCGAGTAAGTGCTTATTACAAGGCCCCTATCGAATCGTTTTCCCAAGCTTAGCATTTCTTTGCTCGGTGTAATCTAATGATATATATCCAAATGCTCGAAAGCAACGAGCTCTGAAGCGCTAATAATTACAGTGGCTAGGTAGCTCATCCGAACAGCTCTTAAGTAGTCAAATTGCCTCTGGTATATACACCCAAGTGAGTCTATCCGTTAGACGTTTCTAGTATGAAACCCATAGAGAAATTAGCTGCGATATGTGTTCGTATGATCCTGTAGGTGAAAACACCTTTGATTAACTCTATTCATCTGCACGCCTATGAGTTCACCTCCAGAATCCGATGCGAGACTAAATCACTACTTAAGCATACTAGACTTTGGTAGTTTGACCGCCTGAGTTTCAGGAACGTCCACGGAGTTCAGGGACTAGAATTATAATGTTCGAATCCGTCGATAATTACAGCCGATCTCTCTAGCTAGCTATAAAAAGAAATAGCGTTCCTCTTTCCAAACGTATTCTTTCCGGTCCGATTGCCATGATGATGAAAACCATTTATCTTCTTCGACAAAGGTAGGATGGGTGCGCTTGAGACCACTTGTCGTCGAAGATTAGAGCGGTAATAGCACTCTTCCGCCAGTTGATATCAGCTTGTTTCTAGATTTAATAGTTTTTACTTGAGTCATTGTACGGTAAATATGCCCCAAATTTGCGAGTTAGCATGGGAGAAAGATAAGAAATAAAAATGGTATGTTTCAATTGGTGATGTAGGACAGCAAACGCCTATTTTAAAAGTTGGTGGGAAAACTAGTTTAGTCTAGGCTGAAGAAACTGATTTAACACTAAATGAGTAGCCTTTGCAAGGCTTTCTTTTAGAATTCTATTTTTAAAGGAACTAGGATGGAGGGGGGCTAGATAATCACCTACTCTTAGCTTAGCACCCTAGCCGTATAATACGGCCCGTATTATTCTAAATTTTTAATAAACTGCTCTTTCAAAACGGTAGTAATCTAGCGTCACGGTGGTTGCATTGCATCATTCTATTTATTGCGTCATAAATACGTTTTATAATAACCCATAAGCCACACGATTGGGAGGTATCATTAAATATCACTCTAGAATATGCTCTACCCCTCGCACTTGTGAAGCTAGTGACCCTCACTTGCCAAGTTTGGGTTCGTTAATTATAGCCTCGGAAACGATTTGTTTATATATAGACCTCTTCTGCCGTTCTCAACTTCAGATACCTACGCGCACAAATACCCATTCTTTGATAATCTCTTCTCGATTAAACAGCTTTAACATTATGTGTCCCTATTATCCAAAAATCACCAGAACGTCCGAAGAGGACCTACCATTACCTACTTTTCGCCGGAGCATCATCGAAGAAATCCAAACGGCTGCAAATAACAGACACCCGAATCTTGATCCCCCCAGAGCTCTGGCTGCATATGCCCATCAATTTCAAGTCAAGGGCCTCTTCTTTACCGAAGATGGAAATGAGTATGTCTGGGCTCATGGTATGGTCATTCTTATTCTATTATTATTCTAGCTCTTGGGAAAGATAAATACTAATTGGATATAAGATGTTTCAGCTGCTACCTCAAAGGAATCTCGAAGAAGGTCTCACAAGCTTCGCCACATCAAGACGCGTCTTTATTATTTCCGAAAGGAAACTGACACTTTGAAATACGCCAACAAACCAAAGCCAAATAAAATTGCCCAATTATTGGCACATCCGAGTGAGAAGGGTCCAAAACTTCCCACAAGCCATCCAAGTCATTTAGTAAATTTCCCGCGAGGTATTCAACGCTCAATTACTCAGTAAGCGCATTATCGGTACTGACAAAATACGTCAGAGATCCTGGAGCAGATCATGGGTTACGTTTTAGCACATCCCAAGTCGAAAGGAAAAGTCTTCCCCATGACAGTAACTAGCAACTGTTTCGGCACATTCAGCGAACCTCACTACCAACTTCAAGCCCCCGACATGTATACAGAAACGATAGGCGAGATTTCAAGAATTAGAACGTGGAAGGGTCTTAAAAAGCCCTACACAGAACGTCGAATCGTCAAACGGCCATTAATTGACGCCACGTGCCTTCGCTCATCAAAAGCTCTGTGGAAGTTGGGAATCGACATATTGTACAGCCAGCCGTTTTGTTTCGATATGACAAGCAAAGGCGATTTGAGAGTGCAATATTCCTTCGGTATGGTGAATAGTCCAACCTCTTCCTTTGACGGAAAGAGGGAATACCGACCTTGCCCGGATTTACCCTCTGAACAAGACGAGGCGGATGAAGTTTTCAGGGTTATTCGACACATCCGAGAGCGAGTAGAGTTGAAGCAGCTGAGTGGTTGGGCGTACTACGACCCCTTCGTTCGCTTCCTCCACGCTATTGGGTCAGAGAACGCCGCTCGCTTGAAGACGCTCAAGTTCATCGGCATAGTGATCAATCATGTCTGTAACGTGGATAATTGCAGAGAGATATGCCCTCTCGACTTGGCTCGTTGTTTGCGACTCTATATCCCGATTATGACGCAGCTTTGTACGGGCGTGGAGACTATCGTATTGGTTGCCACCAGAGACAGGTTTGCGGGTGTTGGTACTCAAGGTTACTGGGATACTCTGCCCCCGGTGAGTCTGGAGGAGGGATTGAGACCATTTCTTGAGACCGAAGTGAGAACTCTTGATACCCTGAAGGAGCTGCTGGTACTGGAAGAGGTGTCTATGTTTAGATATGAATACCTTCTTTTTGCAGAACCAACAGAAGATTTTTTTAGAGAGAGAGAGCTTGAACGGGCTGAACGAGAAGCGGCACGGAATGCTGAGTATTGGCAAGAGGACACGGAACTACTTCGCGGTGTGCGTTGCGACTTCTGTGGAAGAGGGCATGTTTGGGCAGCTTGCCCCAATCTTTGCAGCTTTTGTGGGTCGCCTGAGCATCGGCGCAATACTTGTTTAATGGCTGTATTCGATTGCGGTGATAGAAGAAAGGCTCTTACATAACGGACACGTCGAGATGGGGAAGTGTAGCCAGGAGGCAACGCTCAGACCATCCTTGAGAGTTTCATTTTGTAAATAACGTTAATCAAATATTCACTTGAAAGCATGAGGAGGCTAGGAAGCGCAGATACGAAGTGACACATGGGTGCCTTGGTCTCTTGTGCATTGCTAATACTTTTGAGATTGAAAGGGGGATAGCTACCAGTAGCTGCGAGTTACTCTAAATCTAGTTCCACTCAATTTACGATTAAATAGCAATGTGCAGAAGACGAAAGCAACAATTGAACTTGGTTAAAGCTTGCTGAATTAAGAGTCAAAACCACTGCTAAAATATCCAGCAAGTGGCTCACTTGAGGCTAATGGAAGCATCTATGTTGATTAATTGCATCAGTAGATTCTAGCTTACTGATCAATATACTACAGGGGAATTCAGAACATGCCAAGAATAGAATATCTGTTAGTGAAGGTTTGGGAAGGAAAAAGGGTGGACTTTACTAGGGAGGCTCGGCTAGTCGAGGTGGCTCGGGTGGTTGGGAATATCTTCGGCAGAACGCCTTCACCGCTTTCTTCACCGGCCGAGTACCTACAAAAAGAAAAAATCTCTTGCTGTACCTTTGTCCTAACTACAGTACATTGAGATCTGTACATACCAACAATTCTTGAAGTTTTACCTACTCTTTGGATTCATCTCATAGGTCCCTTCTCCCATTGTTTGATTCCCGACCTCAAATGCATTCCCCAATCTTTCGAGTGCCCCTTCCACGATCCCTCCTACCTCGATTCATCATCCACGAAACAAGTCGATCCCTACAAAACCCGCAGTCAGGATGGAGCTTGTAGGCAGATTTAATCCTCGCGATGTTGGGCTCTGTGGTTGATGCTATTATATGGATATCGATATCAACTCTGCTGTGAGGAATCGATCCTGCAAGCAACGAATGCGCATTCCTCCCGCACGTCTGCCGATGCCAAACAACCTCTTGGGTGATGATCCAGTGGCTTTGCAGCACTGCAGGCTTATGGTAACTCAGTTGATATATAGGATATCACTGTTGAAACTGAAATATGATCTGGAGAATGCTCCTATATTTGGGTAAAGCAAAACAATTGTGGAGGATGCTTTTTTCTGAGCTGGAACACGACAGGTGCAGATGAACTTCCCGAGACTTTCTCTAACTTAGTAGGGGCTTTTGGGGGCCTCAGTGGCATTATAAATGACACTGCTGTCTCTACGTACAGATTGACAGGTATGTTTTCTTTCTAGAATTTCCAACACTTGTCCTTTTGAAATGATGAACAACATGACGTTATACCCAGCTCACTCAGACGCACAAGTTGCGATTGCTGAGAAAACGTATCAACATTCTGATCAAATTTGTGTCTTGTGTTCTATTACTCAATGATATTTGGCTGTTGGCTAATACTAGTCAACTATTAGTGCTATATTTACGCATCGATCTCTGTGGGGCATTTCCTGTTAGGGCATTAGAATAAAGGTAGGCAAGATTGGGTCTGTTAAGATCTTAGTTATTATCTTCAATAGGATTTCTATGGTAGTTGTAGTATAGTGGTCTGGACACAATGTCAATGTCTTCCTTCGTTTTGTCTAAATTTCAAATGAATTATGTATCTTGTATACTTGGTCTTGACTTCAGAAAAAAGTGCTTGAGTTTAGTACCTCTTTTTTGTTCTTCTACTCCGTATCATACCGTCACTTGGGGCAGGATATAGGCAAATTTCTATAGGCCGATAAAATGGACCAGGCATTGATGCTCTCCCGCCCGAAGATATTCAACTATTCACCTTCAATGTTGAATTTGTAGCTCCCTTCACACCATCCATACTCCATTATTCCTTGACTCTAGCACACCCATCTAGGCTTCTTTCACTATCGTACTGCGGTATGTCGAAACCAAGGCGACGGATTTTCAAAACTACCAATATAACTTCTAACTTGAAAGCGTTTGTGCCAGCCTGTGTTCACTCATATCTCATTGCTTTATAACACAAAAGACTCCTCACTATACTACAATCCAACTCTCGTACTCTTCTATTTAAGCAACTGGTAACAAAGTCATTTGTTTTTAGGAAATGGAGACCTCTAACACAAGTTTCCATAACGTTTTACTACAATTAGTACGCAACGGACTCACCGCAGTGAAGATTCATCATAAAGAGATCCAGGCTCAGGGACTAGTCGATTTGATTCTTGGCAGTGACTCGTTTGAGAAAGCGTTTTCGTTCGCTGAAGTGTATTTCAGTCAGTCTTTAAACACTTGCGGTGTTCGAGGTGTAGAGGTGTAGTTAATAAGCGAGAGTGTGTTTAACTTAACCAGGAGATAAGTCTATTCGATTGCAGGGCAATAGCTAACGTCTAGCTCGTATTAAAGTAAAGTGTTTGATCTGCAGGTTCTTATGGATATTCAATTTTGCGTTTAATTACCAAAGACTAAGGAACTTATTAAAACACCCCCACTATCAAGTGCCGCGCCCTTCTCTCAACTCTACACCTCCTAACCTTCACCTCTCTACCCTTTCAGTTATTCCCTTCCATCCCACTTCTGATGCCGAAGTAGCTTCAAGTAGCTCCATGTATGCAACGCACTTACTCACGAAAGCTAACATTCACCCCTTCCTTCCTTCCTTCTTCAAATGGTGTTCGTTCCTTGCCCTCATTCTTCCTAACCTACACTTATAATCCACATGCATACACATACACAAATAACACACACGCACGTAGGGACCTTCATCCCTACCGCCTACTGACTCAGCACCTTACATCCCCAACATCGATTCTTCCCTCCCGTGTTTTGCAGCCCATCTGCATTCATCCGCATTCATCCCACTCTCTGCTCTCGCTATCCGAAGCTTGTTCCAACGGCGTACATACTAAGTGCCGCACACATAATCAACGGTACTAGATTTCCTTACATAGCATACCCACTTTTGCTCCCACTTTCCAAAGAACCAACGACTCACAGCTCCAAATGAATCAGCGCACTTGTGCATCATCTATCTCTAGTGAAAGATAAGCAAACGAATACTATGTCTATGTACTGTACTAGCATGACTAATCCCGCATTGCATCTCAACCTCTTTCTCTTCCCTTCTTCTGAACCGAGAATTAACTAACACGCACTAAAATGTACTAACCTGATATTCAACCGACCTGTAACTGCTCTTTACTCAACAAATCCATGCACACCAACACACACACTAAGGCCTGAGCAGTAAAACCAAACAACAAACATACACACACAGGGGAAAACAACCCCGCGATAAACCCCTTCTCATCACGTGCAAACAATACCCACCCCCACCTACCCGGAAGCAACAAACCCCCTCCCGAATCCCATTCCCTAACCGGGAGCTCTCAACATCCGTTCCGAGCCAGCCAAGGAATTCCACTCCCTCGGAAGAAACTCCGTCCCGTCCGGCCCAACCAACTCCCATCTCCGCCCAAGAGAAACTAACTCCTTGGCTGTGCAAAATGACCATAAATCGGATTAAATCGAATAAACGACATTTAATAAAATAATAAAACAATGAAAATCATACCAGAATCAATCAAAATTACAACGCCGAAGAGGTATCCAGGCTTGGCGTCGTCGTCGTTGGAACTTACGCGTCGTGGCTGGCGTTGCGCTTGGCTGAGCTGGGCTACTGCGTTTATTCTTGGTTCTGCTTGGCCGTGCGGTGCGTGAGGGAGGCAGGGGAAGCTACCTAAGCTATGTTAGACGATATCGAGCTCCGTACTGTGTATATCACGTTGTGGCTGTGTTGTGTTCACCATCCCACCGTATAGTCGAACCGAATACGCAGATGGGCTTGGCTCGTTTGTTCGCTCGCTCATTTTCGTTTTCGGATTACTCGCATATCCATTTGGATTTTTTGTTTAATTTGGATCGTCGATTAGGTGGGTGCACGGCAGGTGAAGCATCACAGAGATAATACAGTACAGTGTGGGCTTTACGATATGAGATATGGCCTGGGGTTCTAATGATAGATGCCGTTGATTTATCATCTATTCCAACAGAGCGAGAAACAAACAAAACTAGCTAAGTTAAATTAATACTCTAAACCTAAACATTGAACACGCATGTATAAATAACCCGGACCTATCCCTTGAAAACACGACGTGAAACCTCAATCTCACAAATAATACTCATACACAAAAACATACACAAATCCCACACCTAACAATTCACAACTTCGAGATCCAACCCCCCGTACCGTACCTCTTTAGCAAGGGCCCTCCCTTTATTCCCTCCAGGCACCAGTCCTACACCTACCGATATCATACCATGATCGACACATCATTTCAAAACCGGAGAGGAAAAACAGAGATAAAGTTGTGATTTTCAGGGGAAAAGGGTCCGCGTGGCGGTGCCGTGCCTAAACTTTAAAATAATCGCGTTGGGGGGGGGAATGTGAGGTTAGGGAGGGATTAAAATAGGCGATGGGGTGCGAAATGTGATGGTTGCTTGCTTGCTTGCTTTGGGGCATGCTACGCGAATACGCGTATACGTGCAACTGTAGAAGTTCGTTCGTACGATTGTGAGATCTGGGGATGAGACGCTTGGCGATTGATTCTGTGGGGTAGCCAGATGGGTGGTGACAGGTGGTGGTGGGGTGGAGTGGAGTGGTTGGCATGGAGATTCATGCTCGGTTTTGGGGTCGGGGGGATTTTTGTTTGGGAGTGGTGGAGGTATGTGCAGTATGTATGTATCTATGTATTACGCAAGGCGGGGGTTTCAAGGTCCCGATGATAGATACGGAAACGGGACGGGGAGGCATCTCTCCGAGTGTGCGAGTCTGGAATAGGGGGAATCACTGGCGAATATACTTCGGTATACTTTCTCCAGGGAGGCAGGCTTGTGGCCTTGTCTTGGGGCGTGGAGAACAGGAAGAGAATGAAAGAAAGACGAGTGGTGTTTAGACATGTGAGGTAGGGGAGTCGAGTAAGGTTGGGGGATAAGACGTTATTGATCCGGCAATTGCATGACTTTGGCACGGCGTGTGCGTTGTGGCTGACGCCATGGTACAATAGAGGATTTCAACACCTTTGAAAATGAGTAGATCGTCGTCGAGATATCGATGAGCTGGAGAACTCGAATGGCACTGTACTGTACTGCTACTTGGCGTCTGTCAGAACGATATGAACAATCAAATATGGAGAAGGTAGTCGAAATCATATATGGAAGTCAAGCAGACACGAAGAAGGTTTGGCGAGTTAGTAGGTCAGCTCGGCGTCCTTGCCACGCAACCGCACGCAGTATCCATTCAGGTTCAAGTTGTGGTTCAACCACTACTACGGAGGGGAGTTCCAGTCTATCGGATGCTACCAACGAACAACGTCGACGGCATAATCAAGCCCGTCAGCACCTAGCTGCTTACTCCCCCCAAACACTTCCCTCATATAGCCCCCAATCGAGCTATCCCACAGAAATTTGGAATTCGCCTTGACCTTAGCGATTCGCACTCAGCAAGGAAGGACTCTTCCCCGCCTCAGCAAGACCTGACTGTGCCTCGAGAAATGAACAATGCAAAAAGCCCCAAAAAATCAAATCAATGTAAATCCAAATTTCAAATTTCAAATTTCCAAAAAAAAATTCGCAAAAATTCAACGTAAGCAACCCAATGCTCCGTAAGCCAACGAGGAGCTGCTTAGTTAGTAGCTGAAGAACGAAACTCCGAGCAGCTCGGGTTGGTAATGTCCGATGAGGGAATTCTGTTCCATGACTTGTGCTCCATGTCCACTGTCCGCTCCGCCGGCCAATAATCTCGGACTCGGACTGACAGTTTCGTCCGGCGCAGACCACGTGTCGGCCCCGTACGGCGGACCATGCGCGCCTGGGACGGTCAAATGCGAGAAGAGTGTATGGAGGGAGATGTGGAAATGTCAGATGCCAAGTGCCAGATGCCAGATGGTGAAGATGGATGTGAAATATCAATTCCAAATGGAGATGTGGAGAGGCAGACCCCCCACCAGGAACTCAGAGCGAGCGAACGCGAAGAATGCGAGGAGACCACCTGACCGTCCGCGGTCGCTTATCCAGGCACGACAAGGAGAAGATCGGTGCGAGACTTACTCGGAGCGAACGGTGGCCCGTCGCTCTCGTATCTCCGTGCGGGATTGCGGGGGGTTGGTTCGCACTACGGGGTATAGGAAATATGTACAGTATGTATGTGGGTGTGTTGTGTTATGTTGTGTTGTACGGTATTATGCGCGGGTGTCCATGGCTCTGACTCGACCTCTCCATGGCATGGAATGTCCATGGCATGGGACTCTGGCTAACTAACCCCCGCTCGCAAATACGCTCTTCTACGGCCGAAACCGAGGAGATGAGATCTCGATTGTCCGCCGCTGGTTAACTTGCTGCAAACACCCCATCCCATTCCACTATTCGGCGAGAGGAAAGAGGGAGGAAAAAAGACCTCGTGGGGAAGAGGGAGGAGGAACAACAAGCTGGTTACTGCATTGGGCCAATAACCACTCGAGATATAAGAGCTATATACGTGAGAATTTGGCGAGCGGGAGCATATCATTCGATACCTTATGGAGATGAGTCAGGCTGAGTCCTCTCAGAAAGGGTAGCCCTGCGCCAATGAGCAGAGAGCGGTATACGCCCCCCTCTTCCCCTCAGTCAAGAGCCAAATGAAATGGAAATGCGAGGAGAGCCCAGCTATGAAAGCCTTCAGGCGGTGCTCCGCAGCTTGGGATGCGATGCCATGCCACGCGATGCAAGGTCGAGAGACGGCACAGCTGACATGGCTTTGGTGCTTGCTTGCTTGCTGGCTGGCTCCCCCGTGGCTTGCAAGATGGGCGTGAGGCGTGAAATCCAAGTCTGATTTCTGAAATCTCCGAATACCGTATTTGTCGTTGCAGGCGGATTCGTCAGCATGGGATGTTCTTTGGCTTGGTCCTGGTCGCTCCCTGCGAAGTGATTACCAGCTACGTACGGCTGGATCTTTGGTCTGATTTGATTGATTGATATTCGATTGCGAGACGCCCTTGCCAGGCCAGGCCATGCCCATTGGAAGCGGGGGCCCGAGGGGCACTAAAGTCCGCTTTGCACAAAGTCCGGCTGGCCTCTCTAAATCCGACTTCGGTATGAAAGGGTTCCGCTCTGACATTGATCGAACTGCTGTTATCTGGTTCTTGGGTATGTGTGTATGGGTGCGAGTGCGTGAAAAATGAAGCACCGGAGGGCACAGATCAAGAGAAAGGGGAGGGGGTGAGGAGAAGAGTACTCGATGCCAAGTCCCATCCCCGTGACATCAAGTCTGAATTTAAAAAACACTACTACTTAGTTATGTAAGATGAAGAACGTATGTGCTAAAGCCGTAGGGCCTCCTCCGAGAACGATTGATATCCAGAATCCCTCCCGATCCCCCCCTTCCTTTCTAAATCATTGCAACTTGACACCGTAAAGCCGTCCGAACGCCGTTTTTCCCAATGCGAGATCCACCCAGCCACCTTTCTATGGTGTATGCGTTACATGTAAATCGAGCAAGCAAGCAAACAAACGGTAGGGGAATCATATAAACATAATTGTACGAGAGAAGCAAACCGAGCTCGCTCCATCCACAACGCCATTCGCCCCGTCCATGCCATCTAGCCACGTCCTATTGCCATCCGAGAGCCCCCGCCTTTGAAGTACAGTTTTCGAGTAAGCCGGAGAAGAGCTGTCATGCCGCCCGGATTCAACTCTGAGCCATCTGGTCGAAATATGAGTATTCGTCGTACATGGGTATTATGCCGCCTTCGAGCATGTCCGGCCGGATCGTCCCATCCCCGTACCCCTCGCCGAGGTCCATATACATATTCATATTCGTCATGATATTTTGATATGGCTGTCGAGAACTCATGTAATCGGGAGCGATGCCGAGAACTTGCGTCTGGGACAGGAAGGCGGCGTCGCTGTTGCTGGAGAGGCTGCGGAAGGAGGCCGTGTCGGCGGGGTACATGGTGGTGGCGGAGGAGGTGAAGCCGTTCGTGATGGAGGCGCTGGAGAGGTGCGTTTGCGGTTGGGCTTGGGCTTGTGTAATGGAGGTGCTGTAGTCATCCTGCATGCAGGGCTCGCCCTTGACCGAGGACGGCGTTCCCTGGAGGGGCTGCTGGGTGAAATAGGACATCTGGCTGTCTGGCGGAGGGGTGTTTGCAACGCTGCTCGCGGTGCTGCTTGCTCGATCGGTGCGGAGCGGCGATGGGGTGCTGATGGACTCTGACGACTCCGGCGGGCTCGCATTCTCGTTGGCATCTTGTACTTCTTGCAGGCCGTTTCTCAATGCTGCCAAGTCCTCCGCGCTTGCTGGGAAGACGTCCGCCGTGTCTTCACCATTGACTCGGATGCACCCGAGCATCTTCGCTATCTCATGAACGGTGGCTTCTCCCTTGTCGTTACATGATGGCTCGGCCAGATTCCATGTTTCTTTGTTGAGGACCATGCGGTAGAGCTTCTGAACTGCGGCACTTAGAGAGACGGTGGTGTTTTCCAGTACTTCAGCATAACTTAAGACTAGTTAGTTCACAGTCCGATGCAATGCAAATATAGATGCTGCTTGCCCTCGAGGCATCTGCCTGCACTCTGTTTTCTTTCGGTTTCCCATTATACATATCAGGTTGTCATCCCTACACCTTTCGCAAGGGGACCCTCCATTACACTAGACGTGGTATTAGAAAAATCAATTAATCGGTCGAGATGAGACATACCTTGGTCTTCTTCATCCGACATCTCTCGCAAGCTTTCCATGTTCTCTTGTGTTTTACAGCTGCGACGGGCGGCGTGACCAGTTTATTCGACCGTTTTGAGACTCGTTGAGAGTCTCGAGGCTTGGTACCTTTTCGAATAGAGGGGTTTGGTTTGAGATCCTCAGCGGGACTAGATCGATTCGACATTATGGAGAGTGTATGTGAAGGTTTGGAGTTTGAAGCAAAAGGCCTGAGAAATTATTGCCGGAGGAATTTGAAATGGATGCCAAGAAGATAGACAGTAGGGAGATATAGCTGGAGGTTCAAGCGCTCGAGGCAGTGGACCATTCGCCCACGCCTTTGCCGAATATGAAGTTACGTATAGATAGGTGATCAATGTCGGTCCCAAGAAACCTTGTTAAAATAAAAAGCAGCAGCAGTGCTCACGGAGACGGAGACGGGAACGGAGACAATGTTGGAGCAGGAAAATAGTTGTTAATTAAGAGGCCTTGGATGGAGGTGAAGCTGCGACTGAAGATTAAGCTCTTTTCATCCAATCTTGAAGAATGACGGGCGGGACGAGACAAGAGTCGGAGTTTATATGCATCATAAAGGCAGTCAAGATGAAGGGGTCGAGATGGTTATGTATCGCAAAGTACTGAAAAGGTTATTGGTCCCTGGCTTAGATGGTCTGCTTAGGTTAGTAGAGAATTTAGTGCGAGCCGGGTCAACGCCCTTGTTGAAGCCGGATTGAGTTCGGATTTACGGTTGCCCAGAGCGTGTGATCATGTATAGAAAGGATTTATGAAAGTGATGCCTGGGCAACAAACGCCGAGCTTGCATGAACAGGGGAAAGACTCAGGGGGTAAAAGCCGCACCGAAAGCAGTCGGTTGTGGTTAGCCCCCGCGGGACGTAATTTTGGTCCGGGAATAGCCTGCTACTCTGAAGTATTATGCATTTTATGAATGTGTTCGTCATGATCAGCTGTTGTCAACTGGGAGGATTCTCTCGAATTCTTCGAATGCTAAAGGAACGGCATTCGCTTAATTTCGCTTGGGGCTTCGGTGGATAGCAGGTGCCGCGATCCCACCCGGCTATATCAAGCCTCCGGCCTTAGGAAGCTCGATTTATGAAAAGTCAAATCCAAGATGTTGAACTTAATGTTTTGCGGGATCATGGCCATGTCCGCTAGATGGAGCACGTACGTGAACTGAGATTAGGTCCAGCATTGTCATGTCGCTAGCATTCTGACATTCTCTCTGGTGATACGAAGGGGGCACGGATCGGATATGGCTTATAAACCGAACCAAAGCGTGCTGGTGGTAATCCGCATCAAAATATCTACCGCACTCCGCATCTGCGGGAAGCCAATCACCAATACTTGCGAAAGCTAGTCGGCGAGCAGGCAGAGCAAGAGGAAAAAAAACAACAACAAGCTTTGTGAGCCTTATCTCATAAGGCGTTTGACCTCGGTGTTGGTCCTTTGTTGGGATGCAGAAAAGATTACTCAGCGTCTTGCAATCTGCATTTTGCACTCTTAAGTTCGGTAGGAGGATGTTGATGAGTACGTTTTGATAACCCCGCCTTAGTGAATCCTAATTGGGTCCTTGGGTCGAGAGCCAATATAAAACACAGTTGATCTTGATTAGAAGACAAACTGTGGGGATTAACATGCTTACTATGAGCCTCACAAGACCTTGCAGGAAGACTACAGCAGCAGAGAGTTGACTCATTATATCTCAGCCTATCTCAGCGTATCCCAGTTGCTAAGCTCCCCTCTTTCTTACAACATCAACTGGCGCCGAGTCTAGATGTTTCAACATCAAATTATGATTAGTAGGAGGCTGAAAGTCTCCGCCATATGTATTAATAAGGCTGACATACCATCCAGGGGGCCCTCTCTGTGATCGATCGGCACCCGGCACGTTGGTTTAGCGTCTTGTCCGCCGCAGTGACGGTGGAAGAGCGACATCTCCCACACACACCTCCCACGAGCACAACCCCTGCCAACGGCTATGGCGGAATTTTAGACACTTCCGTTCTCCCAGCCCTGTGGGAATGGGATCTCAAGACGGCACCAGAATTACCTTGACCTCAATTCTCGAACGTCGAGAAGGGATCACTTCGACGAGATGCATACTGGGTCTCCACCGCCACCGCGGGGAAACTAAAGTCACCTTGTTTATGATGTCAGCCAGGTTATCTGCAACGGAGGATCCTTTCAAGTTCAGTACTTATTTCTCTCGTGGCCGAAGACTGTTGTTTTGAGCCTTCAGTCTAGAAGCTTCGGATTTTATCCCTTACGCAACTTATGCCCATTCTGTGGATCTGTGAAGTATGTGGCCCCCCCTGGGGACTCTCATGTGCCGCGGTATCTTTGCGATGGTCCCTCTTTAAATATTTTGAACTTAACGCCAGCAAAGAAAAAAAAACTCGTCTGTACTCTATCTCCGAAAAGAAAAGGTTATAATCCGAGGAGTTGGCCCGTTATCCCCCGTAGACGGCCCAGGTGACAAGCCACAACCCCCATTTGGAGATCTTAAAATCCTTCCCCAGAAGGGAAGATGATGAGTCGATGGATGGGTCCAAGCAAGCAGGGGCAGAAGAAAGATTTAGATGTGATCCAAGCTTTTTGGCAGCCTCACTAGTACTGTACTGTCTGTCTGTACTGCTCGGATGAACTAAGCTGCCGCTCCCCGGACCCGAAGAGCGAGAGTCTAACTACATGAAGTGTTTTCTTTCGTTATGAGTTGTACGGACGTACCAGTTCACCCACGTCCACCTCCACAACCAGTTCGCGTCTCTCTCCTCTCTCAGCCGCGCGAGTTATTGCTTTGTCTCAAGGAAAGTGAAGTGATCATCAACTCTAGTGAGACTACTGCTGAAACCACAGCAGCACAAAACACATAAAAACACCATTCCTTCGGAGTTTTCTGGTTTGATTGCCCATCTGCTTGGAATGACATTGTACGATATTACGCGAGCGGGATTCGCTGGTAAACCCTTTACTCCGTACATACATCTCCTACCGGCGAAAAAGTTCTCCGTCATCTTCATAACTCCTATCCCCCCGCGGAGTATATTTTCCTTCGCCGAACTCGTCCACCGAGGCCACCTCGCAGAACATACTACGGAGGTAAGTCGCAAAATTCCCTCAGATCGTCATGCATTTCTGACATCTAATCTGCTGCTCTAGATCAGCTACCCTGCCTACTCATTTCGAGTCATGCTGCTGCTGCTTTGTCACCAGCCCTGGTTCTCCTGGACATTTTTCTGTCGGTCGTCGGTGCTTTGCGAACTCCGGCTCCCACCCCCATGGGCCCCCAGTTTATCATGTCAATGTGACCGAGGTACTACCACTGCTAGCCGCCTTCACAACCTTGATCCTCTTTTATGTCTCACAAATATTCAGCCTCATTATCAAAATAATTCTCTGCTTACCCTTCCTATGTTATGTGAGCGGGACATCGAAGTGTCGATGTCGTAGTTAGCAGTTTCTGTTACTCTCCAGCAGCTTTTGTGAGCAAGTTTTGAATCGCCTTGCAAATTCCATGCTGATTTAGTTTCTACATCGTCCATGAAGTAATGTTGTCATCATAGATCCCGATAAGGGAGGGTGATAGAGATACGACTTAGCTCGTGCAAGTGGCAACGCTCGTGGAAATGACACCACTCCCAGTCAACCTTGCATTTCCATGTGCTTAAGTTTGATATAAGGCTACGAGGAGATTGGAATGCTTGACTTCAGATCCACAGAAGTCCTACTGTATTCTACTGTATTCTACTGTGAAGCTCGTGAAAATGACTCCTCCGGAGCTTTATTGTTCCGTGGTTCAGATAGAGATTTAGAAAGTTGGTCTTGATCATTTATCGGGCTATCTATCGACCGCTCCCAGATGTGTTTTGTGCATTCAGGTTCGTATTATACTTAGGTTGGGCTGTCATACTTTTGAGTTCAGATTCCTCTGTTATCACGGGACATTTTCCCCCAGCTTTATTTAAAATAGGGTGGAATGTTTCCAACCCTTGGATGCCACTTTAAGATATAGTTGATTTACTATTCTCGTATTCATGAAGTCGTTTTAAGTTCGCTCTCAAGGGCCCTAACTAGGCCTAAGCGAGTCCTAAGCATCAGTAGCAAGCTTTCATAATTAGAGCTAAAAATGTACTAGGAATGCTATCTAAAATTTAATTAATATAAAGGGATTCTGATCCTCGGTTTCTGTATTTGTTCAACTCATTTCTGCAAGGGATAGGTTAAACCTAGTGTTTAACGTGAGACATTCCCTTCATTGCTTGATGATCGAATGCCATTCCTGGAGGTCATTGTAAGTGGGTGTCTAGGAAATATCCTATTTATAACTTAAGCTTAGGCCTCGAAATAGCTGTCGAATTAAAGTTCTAGTTGATCTACCGGGTTTTCTTCCATTTCTCCTCTTTTTTCTTCCATGAAAACGTACGACAGAACTGTTCAGCTTCAATGTCATAGTTTTAATCAAGTCTTATATTTCTTCTCTATTCCTCCTCCCTCAAACCTAGTTTGAGGCAGCTTTCAACTATGAAAGTGAGAGTACTTGGGCTTCAGAGAAGTGGCTGGATCCTGGTCACATGACTACGTTTCTGACCAAGTAGGCCACCTCTTTATTTTCTTTGGATATTCCATTCGGGACTACCAGAAACTGTCTCTTGTAAGCTAGTGGTGTATTATGACTCTGTATCATTGTGCTTTATACTGATTTTATGCTCTTAATTCTGGAATGTTAAAATAAATCTGTTACCTGATTTTACGGACAGACGGGTGGCCT
Organism: Ascocoryne sarcoides NRRL 50072; assembly: GCA_000328965.1. NCBI lineage: Eukaryota > Fungi > Ascomycota > Leotiomycetes > Helotiales > Gelatinodiscaceae > Ascocoryne > Ascocoryne sarcoides. Next base: position 3,676,335 of record KB205940.1, read on the forward strand.
TTGGTTCTGCCTTAGGCGTTATACTAGGTATACCTTGTATAAGCCCTGGAATTCCCTACCCTGTGTGGATCTTTCGCTCAAGATAATTCGATTTATACTCTATTTAAAAATAATGGTACCTCCAGCACACGTGACGAGGAACTGATAGGACCACTGTGCAATTCACTCTAGGTCAAATCATCAAAAAGGAAGATAAATGCAGCCAGGTCGTCTCACTTCATATTTCCTCTCATCTTATTGCAATCCTTACTGTCATGTGGAAATTTTTTTGATGCTCTTTTCTCTTCAAATCCATAAATTGCATCCTCAAAGCCTTCATGTAGCCATGGTGAAAGCCTTATCTATTCAAGCCCCTTTCTCTTCTTAGCCCCAGACTCTGCATAAAGCATTGCCCTTGAATAGTTTAAAACCTCTTCATACTAAGTTTTTTTACAGTTCCGACTCAAAGGCGTCTCCTATAGGTATCGTGTGCTGTTTGAAGTCGAGGCTTATTCTATTCATTGGGCATTAATGAGTAGGGACATGGTTTGCGACTTGAGCAGGGCGGCTAATGCATGTACAGCTTGTGAGAATGGGTAGGTAGGCATATTCAAATGCCGAGTTGCCATCATTAAGAAGTTTCTTCCACTCTCTTTGCCGCTCGTCACACCTCGCGCCATTTCCTTCATTGAGCCTAGAATCAGTCTCGCTATTCCCTCCTCTCAATACATTTTTCCAATATGCCATTTGGTCCCGAGATAGCGATTTTGCACTTCACGTATGCATATTATTTTCCATCGCATTGCCATATTAAATCCTCACCCCTTCCTGCGACGGCTGCGGCAGCCTCATCCCCACTAAACATAAGACCACAATTGCCAAGTCCCAGATTCTGCATTATCTCCAAGGCATGTTTATTCTCCGATAGGCCTTCTGTACTTACATTCCCTCTCTATCCTTGTTAAGTCGTTGTTTGGTTTCTTACCCGTTGATTTGGATGATTCCGAAAATGCGGGAATTCGGCAAACCGCATCTCGGCATTTCAGGCTCCGGTAATCGGCCTACAGGATGTAAAAGATGTTACATGGTTCGTGCGCTCCTGTTCCAGGATCGGGCCGTGGATGGGGGTTTAAGTATGTAGTTATGGGGCGAGTCTTTGTTAGAAGATTGTATGAGGGTTTTTACTCCTATTGTTCTAATGTTTAAAGAGATTTGCTTGTGGTGGAATATCTGCCACGTACCGAAATGAATTGACTCGTATCGAAACGATGTTACACGCTACTGATTTAGTTGAGGTCCTGAGGGAGAGGGGTTGAACTTTAGGTCTACCCTATGCCTTCACTTCCGAGTTTAGAAATACGTGCCCCATGCCCAGAATTATCTGGATTCGCTTACAAGACCAGAAAAGCCAGTATGCAGTTCTTGACATTGATGCCTTAAATTGGCTGGAAAGATGCCTAAGTGTTATTAGCGGAGATTACGACTTCATACTTCATGAATAAGTCGGGCAAGTGAAAATCTAATTTCGTAGAAGTTTGGCTTATGAGTCCTGGGAATTGATAGTCCCTTGAGCCTCTCAGCCTAGTCAATGCAACGACATTACTTAGAGATTGTATTCGCAAGAATTACCCTTGCGGCTTCAACTTGTGCTTAATGGGAAAATTGTGTAATTCTTACAACGATGAGAATGATGTAGGGGATTAATTTTGAAATGTGGGGTAGTTAGTTGCCTTTAATAACACTTCACATTTAAAGTTCAACAGACCTTAAAAATATTATAAAAGCAGGCTTCAGGGGGTTTAAAGAGTTCATGTGCTTATAAAAGTTGTAAAACTAAAGAAACTAACATATAAACCTTATTATAACATAACGTGACAATTATACTTCAACTTTACGTTAAATCATTTCTCTCCGTTGTGTGTGTATGTTTAAAGTAAATCTTTAACTTTCTTAACGCTTATAAACCTTTTTGTTATACTAAACCTTCATTTAGAACATTGAGTCAAGAAAAGGAATTTATCAAATCCAAATCGAAGAGAACATAATTACTATTTACAACGTGTATAACCCACCTCAAGTACAATAGGAAGAAGGCACACTCCCGGTACTCAATAAAGCCCTCCAAGAAAGAACAGGAACCGACCAACTCATCCTGGGAGACTTTAATCTATATAATGAAATGTGGGCTGAAGAACACTTCACGAACTTGGACGCAGAGGTAGCACATCTGATCAAGCTGATCCAAGACGACGGTGTCGACCGATGCTCCATAATGGTACAATAACACAGGAAAAAGGAGAGTCTTCGAGCTGCGTAGACCTAGTATACGTTACCCCGGAAATCGTCTCTAGGATAATAGAATGCCGAGTAGACCGCGAACTTGACCATCACTCAGACCAACTTCTAATAAGCACAATTTAAAACTTCTAAACAGAGTTTAAACATTATTTTTTGTTGATCTCATCCTCTTTTCAAGGACGTGGGACGTGGTGAACTCCATATGTATTAATTAGATATACCAAGGCCCAGCCACACATAACGTTATTTGAAACTATAAAACTTCCTACGACGAAAGACCCTTCGCACTGGTGTGGAATGAGCAAGCGCCTAATACCAGATTCACGCCCGACTGCTTCCTCGAACTGGTGAAATACGAATCTTTCTGGCTAACATCATTCAGAATCGGTTCTTAACGTATGTGTCGCCAACGGTCATGATTCCTTCGTGGAATATGTTCACTGGGAGACCCTCGAAAATCCTTACCTGCCCGTCGACTCTGCTAGATTTATAGAGTCGTAGGAGTTTCATCGGTCTGTTCGCTCGATCCGGCTATTCGGCGATACCAGGTATTTTCAACCTTGGTACTAAAGTTTGGTTACTTTTACCGTAGTTAAGGGACTGGAGATTGAATCTGCTCGTATTAAGATCGCTATCAGGACCTCCACTCGGACAAAAGTAAGCAACTTAAACTTGACTAGATGATTTAAGGGTTTATATAAGAATTTGTTTTCCTGGAAATGGATTATTCATAGAGGTTTACATTTGATCGACTGCGTACATCGTGGTGGCACTCGCCTACACTCAATAACCTCAATACACTTCTCTTATCCACGCGTGCGCATCAATAAGCGCAGCATACTCCGTACAGCTACGTAAGCTCGAGAAGCTTAAATACCAATTAAGAAATGCCTTATACTTAGCGTCCCTATATAACTCTAATACGCCTTTCAATATCAGCGAGATGATCTACCATTGAACGATCCCATCACCAAGATGGCTACGGTGGTCACCCTGGCGCAGATATCCTGATGGAGAATCAGCTAGCAAGGCTGTTATTTGTTGATAGCCCTAGGTCATCCGCTAACTTTAACATCCGGTTTAATACATGACTAATCGAAGATCTACTTGGGGTGTGGAGCATATGGGCCGGTCGTTACTTGCTGGATGATCCCTTCGCTTACTGATTAGATCATCTTGAACGTTGCCCTCTGTTGCCCTGGATGATCCCGTCGCTTGAGATCATCTACCATTTCGTTTCTGGATGACACTTGGATGATCTCCTTGTTTATTAGCTTGGATTGTCCAACGTTTTTGATTTTTCGATGCCTCAAAATATGTGCACACCGGGAGGCTACTTCGAAGTTGGGGGGAAATCATATGTAAATCAACTGAAAGGGTACTCTATCTTGTCCAGTGCTATCCACGGCTTGTAGCACGCAACGATCAGAGAACGAGAGCAGGTGGCAAGAGAGGCTGATGCGGGTACGTTGAATCCGGAACAGAAGTAAGGCAGAGAAATCCGACTGACTCCTCTTTCGAGAATGAGAGGAAGCCCAATAATGAGAGTGTAGAGTAAGGCGGTCACAACGCAGCAGCGGTAAACAATGGGAGATGAACAAGGCGCACGCAGGTTCCTCGTCCTGCAGCTTCTTCTTATACATTGAAATAAATCCCCACGTTCGAGCAGAAACAATATTAAGATTTGAGACCCGCAGATTTGACTATGGCACAACAGAACATGATGCTACCCACCTATCAAAGGAGAATGGTGCCACTACAGGTCAGAAACAGCCTCGATATATAAAAAGCAGATGTGATATCGAAATTCCCATCACCATCACAAAATGGGGGCCACGAGGGCTTTCTGTACACCCTTCCATCGTGACATCCCGGACAGGTCCAGAGTAAGATGCAGCTCTCATCCCAGTCACCTCACCGTCCACAGCGGCTGCCAAAAAGGTCCAGTCCCTGAACACCAATGGGGACAATCTAGCTTTACGTTTCAGCGGTGAACGCTTCGTCTGATATCCCTCATCTCTACCCCTCATTCGTCGAATGCACTCCCCTAAACCTTCAGCGGTCGTTTTCTAGGACAGATCAGATGCGGGTGCCATCTAAAGAAGCTTATAGAAGAAGGCCTTTCCCGCGATGGCCAAACACATCAAGCTTAAGATCCGCCCAGTAAGATGGTCGAGGGGAGAGTGAGATCGAATGAAAGAAGAGGAAGCTATCGGTACAGCCGAACTTCGCGTTGCCAATCATTCAGCCCTTTTCCATTTATCCCTCACCTAACTGCTCTTGGTTCCAGATGCAATTGGCAGTATCCAGTGAATTCGCAGCTGTGGAGTAACAAAGACACGACGTCTGCTTTGATCTCCTGAAATCCTCCTATCCCACATCTGCAATACAATAAATGCAAAGTATTGGCAACCGAAAAGCCCACAAAGAGTACAGCGCTGAGACATCGATCAACTGCAGCTCTTCTTTCCAAAGCACGTAAATCCCAGATAGGTATGACGGGTTTGAAGCGTGCTAGTGGATATCGAATAAATCATTTAGCCTTGGAGGGGCAGCTGAGGGGGAATGGAACTTGGAGGATTGGCAAGGTACTCCCGCGTCTGGCGACAGGTGCAGACGGCTGTCTGATCTCCCGTACATGTGTACCTCAGGACCTCATGTTTGACGTTGATATTTACATTTATTTTTCTTCACCGATACCTCTCTCCCTTTCATGTGCATCCAGCCGCGGCCGTTGCTAGTGAGCCTCAGGCCTAGTTCTGCACGTGTTTGTAACACCTAGCTAATCCGTTAAAGGAGTAATATCTAAGTCCGCTGTCTGCCACCGAAACAATATCTCTCGAGAAGACAATGTAGAGGGATCATTAGTTCCCAAAACTCTAGTCTGTGCCGCCACACATTCCTCGATTAGCTTAAGAGCCTCTCTATCTCGGCCAGATCATTTCCAGGTGAAGGCAAGATTGGCCATACTTGTTAGCGTGTCTGGACTCTCAACACCTAACACCCTCTTTCTCGTCTCCATCACTTGTAACCCTAAGTCCTCGGCCTCCTCCCAGCGGCCCTGATTCTGGTATGTTAATACCAAGTTAGCTATATTAGCCAGCGTGTCTGGATACTTAACACCTAACACCCTCTTCCTCATCTCTATCACTTACACCTCCAATTCCTCAGCCTCCTTCCAGCGGCCCTGATTCTGGTATATCGATACTAAGTTGTCTATACTAGCCAGCGTGTCTAAATGCTTAGCACCTAACACCCTCTTCCTCATCTCTATCACTTACACCTCCAATTCCTCAGCCTCCTTCCAGCGGCCCTGGTTCTGATATGTCGATACTAAGTTGTTTATACTAATCAGCGTGTCTGGATGCTTAGCACCTAACATCCTCTTCCTCATCTCTATCACTTGCACCTGTAAGTCCTCAGCCTCCTTCCAGCGGCCCTGATTCTGGTATGTCGACGCTAGGTTGGCCATGCTAGTCAGCGTGTCTGGATGCTCAGCACCTAACACCCCCTTTATCGTCTCCATCACTTGCACCTGTAAGTCCTCAGCCTCCTCCAAGCGGCCCTGAATCTGGTATGTCGACGCTAGGTTGGCTATGCTAGTCAGCGTGTTTGGATGGTCCACGCCGAGTTTCTTCTTGCGAGTCTCCATCACTTGCACCTCCAGCTCTTCAGCAGCGTCCCACCGGCCTTGATTCCGGTATGTCAATGCCAGATTGACCATGCTGGTCACCGCGTCTAGATCATCCTGACTAGGCATTGAAAATTCAGGAAAGTCTTGAGCTAGAGGGAACTCTGTTTGAGGCGGGGCGAAGCCTGTTCTAATAACAGAATCGTCTTTTATAGAAGTCTCCGCATCTTTGAACTCTTGGGTGGCAGCATAGATTGTATCATCAGCTCCCCATGCTTCGACTTTAACTTGCAGTTCAGCTTCTTCCATTAAAAGCAACCTGGAAAAGTCTTCTTTAGTTTGGTCCTTATCATTGCTCTGCGAGAATCCAAGACTGCTAAAGGTGACTTGCGTCTCCGTCTCGTCTTGGTTCTTTTCGGGTTTCGATACGATCCTGGCCACTTTGTCCGAGTCGGTGATTTCATTGTCATCTACCTCATTTGGCAAGACAAAGAGAGATATGGTCTCTAGATGCTCGGCGAGATGATTTTGGAGCCTGCTCAGGTAGAGTTCGTCGGGACAGAGCGGACAGGCTAGGATTTCATCTTCGTCAATCGGGTATTCGCTCATTTCGAGCATGATGGGCAGCTGGTGCTGGGATAGGGAGCTCAAGTGAGCATTGCGGAGATGGTTCATCATGAGGTCTTTGGTCGCGAACCTCTGTTTACAGTCTCTACCACAGATCCACCGTCGTCGGTGCATTTGCTGCTCGTGATATTTCCAGTCGTGGCGAGTGATATATTGTTTTTGAGGATTGGGACAGTCAGGGAAGGTGCAAACGTAAGGCCGTAGGTCTCTAAAGACATGGCGTCTATGAAGTATGATAAGATACTCCGCTGATAAAATATTGACTCGGTGAGAATAACTTACTTCCAATTCAACCTATCTATCATTACCTCTGACTGTAAAATCAAATTACAGTACGGACATTTGAAGGTAGGGCTTGTTTTCGCTGCTTTCGGAACATCTGGTACGCGATTAGATGTCTTGTTCCCGACAGTTGATTCTGCGTAAATTGTCCGCGATCTCAACCTCGTTTGGTTATCAAAGACATCAGATACCGCAACGGTCGAGAAACTCTGCTTCGAAGTTATTGACTTAGAAGCTTGGCTACCCGTTACCATATTGTGTTCTTCCGGCTTAACGGTGGATGTTTGGCTTTTACTGGCCCTAAACCTGGATTCAGTCTGTGCCTGATTGATAGTGCGGTTCATGTCTAAAAAGTCGACAGCATTCCCGCTTTGATCTACGTCGGGTCTGTCAGGATGGCGGCTCCAATACAGAAGTTGTTCCCTACGTCTGGTGTTTGATTTGGCAAGACGTTGACACAGGAACTCTCTTTCGTCTGTTGCGGATGGTTCCGTCGTTTTGCGTTCTTCTATATCGTCCGCAGTAGTGACAGTCTCCCCTCCTCTTTCTTCGCTTGTGGTGGCTTTCAACCTACCTGTCCACTGCTGAATTTTCTCACGGATATGCCTATAGTCGAATTCCGCAAAATGAGCGAGTTGGGACTCGTTTTCGATCTTGTTAGTGGAACGCAGATATCGTCCACTTAACCCTGGTCGGTTTAGTAGGATTAATATGTGATATAGTGACTGTATCTGCTCAAAGACATGGTTTAATAGAATGGAGATCTTTGAAACTCTTGAGTAAGGGGAGGAAATATGGTTACTCCCGTCCGAATCTTGGTCGGAATTTAATTGAGTGTCTGAGTCCATTTCCGACCCTGCGCTCATGCTACTCTCCGAATCTTGAGCAGAGCCTAGGTCAGAGTCATCCAATTCCTTTCCAGCAATCGGGATAGCTATTTAAGGTAAGCTTCGTGTGAGTGTTGTGAAAGATTGATATCGTATTGCCTACCCATCGCCAGAAGTCGTGAAAGTTGCCCAAGGATACTGTTCACGGCGCCTTTCAAACTCTCATCATTCTGGATAACATCATCAAGGGAGCCCCGCATTCTTTCAGGAAGTGCAGCTCGTGTTTGTTCACCCCATATCCGGAATCTACCATACTCTTCAAGGACCTTGCCCACTTTTACTTGCTCCAGACGGACCACACGACAACTTTTCGTTCCTAACAGGCGAAGGAGATGTTTGTACAAGTCGAAACATCTTAAGTATGACGCAGCTATGGCAGGCTGTCCAGATGTAGACGTTGTTTCGGATGCGAGGGTTGTTGGAAGAACATCAGGCTGCGGAGTATCTTCATCCATTATTATCTCTGCTCACGATCCCCTCCTTTCGTTGACTCGCCGAAATCGAGTACAGTAGTGACTAAAGAATCACTGAGAATAGTTGGGGACAGACAAACCGATTTGATGATTGAGGTCATTCGATAAGGCTGAAGGTATGAGTTGCTCACATTGAATAGATTTTAGATGGCACACGAGGCTAAAAATAGCTTCGGGGATTGCCGATCTCCTCACACCGCAAACCTCAGCTTTCATTACAGCCTCATCCAGTTCTAGTACATTTATTGTCAATATCATATCCCCTCAAGACCCAACCGAATCATCATCTTCATACCTTGCCGCCGAAGATGGAGGTTGTCGGTCTCGTCCTAGGAGGTATCCCACTCATCATCTCCGCCCTAGAGAAATACGGAGACGCCCTGGACGCCGCCAGGGACTACTGGCGTTACGAGTCGACTCTGAGTACAATCAAGATGAACATATTTGTTCAGAAGGAGCAGTTGGATGTCACTCTCCATAACATTGGGCTGCAGGGTGCGTCTGTGACCGAGGTCGAAACTTACCTGCGCGCGCAATATCCGGAGAAGTGTGACCTGTTCTTGCAAATCCTCGGGCATATGGATGATATTGTGCTGAAATTAATGAACAAGCTTGATATAGATACTCAAGGCAAGGTGGGTTATCCTGGATTTTACCCATCACACCTTTAGCATCTTGTAATCTGTAATTTCATGTTATCCATAGTTCTGAAGTCCTTTGCCCCCATGATTCCTACACATGAGCTATATGATCCATGCTGAGCCAAGCCATAGCCAAAATGGGAAGAAATTGCCCCTGGCCGCGTCAAATGGGAATGGCGCCGTGTAAGGCGGAGTTTTGGCAGACATGAGCGACAGAGCCTCATTGATGAGCTGCAGTACTGGAACAACGCGCTCAAGAATTGCTTCGAGCGGCAAGAGATCCCGTCCGATGAAGGAGACCGAACGGTACAAGAACTGCAAGCTCGGTTTGATCAGAAACAATGCGATTCTATTAGAGAAAACGCCCGGGCTATCCATGAAGCTATACAGTTGGGCTGGGGATGCGCGTGCCCACAACCGCACCGAGGTAATCTCCTTCTAGAATGGCACAATGGCAAGTCAGTGGCTCCTGATGTGTTCAACTTGGCTCTGTCATATAGAAAACCTCAGAGTGGTCTACCTAGTGTTCCGGATGAATGCTGGCAAAAGATACTCGTAAAAATTGAGAATGCAGCGGCACCCATGTCAGCTTTTCTTACTCCTCCAGCAGTTACTGCAGATGAGCCACCATATAGATGTCCATCTCCGACAAAAAATACCCGGTTTGGGAAGTTTTTTAGGAATTGGGCAGTCTAAGACCAAATCCGATACTACATTTATTGATTCCGTTCATTCTGGTATGTATTATACTCTTCATATTACTTTGAAGATTCCAAATCTCTAACATCTGGCGTAGCTTCTTCGTCCCAGGCCTCATTCACAACAACAACCACAACAACAACGTTACCACCATCTGACCCACTCAACTTCACTGCAATCTCCGGTCTTTGTAAACTCCTGCAAAACTGCACGAATGGTACAGAATGTCTTGGGTACTTCCCAGATCCAAAACTCTCTCCTTCGCGGCACATTAAAATCCACAACACGGCTGCGAAACCCTACCTCTTAAAACCGATACCCGTGAGCTCCTTTCTATCTCCATCCCGTCAACAAACCCTCTATCAGCTGGGTCTCTCACGAAAACAACGCTTCGGCGTCGCCGCATCAGCTGTCTGGGCCGTGTTATTCCTCTGTGGCTCCCCTTGGCTAAGCGAGAAACTTGACAAGGACGAAATTCAGCTCATGCTTAGCGATGAAGGTTCAGAAATGCAGCTGGAGCTAGCTGGAGATATCTGCGTGTCTTATCGCTTCTCTCCGACGGCAGCAACGTCTGTGTCGCCGGTGCCATTTTCCCCCGCCGACCAATTTCAAGACTCTCAAATCCGCAACAAAACGCTTTTTGCACTAGGTATTTTGCTTATCGAGTTGTGTCTGAACCGTTCATTTGAAGAACTACGGCGTGAGAGCCGGATTCGTACCATTCCGAACGGAGCCGGAACTCAAATGGTTGCCGCCACAGCCACGGCGTCAGACGATTATGCTATTGCGGTAATGCAGACGGACAAGGTATACCTAGAGGCTGGGTACTCGTATGGATATGCGGTGCAGCGATGTCTACGCTGCGAGTTTCCAGGGAGGGATGTCATGAAAGACTTCCAGTTCCAGCAATTTCGAACCAACTTCTTCCGTGGAGTTGTAGCGCCTATCCAAGCGACATTTTCTCTGATTCCGGCTTCTTGTGCAGCAATCTAGTTCAAGCTCTTTCTAAGATCTGGTCATAGCCAACATATAGACTAGAATGAGATATCTGAGATTCATTTCTTCTATATACTTCCCACTAGAGTCGCAAATGGACTTCACTAGTCCCGTTGTAAATAAGAATATGTGATACTACTACTAGGTAACTGCATAACCCCACGATCGTGACTTGTAGTATGGCTTTGGATGGTGCGTATGTGCGTCACCAGAATACAGGAAGGCAGAAGACAAGTGCCTGAATGTTGACCTCGAGAATGATAAGATAGCTTCTTGAGGGCTACTATATTATTCACTGTCATCCTCCATTCGATTGTGTAATGTATAAAGTTTTCATCGTATGTTTTCGGGCTATCCAAGTCAGAAAGCTGACAGAACTTGAGTTTGTTTGTCTCCTCATTGGTCTCCTTGTTTATCTGTTTCTGTCCCTGGCTGGAATCGTCGTACGGATCCCATTGGTCGTCACATTGTTCGAATACAATTGAATCGTAGGAAGGGTCACGACTGCTCATGGTTGCTTTTTGAATAACTCTCTTCTAGATTCGGGTACCGGGAAACAAACTGGGCACCAAATACCTAATCCTGTGGTCATCAGCAGTAGATCGTCAGAAAACCATCTTCGTAAACTATGACTTGCCAATGAGAGCACACTGCTAGCGTAGCGAAAAACCAGCTGTCCAAATCTGTGTCATCATAAGTAGGTGCTAGAAGTGTCGTCTTCACAAACCATGACTTGCTAATGAAACTTACTGCCCTAAGTCGACGGTTTACAAGAATAAGACAAAAGGAATTCGCTTGAGTCGTCGGTGTGAGAGCAATATTTTGAGGAGTTGGACGGTCTAGGGAAACACATCGAGGATAAAGTTCAGAGCAAAAATGCTAGAACATCCTAGAAGGTAGACCTAACTCGTCAGGCAAAAGTTCAAATCTGTCACGTGATGGATACTCCTTTGTATAGTGGCAGGTCGCATGGACGTCCACCCGAGCTCATGTGGACTAACACAGGCCTCTTTCTAAGCCTCCTAATTCCTTAAATCGGAGTTTTACACCTAAAGTCCTCCTAAGCTTTTATATAATTATTTTATAAACGTTTATAAACTTTGTTTTTAAATTTTTAAAAAACGTTTTCTAAACCTTTTAGTATTGTTTTTTCTTAAGGTCCACCTAAGCTCAAGTAAACGTCCACACGACCTATAGACTCAGCAAGCTACACATATAAATAGGTGGCTCTCCATAGACATTGAATGACAATTGACACGTCCACATCAATCATTGGCGCTGTTGCGCTCCATCGTGATAATCATATATAATCCACTAATAACTTTTATTCCACTGGACAACCGCCTGATACTGTAAATAAAAATAACTTCTTAACTCCCGCATTCTCTAGTCCAAAATGACAACCGCCTGATATAGAAAACAGAAAATAACTCCTTGACTCCTGCACTCTCCATATCAAAACATATCCACCTGCGTTTTGCCTTACTTCATTTTAAGGTCCTGTCACCCCTAAAGTTGTTGCCACTGTGCTACATGACTTAGTACGTGACCCAAAGTTCTCAGAGCACTTCGGAATTAAACTGGGCGTTGCACCCGCATTCAACTTCCATCCCACCCCCCTGGACCACATATAGTCGTCCCTCTTGTATCCAACAACGACAGTGATTGTTCCGGGCTTGTATTTCGTAGGATTTAATTTATCGCCAGGCCCGGGATTACCTTTCTCCTCAAGCATCTCCCAGGAACCGTCCTCTGCATGCATAGAATTTTCGTATCCTAGTGCGCCGCCAAGAATGGGTGCGCTCCCTCTTTTAAGGTATTCGCCGACGACAGTGCTAGAACCGAGTCCAGTACCAGGGCAAAAGGTGATGGCTACCATGGGATTTTTCAAAGTCCACAACTTTGAGTCTTGTTTTGTTTCCCAACCTTTTGTTTTTTGGTTTTCTTCTGTGACAAATTGCCAGAAGGCTGATTTCTTTGCATCGTTTTGTCTCATGACCCAATGGAAACTCAGCGTAGCAAATGCTTTAAGTTCTAATACTGTATATGTTGGACCTGAACTCGCTGCTTCATTTGGCTTTTTGAAAAAGGTCGAAGGTGCAGACTGTTTGACGAAGCTGGACCACACTGGACTGCCCCATTTGTTGCTCCTCTGATCCATATGCAAATGGTTCGCCTCCCATTCTGGAGGAGTTATCTTCTTCGTCGGATCGAAGGGGCTTTTGGTTACAAGCTTCTTGTTTGGGTCGTCACCTTTCCCATCGTCAACGGCAGGTCGTTTGCCCGGGTTTCCGGCCACTAGGGTGGTCCTTGGAGATATAGCAACACATGATGCGAGCTCAAGGAGCAAGAAAAGGGCAATGAAAAGTTTGAATAGACGCTGAGAAGAGAACATCTTGAGTCTCCCAAGGAGTTGTTGAAGAAATAAGTAAGGGTACAAATTGAATGTCAACAATAAGAATGAGGAGAGGGTAAAGGGAACTGAAGGGGATGTTGATTGATTGATTGATGTTGGAATAGAATGAAGTTTTGAGTTGATAACTTACTTAGGAGTATATCTACGTTGCATTATATAGGAAAAAGCAAAAGAAATTGAGCGCACATTGAGGCCTTATTGAGAAGGAAAACCGAGTGTCTTATCACATCGTGAATAAATCAGGGATGGGAGTGTGTGCTTCAAGCCTTCAACTCAAATGCTTTAGCCACAAGTTGTAATCCTATGTTAAATCCTACAAGTAAGCAGTGAAAAATGAGGAAGATATTGTTTGGTAATGTGGCAAATGCTTGAGAGGCTGGAAAGACAAGAATCTGATATTTTCCTTTTTCGCTTGGAGGGTTCCAATTTGGCCGTCGACAAACTAAAATAGGGAAACGGATGATGGAATGAAGCATAGCTCTTGACGTTTGAGAATTGTGAACATTTTGACAGGTGTACATAAATATTCCACAATGCAATTGCGGCTAAATAGGATGTAGTGCCCTGGTTCCTGTAGGATCGCTTAACCACCCTATTCGCATATCAGGCGTCATCCATGGCATCGATCGCTTCAACGCACTAAAACCGGGTTATCTTGGGGTCCGGGGTAAGGTTAAGCATCCTCACGCGTCTAATCTAGGCGGCAAGGAAGCTGCGTTTAGAGTTTTGATCCTTGAGGCGGCTCATGCTGCAATTCACGAAGCGTACGGAGTATAGGCTCCACTAGACGAGGGGGTCGTGGCAGCGCGGCTCGGCACGATTTGGCGCGAGGCGGAGTAAGCATAGCCGCGCCGATCATTTAGCAGTGAACATCATTCACGCTCGTCACGTACGGTACTATTTGCAATTAGCCAGCCTTATGACTATACAATTATTACTGGGGATAGAAGCTTAGAGATCTGTTACCTGCGATAAGCATCTCACCTCTCTTTTCCAGTGGCACTAGACTTCAAAGAGCTCGACCTACCGAAATTTGGTCCGATTTCACCTCATCCTAGCTTTTACCCTCCTTCCTAGACGTTGGTGCTTCCACCATTAATCACCAGGCAAACAACAGAAAGATAAATTCGAAGTTTGCTCGCAATCTCAGCACCAAGGTCGCGCGTACATCATGGACCAACAACGGATAACCCTCTTCTTCCCCGTGGTCTCACGGAAAAAGATAACGCCTGCCGCAAGAAGTCACTTTCTCAACCTCCCCTTCAACCTTCGTCGGCGGATCTATCAAGAAGCTGGCCTAGTATCAGGAATGACGATATCGATGAACTGCTGGGGCATTCGCAAACGGCGGGACTTGAGACACAGAGGGGCCGATGATCACCTGTCGGAAATCGATTTTCCCCCTTTGCCATTGAGCCTTTTTGCTGTTTGCCGATCTATCAATGACGATATTTCTCGGATCTTCTATAGCGAAAATCAATTTATCATCACACGACGTGCATATAAGGGACTGCGAGCCCTAGAATGTTTCAGCAATTCTGTCCTTTCCAAATTCAGGTCACTTATTATCCGACTCAACCTCGCATCTTGTATTAGTTCTTGTTGCGGGGACCCAGATCATGATGCTCGAGAACGAAGGTGCGGCAATGGTTTTAGCACATGCTCTAGACCTTCGAATCATGATGCACCGTTGAACTATACCTCATCTTCGGACCAACTTGTTATTTCCCAGTGGATGAAGATTTGTGCCCGATTCTCGGAGAGCATTCAGCCAGGCAAGCTATCTTTGTATATCACGTGCGACTGTGTAGACCATCAAACGGCAGATATGGTCATTGCACCACTACTAGCCTTACCGGTTCTAGAAAACTGCGCATTACGTCTAGCCAGAGAGTACGATGAAGAACTGCAGAATATGGCAAAAACTACTGTCTTAAGTCTTACCGGCCGATCTATTGCCCAAAACGTTCAACCTTTCAGATTTCTAGACCTGCCTAAGGAAATTCAGCTCAATATTCTTCGGCATACAAGGCTAGTATATTCCGGCGAGGGCAGCGAGACCGTTTGCACCCAGAGCCGTATGCGATTTGGGGGATATTGTCCTGCCAATGGGAGTGCGCATAGTTCCTTTTCACCATATGGTAGGCTCCTGAATGACTCTTGGAACTTGAAATGCTTTTGTCGCAAAAGCCACTCCGCATTCAGCTTCAGCTGTGACTCATGCGAGACTCTAGGATTCCCTCTTGCCTTGTTTCTTGTGAACCGTCAGTTTAGAGAGGCTGCTATTGAGGTTTTCTACAGCAGCAATCAGTTTGCATTGAATATGCTTGGTAAGGAGCACCCAAGCTCTACTGCGGCACAAGCAGACCCGAATCTCTCAATTGTACCGACTTTGCATCGGTTCCCAAAGTATGCTTTGGGATTCTTCACCTCAATAAAACTCGATTTTTCCACGTTAAACCTTGACCTATTCCAGCCTGACCAACCGGGATGGAAGATCTGGCTCAGTACAGTGCAGCTGTTGTTAGAGGGAGCCAATCTCGCAATTCTCAGCCTGGAGCTCCGACTCAGAGAAAAATACTACGAGGCATATCCGGACGAAGAGTTTGATAATGGGTATAAGGATCGTATTTGGGAGATATACCAAAACTTCATACAACCAGTGGCTTCTCTTCATGGTCTAAAGAACTTTTATGTTCATTTGAATTGGGCCTGCACTATTGGCTTCCCGGGAGTTGGAGTGTTGGATGGAAGGGAGGAGATAGAAGGGAAGCTCGAGAGGATGGTCATGGGCGACGGGTATAATGCTTGGAAATGTGGAAAGGTTGTGAGGATGGAGGGTCATTTGAGGGGTGCCCACTAAGCTCATTATATAGTAAAGTGAGAATTGGTTTCCAGGAACATTGCATATGCCGATAAGATTCTAGATATCTCTTTCTTCTTCCCTGTTGCGGTTAGAAGAATTGCCGTACTGCCCCGACTCACGATCCACCCTAGCATGAGCAGTCTCTTAAATGCTTAGCCATCCCGTCTTTCTTCATAAAGAGGATAAAACAGAGAGAGATTCCTAGCTAAGATAAAATTTTCAAAGGTTCACTGTTACGGACGTAAAATAACAGCCGGTGAGATTCTCAATTAGGGTGCGATTAGAAGAATTGCTATCCCGACTCACAACCCCTCCTGGCAAGAATAGTCTATTAAATGCTTGGCCCTCCGTCTTTCTTCCTTAAAGAGGATGAAATAAGGAGAGATTCCCGCCTAGAATCCGCGATGGTTCACTATTACGGACGTAAGATGACAGCCAGTGAGATTCCAAATTAGGACAACAACTGGAGAAAGTATGAATCAAATAAAGTCTTAAAGAGAAACATAGCCTAGTGGTCATATTCAATGTCTTATTGTCCGATTTTAAGATACTAATACAATTGTTAAGTGCGATTATTTGCATATAACTCGTCTGTTCATAGCCACTTGGTGCCACGAGCTGAAACTTACAGCATGGAATTTATGTGGAGTAGCAGCTGAATATTGAACAGTATCAATTTCTTACTTGTTTTTATGATAAGCAAGAGAGCGAGCGATCCTCCCATCTATCTCTTGATCCAAATAAATCCGTCAACACGTCGCCCCGCTAATAAATCGCTCGACCTTCTGCCTCTCAATCCGCTTCTTGTCCGTGGCGGACATCTCAATCTAGAACTAGGTGGGCCGTCGCTGCGCCTACTCGTGGGCTTTCTGTAATGCCTCTTACTTCCCAAAGGGCATCATAATAATCGCTTCGTTGGGCATCCTATCTCGGCCGGCTCGGCCGCTCTCCTGGCTGCAATTCAGTAATTGGTAAATGGGCTCAATATGAATAACTAACCCAAATGCGTTGGAAGCAACGACAACCCGCCTATTGGCACGCCTTGCGGACCTCGTCTTTAGCGGTGGCATCACCAACGTTCTAGTAATACATATGGCACCCTAATATACGGCCGACCTCCTGCGTCGTGGCGATACTAGTACCGTAAATAATTACCTTGGCTGGGGCGGGATATATTTCTAATTTCTCTTCGACCAATATACAAACAGCTACAATATCTAATAAAATAGCTATTTGGGGTAGTTAAAAATACTCGCTTTACGTGCTTATCGAGGCCCTAAACCCTAATATTAAATATCCTAGTATAATAGTAAAGGTTAAAGTATAGAATCTTTAATTTTAAAAAAGAAATAAAAGAGGCTATTTAAGGTGAATAAAACAAAGTTATAATAAAAGAGATACGAGATAGAATCGCCAATATACTTAGACGATGCACTAAACTTAGGTAATTAAAAGAAGGTCTTATTCGTAGTAACAAGTAGTAGAATAATAGAGTTATTACATTTTTTAATAGAATTATACATATATAATCTTTTGGTGTTTTTAGCCCGTGCGGACAGAATTCGTGCACCCCCTGGTGGAGGTTGACGCTGATTACGTCATGCGCAAGATACATTTTGCAATGAGTATTGTTTAAAACGTGGCCATCTCTTTAAGGACCATCGAAATGTTATATTAGTACCTATTCCATTTCTCCTGTTGAGTTTCAAAGGGTCCCAGCCAGAATCAGTTTGGACCCCCTTCGATTAGTTACATGTGACTACCTAATAGTCTGCGGCGGTTCGCGGCAGAGAGAACAAAGTACTTCCGCCAAAAAGACTCGAATGCCTTCATCAATCGCTATATACCTAAAATTAATAACGATGGCGAAGGTAGCTGTTTCGACATTGAGGGACATAGTCTTATCAACGACCTCTTTATGTCTTGAATTCTGTCCTCGCAACCCAAAAGAAAAACAATTTCTGCTGGCAGGCAAGTGACATGAGTTTGAAAATACTCAAGAATACATCGAATTAGAAGAGCAAGAGGGAGGATAAACGAGGATACGGCCAAGTACCTAAAATAATTAATGTGACAACGCATTTTGATCACCTGACAAGGGACCCTATGTACTTGTGGTAAGCCGAGAAGACTTTTAGCCGCTACCTCTGTAAAGTGGAGATATGAACTGATTGTCACAACAGATCAGATAAACAACGCCGACAGTTTCCGCGCTTCCCTGATGCTTGATTGGCTGAAGCGGAATACCAGTCTCCCATCAGAAGACTTCGCCAGGTTTGACTAGGCACGAAAAATAAGCTGCACCTAATGCTAACTCAATAAGCTCCCAAGACAAACTTTTAGATACCATCAAGATGTATTGTTAGATTATTACCTACTATCAACTTGGACTCATCCTGCCGCCAAGGACTTTCTCTATACACCGTAACGTTTCAATCGCAAATTTCCTTTCATCTGAAGTAGCTCAAGCACCACAATACAGTTCGCTAATGAACGTGACTGAGACTGAGATCACGTTTAAACTCCCCTATCTTGATTTGCGCTTCTTAAGCCGCGCTGATGACAGAAGCTGATGTCCTGGCATATGATTCCCTTGAGCAAGGCCGCGACTATCCGTATCAGGGTCCACTCCACTTAGTAATAAATGATGGATCTCAGATTCGTATATAACAGAGTGAGTCGGATGTTGTAAGTATTCCAACTCAAAAACAACCCAATTTTACTTTTGTGTCATACGTGCGATATTTTCCAACATGTCAAAATCCGTCCCCCTGGTATGTTATCTTTTCACTCGCCTTCACCAACTTGGTGTTGAAGCAGTGCATGGAGTTCCCGGAGATTTCAACCTGGTCTCCCTTGATTATCTAGAAGGAGCAGGTTTAAGCTGGGTTGGAGATGCTAATGAGCTCAATGCTGGTAATTCTTCATGATTGACCCTGTCGATGATATGCTAATAAGCTCATAGGATACGCAGCCGATGGATATGCTAGAATCAAAGGAATTGGTGCCGTTATGACTACATACGGAGTTGGAGAGCTTTCTGCTATCAACGCCATAGCTGGATCTTACGCCGAGAGTGTCCCAGTTGTCCATATTGCTGGGGCTCCATCAACCAAGTCCCAAGAAGCAAAGCTAATTTTGCACCATACACTCGGTGACGGTAACTTTAACGTGTTCAAAGAAATCTACTCGAAAGTTACTGTTGCTCAAGCAACTTTAGATGATCCCAGAACTGCCCCACAACTTATCGATTCGACGTTGCGAGAATGTTTAATTCAGCGCCGGCCTGTGTATTTTGAACTGCCTACTAATATGGTGACGAAGGAAGTTGATGCAAGTCTTTTGGAGACACCTATCAATCTCTTGCTGGCACCCAATGATGAAGAAGAGGAGAAAGCAGCAGTTAACACCATCCTGGATCGTCTTTACAGTGCAAATAGCCCAATGCTTCTCGTCGATGCCTGTGTCCTGTCTCATAGATTTACTCCTGCTGTCGATACATTAGTCCGGACCTCCAAACTTCCAACATTTGTCACGCCCATGGGCAAAAGTGCAGTTAATGAAACACTTCCAAATTTTATCGGTGTATATGCTGGTACCGGTGGTAAAGAAGATGTTCGGCAATATATGGAGAGTAGTGACTTGGTCATACACATTGGAACCCTTAAATCAGATTTAAACACAACAGGATTTTCCTACAAACTTTTAACTTCCAACACAATCGAATTGCACAACACTTTCTGTCGTGTAGGTCATGCTTGCTATAATGTCCACATGCAAGGACTTTTAGCAGCATTGATCGCCGGTCTCGACATCAAAGCTCTCCATTCCGGACCACCCACCCCACCCCACACCACATTAGACAACTATACCCAAACGACAATTAGCCAAACATGCAGCGAAATCACCCATGACTATCTATGGCCAAAACTCTCCTCCTGGCTTCAACCAAACGATATCCTCCTCACCGAAACCGGAACTGCCGCCTTCGGAGTCTGGAATACGAAATTGCCCAAGGGTGTAGCAGCCATCACTCAAGGTCTGTGGGGCTCCATCGGCTACACTCTTCCCGCAGCCCAAGGCGCCGCTGTTGCGGCTCGAGAACTAGGCCAGAATCAAAGAATCATTCTTTTTGAGGGGGATGGTAGTTTTCAGTTAACTGCTCAAGCGCTAGGGACTATGGCGAAGTTAGAGTTGGATATTGTGATATTTTTGATTAATAATGATGGGTACACGACTGAGCGATGGGTTCATGGGATGAAAGAAGATTACAATGATATTGCCAGGTGGAAGTATTCTAAAATTCCCGAGGCGATGGGGGCTGAGGGTGAGGTGTTTGTTGTGGAGACTACAGAACAGTTGGAGGCGTTGTGGGAGAGAGAGGATTTTAAGAAGCCGAAGGGATTGAAGGTAAGATTCTTAACAGTCTTCACCCAATTTACAATGCTAATAATGACAACAGTTTGTTGAGATGATTATGCCGAAGGAGGATGCACCCAGATCGTTGAAGTTTCTTTGTGACCCAGCAGCCAAAACCAACCGCAGCTGAGTGGTTTATTTCTTTGTTTTCTTGGGGGGCATGGAAAAGGAGTAGTAGCGTTTGGTGTACTTAGGATTGTATCTCAAGGTGGAGCTTTTCGAATTCTTAGGACTGGTCTTGATTTTTTGATGTAAGGATGGCGAAGATCAGGAGCTACTTACTATATAATTTTTAAGTTGCTATCTTTTCTGGCAACAGCTAGAATTCAATGTCCTTGGTGCAAGCAGAGAAGTGACAGATCTCAAATGAAGACAGTAAGAAATTGGAACGCTCAGGTTACGGACTACGGGCCAAAACCCGTGGAATCGTCTACTTTCCCTTTCCCGCGAGTTAGCTAAAAGATTCCTACCTACGTGTGTTTTCAACGTAGAAACGTATAAGCTATCCATCTTTATTGTATGTTCAATAATAGGCTATAGACTATATCTCTCTCCCAAACGACGAGCTCAGGTTATAGTCAATTGCGAGCTTGGGCCCTGTCAAAACCGTCTTGAATTAATTAATGCCCCCGTAAGGTGGGGAGTTCAGCTAATGATATTGAATTGACTCTTAGACCTACTAAAATTCCTTGCCTTGACCGTTCGGTTTGTCGCATAACAGCAAACACCCTCTCGGATAATACCCTGTATCCCAGTGCTCCGACAGAAGCTAAACCTGGCGATGGGTTATATGGGCAGTTTTTTACATATAAAACTTTCGTTTTTAAGAACTACTTTTTATTTATGATCAAGTTAAGATGCCCTTACCATCCTCAGTCCACCTTTTGGATACGTTGGTACACGAGAGCAAACCTATCCCTACTAGATCTAAGCTAGAGAGTATCCCTAGAGCAATCGCCGGAGTGATTGCTGTCCCTTGTCACATCTTCTCCATCTGCTGAATAAAGGAAACTGCTATTTTCTCCTGGGATAGCTGCGGTTAAAATACCAGAAGGAAAGCCGGCTACTAGAACATCATAATTCATATATGGTAAGATGTTTTGTGGATGGATCAGTGTGATATACATTTTGATTATGAAGGCGTATAAGATAATGTTCATGCTTATAGATGTACACAGAAACTTCTCAACATTTTGATACCCTATGGAAAGTTCTCCTGTGGTTGTGTTTGGGGCCGGTAAGTAGGAATTTGATATTGTGATGCACTCAAGTTATACTGCTATCGAGGAGTTCCTAGGACTTTCGTTGTGTTGCTTTTATGATTGACATTCTTATTGTTAGTTCGTACTGTTCTTCCTTGGATGCAAGAAGAATGGACTTTTGTAAATTATCATCTAGAACACTTCGCAATGACTAGAACGCATAAAGTATACCCCAACCCACTCTCTCTTTTCAATTAACCTAGCATCCCCAGCCTTCTTCATTATACGTCCTCAACAAGCTCACTTCTCATAAGCCGGCGGCTCAATCCCTTTCCCTTTCTCTTTCTGCACACTCGCACCACCTAACTCCTCAGGCCGAATAATCCACCCAGGCAACTTCGCATCACAAACCTCAAACTCGAACTCATTCCTCTGCAAGTAAATAGTCCTTAATTGCCCCTTCAGAAGCTTCACCAATTTCCTGCAATAATCCTGCCATTCCTCCGCCGTACCCCTGAAGTCCATCGAAACGACAAGAAATTCAGAGTCGACCGCACGGCTCATCGAGTTCCTGGGGGCTATGTAGCCGTATCCACCCTAATTTATTACTTAGCTAGCCATTTCTCTTGACCGGAAAGGGTCTAGAGGGAGCTTACGGAGCTCGATGGGTGTCCTCCCCCTATGTTTACCCAAATGAACTCGGTACGGACGGAGGCGGGGTCGCACTTGAAGGTCTCGCAATGTAGGGTTACAACTTGGGTATGGAACTTGTAGTAAATGACTCCGAGATTTGTATCCTTAGTGAGGTGGAAGGTATAGAGAGGCATTTTGTACTAGATGCTTCGGTGGCGTTAAGGAGACTTAAGTTGGAAATGTGGTGCTTCACGATTCTTATTCACAAGTTTGTCGAGAATTCGTTGGGGCGCAGTCACGACTCCTGGCGCAGCTCGTTCCTGGGTCAGCAGCCGACCGTTTGAAGCAGCCCGGGATATTATAAAAACAGGATTTCTCATGCGTCGAGGAGATTTCTTTCTCATTAGCAATGTTCTGTCGAGGAGTCAATTTAAGCTTTTCCCAGGACTGTTTACTTTTGCTGCACGCTGATTATGAACCCCCCGACAGAAAGCTCTATTTAGCGTGAAGCTTTGTAGCTGTTCTAGTAGAGTATCATAGACGATAGCGAGGTTCTATTTAGGGCATGTACTTTGTACGCCCTTCTTGAGATATTGGCCTCTGCTACCAGGCTTTTCTTCATTCACATACCGATTTAGATTACCTCCTGCGTTCAAGTATTCAACCTTGTGTTAATGAATGCGGTTCACTGTCTAGCTAAAACGGCCTTGTGGGTTTAAGGGTAACTCTAAATATTAATTTTCTATTACAAAAGTGATTGGACGTTTCGTAACTCTAATTCAAGGTCTTCAATAATAATAAAGATCTAGCTGGACATAATTGAGGTCACCTGATTAGCATTTTGCAAATCATACCTTCTCCATCAGCTGACTTGCCCTTATTTGTGCTCATTAATTAAGAGGGATAGTGAGAAAAAACAGGGAGTTAAGACATCTAAACTCGGCAGCCCTCCTATTTGAGCAAAAGCGTTTAGATGTTCATTGTCGTCCGCGAATCTACTCCGGACAGCTTTATGATCATGTGATTCAATGTTATTTTTAGACATAGCTAGCCTCGTTTTGATCCCAGGTCAAACACTTCCACAGTCCTCAATGCTAAAGAGATCAACTAGTCGAGCCGTTGTTCAAGAATTCAGCGATCTGCTGCATCTAAGAAAAGGCATTGCTACATGGCTTCCAAACCGTACTATCGATACTCTCCACTCGCAGGCATTGGCAATTGCAGAATGCTTCGACTCCAGCTGAACCAAGATAGCGAACCATTGATGGGGGAGCTGCTTGAATATAGCATCGGTCGGAATCCACCGTACTCATGCATTTCTTATGCCTGGGGCGTCGCTCACACAACGCAATGCATTGAGATTAACGGCCAGCGTCTCCCTATCACAAACACAGTATACAACTTCCTGAGATGGGCTCGTGTATACCAGAGATCTGCTGCTCCAGGACTACTTTGGATTGATTCCATATGTATCAACCAAGAAGATATGGATGAAAGAAGTCAGCAAGTACGACAAATGAAGGAGATCTTTTCACAAGCGAAGCTGGTTATTGCTTATCTAGGAGAAGAAGCTAATGGAAGTAATAATATTCCTGAACTCTACGTCACAATAGTCGGCGCTTATGAGAAACTGTCTGAGATAGGTGCCTCTTCCCAGTTTGGAGGTATGGCAGAGTTTCCTTCCCATAGCGAATACGAGTCGCTTGGCCTTCCAGCTGTGCATGATCCTCTATGGGAGACTTATCGTGCATTTTTACGACGTCCATGGTTTCGGCGGAAATGGATTCTCCAAGAGGTGGTGTTGGCTCGTGATCTACTCTTTGTCTGTGGGTCTTGGGCATGTACGGGAATGCTCATGGTCGCAAGCTGGCACATTTCTATAATAGCACGATTGCCATTAGTAGTCGACGAATCCGGAACCGACATGGGACAAGATCTTCCAGAAGGATGTGCAGTAACGCAAATTCAGCTTATGCTTGATTTAGGACTAGGTTGGGACGAGAAACCTAAAAATCCTCGCCTTATTGATCTTCTTCAAAGAAGTAGGCAAAGTCTGGTCTCGAATTCTAGCGACCATGTGTATAGCCTTCTCGGTCTAGCCTCGGATGATTGCCAAGCTAAAATTGCCATTGATTATAAAGAGTCTCTTGCTGATACTTGCCGAAGAGTTGCCAAGACAATCGTAGATCAAGGTGATGGCCACAAGCTTCTCTATAATATACACGGTTTAGATTCGAATCCCGACTTGCCATCATGGGTCCCAGACTGGTCATACCAAAGAGTACCGCTTTTTTCTCTGGCTCCAATTCCAATTGGCCCTGCCACTATCACAGATTTTCCATATGTCTGTGCAGGAGGCAATAAAGCAATAAAGCAAATAAGACAGAATGGTGATGCCCTGATCTGTAAAGGTTATATCGTCGATGTGATTAAGGAGGTAATCTATGATCCTTCCAACGACGAACTTCAGGAAAGGCTGGAAGATTTATTCACTAAAGACTACGTCCTGGATGACCGAATATCTGCTGAGGGAAGCTATAATAGTATTACTTGCGAAGTCGTTGCCGGTTGTCTCCGTGAGATGGCAGCTCTGCTTGATCATCACTCAGTATACCCACCAGACAAGCTTGGTGAAATAATTTGGCGTACAGCTATATGCAACCGCCAACTATCACGCCAACTTCAGGCTCCAGAATCGTACGCTAGCCTATATAAGTCCTTCATGACATTTATCACACGGAAGAAATGCCTAAAATATGGGATATCAAAGATATCAGAAGAGCACCGTTCGCAACTAGCTAGGCTTAACAAGGAATTCGGGTTCATCCCAGATGAAGTTACAACTGCGCTCATTTATCCATTAACCGAGAGAGAAGAGAATGAAGCGGATTTGTTTAATGCATGGGCCTACTCGTTTTGTAGTCAGATGCAGAGGTGTAGTACCCAAAGAGGGTATCTTGCTCAGGTCCCAAGAGAGGCAGTAGCCGAGGATGTCATATGTATCATTTCTGGTGCAGTCGTCCCTTTCGCGCTTCGGCCGGCTGATAAAGGGTACCGCTTGATTGGGCAATGCTATTTGCATGGTTATATGGAAGGCGAAGTGCTTCGTGATCCTGATATGGTAGAGCAAGATATCGTACTCGTTTAAAATGTCGTAGGTTCAAGAGTAATATGCATCGCTCTTTGCTTTACTATGCAAAGTTTTGTGAACATATGTGCAAAGTTAATAGGATGAAACTTACTTAAGAAATAGCAAGGGCTAGGTTGAAAGAGGATTTTGTCAGAAATAACATTTCAACTGATAGTATATTATGAAGCAACTAATAGGGTTGTTAGTTATATAATGAACCTGATCTAATAAGACTATATCCTAGGTAGCGAAATGTTAATGTCATAGCTATACTATTCCACGTCAGGTAATTCTGTCCTTGAATGGGTCCTCGGCTGTTAGAGAGAGATAAACTGGCACTTGACGTTCTTTCCTAGTTAGACCAAGAGCTTTAGACCAAGCATTACATTTTCTTGAAGATATAGACAGATCATAGGAAAGGGTGTTAACGACAGACCAGCTAAACAATTGATAAGCAGATAAAACGAATAGAAAAGCATAAGAAACAAGGGGTTGATCAGGTGAAAAGGGAACCTGAGTAAGATCTCCCTTACTCTGTCCTTTATATAAACCCTTGATATAATCCCTGTTCTTAAGAGTGCTCCATATCCTTCAAGTGTGTGCATGTAGTTAATTGACTACCGCCCCGCATATAATTATACTCCCTCCTAATCTTCGTGGCCCAACCTCCAAATCCCTAAGTCCCCTACTATCACTATTTACATATCCTATTAAATAGAAAATGATACAGCACACGATACCATATCCCCCATTAGATATACAACACATATAGAATCTTTCCGGAAGAAATTATGTTATTTCCACATATGATTTAGCTTTTATAGCGAAAAGAAAAAGCTGGAATTGGTTAGGATTTGAAAAGATATTATTTGCTGAACTATTAATAACAAAGTATAACTTATCATTCACATAGATTCAACATCATCTATGGAATAAGATAATTTAAAACAGTCCAAAAAAAGACAGAATTTTCCCTTCCCGTTCCCCTCTCACAAAACACCGGTGGTGGCCAAAAATCGCGTACCAACTATGAAATTGAACATTTAAATAGCTTTACGAGATTACTATGTGAAGCTTAATATCCTTAAAAATCTTACCTCGTTTAAGTTATAGCTGTCTTATCTTTTGAAGGCGGCGTGCGAGTTTTAAACACCACTGGTGCCGCCTAGTTGTGCTTACATAAACTAACATCTATAGCCCCCAACTATCTTATTACTTCCTCCCCATATCATCTTTTTAACCTCAAAGAAAAATCAATCAATCAGGTAATCAACCCATCAACTCCCTCTCTGCCCTCTCGCTTATCCTAGCACTAAACAAGAGAAAACTAACAACCTCCCTTCCTCCCAATTCAGTTTCTCACCCTTCCTACACATTCCCTTCAATTACACCATCTCCCCAATTCCAAAAATAAAACTGATTGTTATTTCAAAATATTCTTAACTCGTTTATCCAGTTATACCCACCCAAACAAACCCAAACAAACACTGATGCCCTTTACATCTCTCCCACTTCACCTCTGAGTAATTCACCTCTTTAGTAAAAATCATGAAACCGAGTGATTAATAGTCCATCAGGTATCTAGGCAACTATTCCACACTTATGACAGGAGATAATTATAATAAAACAAACTTTTCTCGCCCACATAAATCCTAATATCATAACCCAAACATGAAATATATCCCGATTGTTCATCTCATCATCTAGAAAGATTAAATAAAGCAAAAGCAAAAACAAATACAAAAACAAACTAATAGTGGTTCAGTCGCTCGCTCTCGCCCTCGATTATTCTGGAAAGAGATAGAAGACGGGATGATGAAATGAAATGATAGCTGACTACAACTTCAACGAAGACTATAACTAAGAAAACTACATTCCCAAAAACAAGATTCCCCATACCCCAGACCCCATCCCACAGCCCTCACAGCCCCTAACCTCCTCGCTCTATGTCCTAATATCCTCAAGAGGAGAGAAACACAAGGCAAAACAATTAAAACAAAACAAACCAAACCAAACCAAACCAAACCAAACCGATTGATTGACCACTTGGCCAATTTGCTGATCGTCCACTAGCTCACTCCTCCAATTCTATCCTCCTCTTATTCGCTCATCACAGAACCTACTTACCCTACCCTAATGCCCTAAAAGAACAAAGAACTTCACGTTACCTCACCTCCAGTCCCCTCCAGTCCCCTTCCTATCCTCCCTTAGCAACCTTCACTGACCCTCACTGAAGCCTCGTCAACTGTCCTCACTGTCCCTTACTAAGTATCCTTACCAACTGTCCCCACCAACTCTCCTCTACTTTCACCTCAACCTCAACCTCTACCTAAAGCTCTACCTCCTTGAACCCTCTCTAAACCTCCCCTAAAACGTCCCTAACCCGTCCCAAAACGCCCCTCGCTCCCCCCCTCTCCGCACCGCTCAATTTCACTTCTACTTTCTTACCTACTCACCAAATCCAAACCCCAAAACCCAAATATATTCTCATGTTCCTCCCTCCCTCCCTTCCCTCTCATCCACAAGGCCAAGGAAGATAAAAGGTAGAGGGGAAAGAAGAAGCAGAAAGAAAAGAAACGGCAAAAAAAAAATAAAAGGCAGAAAGAAAAGAAAAGACACAGGAAATAAGAGGGGGGAGTCAACCGCTAGATCAGACCTATACCGATGGATGGATGGATATATAGACGTAGATATGTATATATATAGCTGGTATATTTATCACCAACATAGCCATAGCATAGTACAATGCAGTGCAGTGCAGTGCAGCACAGTACAATATAGCAGCACCTGCTACACTACCAATGCACTATCTAGGATATCACCTCCATCCCCTCACCCACCCATCCATATCTATCCCGCACAACCAACACCCACCCCCCCCTTCCAAAAAAGCCCTCACCCCTAAAGAAGAAATAAACCCCCAAACTCCACCATAAATAACACAATATGGTATACCCACCTAGTAAACTCCTTTTACCCAACCCAACCCATAAACGCCATACCCCTTAAATGCCCTTTTCAAACCGTCAATCTCAACCTCACTCCTTCTCCCTCGCATCGCTATCATACTCATACTCAGACCCCTCCTCCACGTCCGTCTCCCCCTCCTCATCCGCCGCCGTATACACATTCCCCCCCACCCCCCTCTCCATCACCAGCACCTGCGCTTTCCTCCCCATCGGAGCAGGATGTAATACAAACGGCCGCTTCTCATCCCGAAACCCCATCTGCCGTTCCTCGTCCTCATAGTCGAGATAGATCTCTCCTCGCCTCGGTCGCGTTCCCAGGAGAATATGTCTTCTGTGTTGGTATTCCTGTTAGCTTCTCTCCTGTCACAATCACACTAATACACACTCTCTATCCCCATCTCCACAACATAATAGATAAACTGGAATAAACAAAAATCCAAACTTACAGATCCGCAACCCGCTCGAACGCTTCCAGCGCAACCACCACCACCAAGAACAACACCACAATGCCCACGACGATCAAATCACTATATTCGCGCGCGAGATACCGCCCTGGTT
This sequence comes from Ascocoryne sarcoides NRRL 50072, assembly GCA_000328965.1. Classification (NCBI taxonomy): domain Eukaryota; kingdom Fungi; phylum Ascomycota; class Leotiomycetes; order Helotiales; family Gelatinodiscaceae; genus Ascocoryne; species Ascocoryne sarcoides. The sequence goes on from KB205940.1 coordinate 3,705,041, forward strand.
TCCCACCGCCATCCACCCGCGCTCCGCTGCAGAGATGTATCCGTTCACCCGCCCGCCCTGCCTCGACCATAATGACATGATGGCTCGGTGTGTCGGCGCGCTCGGGAGGGGAACTAGCAGTCGCCCGATCGGCCCAGTACCGTTTTGCGTCCTCGAGGCGGAGGGCGGCGAGGGCGCTGGTGGGTTTGGCGGGGGGGGCGTCGTCGGCGCGCGTGGATTCGGACTGAAGGGAGAGGAGGTAGGAGGAGGAGAGGGGTTGGAGGGCTGTGAGGGCGATGGTGGCAGGGAGGTCGGCGGGCGGGGTGAGGGGTTTGTTGTTGAATTCTGGGAGGGAGGTCGAGGGGGCTAATTGGTGCGAGGGGAAGTGAGGATCGGTGTGTTTGGTGGGCGAGGGGTGGTTTATCTCTAGGAGTTTGTGGGAGGAGAAGACGACGCGGAGGGTGGAGGGATGTCTGGAGTCGGTTGGGGAGAGCTGTATTGGAGCCGCCGAGACGAATTGGAGGAAGAGGAGGAGGGAGAGGGGTGATGTCGGCTTCATGGTGTCTGGATGGAGGATTTGGTGTTGAAGTGAAGTTGAAGCTCGTCCAGGGCGATTTGTTCCCAGATTCGGGGATGCCCCTCGAATAGCAAGATGGTTGTTGAAGGTCTAGACCTTCTGTCTCATGCAATCAAATGTCCGCACAAGACACCTTCCGCCGTAGTTCCCAACAGTTCTGTATATATGTATATATATATATATATATAAACGATAATTGGAACAAAGCCACCAGATGCCGCTCGCTGTCTAGGGCACCAGTCTCAAAAGAGAGGCGGGAGCCATGCTACCTTTATTCAGATCTAGCTGGGCTGGCGCCATTCCCGGGTGGGAGCAGAGGTTCACTTCACCCATGCGTGTGGAATTCGGAAGTGCCTCCCCTCGTATCAAGCAGGCTGACGCTCCGAGGGGATCTGGTCTGGGGCACGTTTTCCAGCGCGAATGATCCATCTGGCAAAACAAAAAGGATGACGGGAGGAGGTGGCTGCGGACGGCCGTGGGATTGGATGGCGGAGTCGCTGTTAGTGTGCACCAGGATGCTTTTAGTCGGAGACGAGAAGGGATGCCGGCGATGTACTAAAGGCTCCTCCCATGTTTTAGCCGGCCTGGTGCCAGGGCGAGGAAGAGAGGGTGAAGCACGGATGGATCACGACTTTGCCCACTTCGGCACGGAGCTGGTCGAGTCGAGATGGTCAAACAGATATGGGTGTGATGAGGGCGTTAATATGCATCGTATGGGAGCAATTCGTGGGGGGTCATTGATCCCGAGTCTTCATTCCTCGCGTAACATGTTCTCACTAGACCAGGCGAATAGATTCATCTCAGTGACACCCAGGACACAAGAGAGTGGTACAGCAGCGTGGGATCGATCAATTGGACTTCATCTGTGATTAATCACCACGCCGTAAACTGTCTTGGCCCCGAATCGGCATTTGGAATTGAAGTGAGCATTGTTCGCAACTTAGTGCCTTGGTGGGATAGATACACGTGTGCCGGGCCTTCACTTCTCTTGGCAGACCGCAAATGGATCGAGAGGCTTGAGACGATCAGGCAGCGAGATTATCGAATATTGTATTTGCAATAATGAGGCCATGGAGAATGAATGCTACCCGCGGCACGTTGGACTCGTCTCGTCTCGTCTGCCGTGCTCACTCCAAACTGGAACTCGGTAAATCATTCTTCGAGCCCTCGAGAATGATAATGGTAAACTCCATCGAAGCAAGCCGTATCGAATACTCCCTGCGGTTGGAATTTTAAGTTTGGCGGCGTCCACAAGCCCCCGTCGATCATACTATCCCAGCTCCGAGTTGGGATCATGCATCGCCCTCCCTCGTAGGTCCATTGGGTACAGGACAGTGATACTAGTACAGTTATATACTAGTACAGTTATATACTAGTATAGTTATACTAGGTTCTTGTTGTACAGGAGAACTAGCTCTGTAAAACCCTGGGTCGTCGGCCGAGGAAGACGAGTCTGGGCTGGTCCGCTCTTCGCCATTTCATCACGACTTCAGAGTCGATGTCGAAACAGCCAAGTCAAACCGCATCATTGTTCCAGCGGCCTTTCCTCGTGCACGGCTGTCTGTTTCTTTCTGCATCGGATCCGGGGCATTCAGATCTTGTAATGATGATGATACCTCTCCTTCCGTACGTAACTCCAACAAAAGGGAGAGAACACGAGAGACTTTAAACTGGTGTCTAACAGGAATGTGGATAATTCCCGTATACGAAGACTGAAAAGGGGGACGTGGTAAAATCTCCTTCAAAATCACCGGTTTTGCGCCATTTCTCCTCCCTTCTCTTCTCCCTCGGCACTTGCACTCGTAGAGCATGAGTTGCATCCACCGTTTGCACCCCTTCTCGCACCCCTTCTCACACGAGAAAACTCCACAAGAAGGAGAAACTCGTTTGGACGGTGGAGTCGAAAATGAAGCTTCAACATCTGTAAGCGTCCGGCGCTAAAGTCGAGGGTCTTGAAACCCTTCCACCGCCAAGAACCGAGGGTCGGCGTTCGATGAGGGGTCACTTTGCCAAGATAGATATCTGGTCTGGGTTGTGGGATTTGGATCTGGCCGTGGGAGCAGAGATGAGTGAGATGGGCGGCGTGGATGGGATGGATGCCGTGAAGGAATTGTCACTTGTACAGCCGACATCCAAGAAAAGCAGAGCAAGGAACCATTTCAAATAGGATTTCTTGGGATTCAACGGGAGACTTACGAGATCTGTAGAAAGACGATATAAATAGATCCAAAAGATTAACAGCACCTTTACTTTCAGTCTTTTCATAGTCCTCCATAGGAGGGTGGGTACTACTTTCATGGGGGCAAGCCCCCAAACCCCCGGCCTCGCTGCGCTCGAAGTATATACTTTCTTATCTTCATACTTGAAATGTCTATTACCAAGATATAACCTGAATTCCAAGACTAGAAAAGACGGCCTCCACGGCAGTGGCCCTCGGAGAGCCAGCGGAGCGTCACTTGCAACTTCTCACCATGCCACCAACCTATTCTCCTCTCCAGTCACATGTCGTGAATTCTAGACACTTCAGCCTCATGTTTAGCGCAACCCTGAAGCTCCAACAACAGCAATATCTACCCCGAGCTTTATGAAGACTCCAAGCACATTATGGTGCCCAGCCAGGCGCCAAACCACTCTGCAGACATCACAGATGCCCCTCCGCCCTTGACACGGAGCTCGACGCTCCCTACCTATCCCCAGAAACCCGTCGCGACGCATAGGTCGCTCCTCACCCCCGAAGATGCCATCTACCTGGGCTCACCACCGCGCAAACAGTCCCCCGGCGTGAGTACACTTCACAAGAGTCTGCGCATGACCAACTCGGAGGATGGGACTGCACAATTGTCAAAGAGAGGGAGACATAAGAGTCGCAATCGAAGTGGGAGTCGCATGAGGGCAGGGCGTACATGGAAGAAATTGTTGTGGATTAAACAATCCTGCAAGCTCCCCGACTCCCCCTTTGTTTACATTTTGCTAATCGAAATGGATGGGAATAGATCTCGATAACTATACTGACCAAGCCACCTTTCTCGAACACCTGCAGCGAAATCCGCGGCTCCAACCATATGATTTCTGGCCTCTGGTCGCAGACTCCACCGTCATAGTCCAACACGTCTGCTCCGTCATCATCTTCGGCGTGTGTTTTGTAGGTATCTATCAAGAGCGGATTGCCCCCGAGGCTGTGGTGGGATGGGCGTCCGTTTTCACGATTCTGGGTTGGTTGCTATGGGATTGGTGGGTAGGGCAGGAGGACGAGCAAGCTTCCAGTACGCCTCCGATTTACACCACCTCTCCCCATGAGGACTCGGCTTCGAGCTCTACTACCAATCTCCTCACCTACAATGGGAATGGAGGTGGAAATGGAAATGGAAATATAAATGGGAACGGAAGCGCAAATGCGTTTGGAAGACACTCTCACTCCGCCTCCGCCTCCTCGATTCACAGCTCCTACTCTCCCACCCCCTCCGTCCGCGCCGCCAACGGCCACGACACTCCTCCCAATCTCCCCTGCCCCGGTTCCTCTCCGCCCTTCTCCCACCGCACCTCCCTCCGGATCTCCACCGCCAAATCCGCGCTCCTGATCTACTTCACGCTCTTGGGCCTCTCCCCCATCCTCAAATCCCTCACGCGATCCACCAGCAGCGACAGCATCTGGGCCATGTCGTTCTGCCTCTTCGTCATCAACGTCTTCTTCTTCGACTACGGGAGCAGCGGGGGGGGGCGTTGGCATGGCCGCGATGGGGAAGGGGAGCGGTGGGCTGGTGGCCGGGCGCAGTCAGAATATCCCGGCGAGTCTGAGCACCAATGCGGCGCTCATGGCGTCGACGGTGCTGGCGAGCCGGCTGCCGTCGACGGGACAGGTGTTCTCGCTCACGCTGTTTAGTATCGAGGTGTTTGGCCTGTTCCCGGTGTTTCGACGGTATTGCAGGCAGATGACGTGGAGGGGCCATGTCACGCTCACGACGCTGCTGGTGCTGGGCGCGGGCGGGGGGGTTGGGTTGATCCTCGGGCGGGGCGGGGATGGGGAGGGCATCTGGGATTTCCCGTATAAGAGCGGGCTGATGGGGTTGGTGATCGGGGTGGTGATTACGGGGTTGGCGATGGGGGGGTGTAGTTGGTGGTTGATTGGGTTGCAGAAGTATAAGAATGAGATTCATGGGCCGTGGGATCCGGCGAGGCCGGTGATTCGGATGCATTGGGAGGATTATTGAGGGGGGATGTGGGGAGAGTTGTATAGATGGAAGGTTATATAGAGGGGAGGTATGGAGGTAGAACGAGGGGTATATAGATGATAGTACTTAATGTAATATTTACACGAGATAATAAGCGGAGTGAATGGATTGAATGAATATAGAGAAACAAGAGAGCATGGTCTATTGCTCAACTTGTGGACGGAGCTGGGCTATAAGAATAAACATCAACTTGACTAAGTAAGTAAGGAAGTCCTCCTATCATCACATTTATCCCCTGCTTTCCTTAACTGTTCGTAGGAGTGCATTTCAATATTTTATCTCATCTAGTTCACCCTGTCTACTCTTATTACCTAGGTAAGAAATAAAGATGCTGGTATATATGTAGGGTTGAAGATGTCTAATCGGTCTATCAGCCGGGATTGCAGCGCTGATTCTGGAGTTTCTGCTTTGTGTTTTTGTACTGAGTGGGGGTATTCGTATCGCTTCTCGCTCCTCGCTCTCGTTTGAGGATGGGTTGGTTGTTGTGTTGATCTTAGTCGTTTTGTTAGAGACGGGGGGAAGTGGGGGTTCAGTTTATTTCGTTACGGTTCTGTTTTCCGAGGGAGGGTATGATTGTCTCTCAGAGGATACGGTCGGAAGAGATGAATATATGTATGACTTAGTGTCTAGTCTGATGCTCCATGCCGTCATAGCAAATCATGTGTACTTCTGCGAATACACCCCACCCCTTCTTCGGTCCACGAGAAATTCAAGTATGTCTCGAAACACTTTTCTAGGTGTATTCCATCCTATGTCATGTCAGTCTGATGAATGAGAGAAGGGGATGGATGGATGGCCAAGACTCACCTTGCCTCAGCTGGTCTGTTTAGACGGAGTAGTAACTCTGCAACCGGAGAGTGGCTTTCCAAAGTTCATGTGCTACCTACTCTCAGTTGAAATATGAATCCGATCTCGTACGCAATCCTGATTGATCCGCAAGCATTCCGTGATATTTCAGAGTGGAAGAGATGGGTCCCGAGATTCGCGATGTACCATTGTAGTAGTGGAGCATCGGGTCTTTTGTGGTGTAGCTTTATGAGATGGTAAGCATGCTGTGATATTTTAAATGCCTCGAGCGGTTGTTTTCGTGCAGTGGAAATGAAGGCTATATGGTTGTAGTACTTGTCGTATTCAAGGGGATGCGCTTCTTCCGTGGGGTTGCAGAGTTGATAATTCCGCAAGCATCCAGTTATGATTCTCCAGCCGTTTGAAGCACGGATTTGCCCTCGTTGCTAAACCCCGAATGCCACATATAGACCGATATCCGCTAGAACTGGAGAAAATCCAAACGCAATTCAATCCCCGCTGCTGACTAGAGAGGTCGCTGTCTCAAGCTTGTTACATGCGGAACATATAGCTCGTACTTCTTCCACTCGTCGGGTTGGGAGACTCATATGAAGGAAGGCGGTGCAAGATGCTCTTTCGCGAGATTAAAAGCAGAATGAAAGAAGAGCAGCCTCTTATTTGGATCAGCATTCAATTTGTGGAGAGGACTGGGCTGTAGAGTTCGATGTATAGAAAGGTGTAAACTACGAGCTTGAGGACTTTGATCAGACTGTAACAACTTCCCATGCATTAGAATAGATATATAAGTAATAGGAATCATTGCTTACCTATTCTCTTGGCCTGGCATTCTTGGCGAGACGTTCCGGTGCTGGGCCAAGACTATCTCCTCAGGAATCATGTCGGCATTTAAAAATGATATGATGTTGAGCAATCTGTGAGATGGTTCAGATAAAGCCTCAAGTGCAATATCGAACACCGTTGCTAATGTTTTGTTGTAGGCACCTGCATCAACTTCGCCAGGTTTGGCTGGCGCGATCCACATCTCATCGGAATGATCAAGGCTGGTTGGGAACTGGTCAAGAGCCACCATAGATTATCCCATATGACTGAAATTCTTCGAGCGAGCCGTAGCTCCTCCTCGCTAGCATCTTCTGGATTTTTATGGAGGCTTTTCAAGAGAAGTTCTGCGCCTTCAGTGGAATCCAGGTTTGGCAGAGCAAGCTTTACTTGATTTCGCGTTATCTTGTCTAGTTGAGGAAGCTGAGTAGTAATGATAGAGGAGCTGCGTGTTGCCTTCTTTAGGATGTAATCTTTGATATCTCGAGTCTTCTCAACGTTATCAAATAGCAGCAGCGATCTGCTCGCTGTATTGTGTTAGTACCATGAGATACACTATCACTGGGTTCTTACAAGTTTTTTCAAGTCATTCTTGTGCAACGACAATCTGCTTTCCAGACGTTCTCTCCTGGAATTCTCCCGACCTGATGTTTGAGCAAGGGTGTCCGTGGGTTTTCTGCTATCATAGCAGAGATGCGCAAGACATCCACGGGAGTCTCGGCTTAAATCCAAAATACTGCGTGATAGTATTGTTTATACTTTAATCGTAGGTGTATCGCACCGCTGTTTCGGTCTTTCCATTGCCCTCGATGCTATGAATTATGCAACATGTTGGATTTGATTCAGGTTGTGTTTCCCTTTGTCCGCGTAGAATGGAGGTCTTCCAGAACCTTTGTGTGACCGGAAATATTGTAGTTTTGGGCAGGCCTGGTTATTAGTATCTGAAAATCTGTACTTTATGTGGAGAGGTTAGACGTGGATGAGGTTACCGTTGCAGGCGCCATGGAAGAAGATAGCTGTTCGAACTCTGTCTGCTTTCGCAGAAGCAGTCGTTGACGGCAATCACCCAACTCTTCTTTTTGCGAGAGACATCTCTTTTCAGCCTTGGACGTGTAAGATAGTACCATATTCGTCCTTGCGTATTGTTCAGTTTCGATTTTGTTTCGTTGCAAGAAAGAAAACATAAGCCTCAATAGGCACCGTGTACTCAGACTGTACTCATACCAAGACTCTTTCCAGGGGCGAAAATACTGCAGTGAGTTGAGGCAGAATTCACAGTACAAATTAAGCCTGTCCCTTTAGACATGGAAAATATCCATCGATTTGCTTGGCCCATAACGGACTTGATGAAAGAAAATATGCGATCGTTTAAGCAGGCATGGAACAACGGGGAGATTGAGCTCGCGCGGTCCCGGGAGTTCAAGTTAATGGACCTGACAAGAGCTGGGTGCAAAGAGTAAAGCATAAACTCAAGAATGCAGAGCTTGAGCGCAAGCTACTGGGGCAATCTGAGGAGCTATTCTACGGAAGTACATCAATGATGGAGAGAGAGGAACGAGCAACGGTGCTTCGTCAACTTGGCCTGACCGGGTCTCCTTATCACTACGCTCTTTAGTCTAGAGGGGTTGATTTGTTGCTTGACTGGACTGGATTACAATGGAATTAATACATTTACCTTGAGCAGAATAAATCAATGACCATGGATTCAATTTTACTAAATTCTTTCCAACATCGATTCTTTTTAGCAAACCATCTTTTAAGCTGCCACATGTTACTAGGTTTAGAGAAATAGGAAAGAGAGTGTAGGTACCATAAGACACTCGCACAGATTCGCAAAGAATAGCAGTACTTGTTTTAAAAAGAAAGACTATATAAACTTCAGCAACCGAGAGAATGGATTCTTTAACATTCACACACCCTTCGTTACTTATAGGAAGTAAACGCATACCGCTTCTGTCGATAATCACGAATTGCTTGTGGAAATGACCGACCGCTGATTTGTGCTGGTTATCTTTGTTTTCTTCCTTTCTAATTTCATTTACTATTACATTTTGGAAATTCAAAGCCCAAAGAAAACCTTGGGAAAAAAACAAATATACTGTACATAAAATGTGATTGTACCGAAGAAAGCTTCAACACGGAGGAGGGATTCGCCAAGGCATAAAGGCAATAGACTGCCAGTTTCTCGTTCCTATAAGTGGTATCGCACCTGGGGCGAAAACTAGACCTTGGAAAGTTCATCAACAATGTCTGAGACGCTCACAGTCTTTTCTACCCATCGTGTGAGACATCGTTCAAAATTTTCCAAGTCATTCATACACCAATCCAGACTGAGTGTATATCCATCATCCCGGGCGTCCATTTCTTGCTTAATGACATGGCCCCGGCGATGGACCACCCAGTTGCGGATTGGCCGAACCTTTTGGTATTCTGCCATAAGATCTTTGCTAAACTCCGGCCAGATTGAGCTGATCCTAAACATAGAATATACGAAAGAGACTTGCTCGACCACGTGGCGTAGGATATCGAAGAAAATGCGTCTATCATTATGCTCTGGGTTTTCTAAATCCATCTCGGAGGGTCTTAAGCCCTGGGACAGATATTAGGATCTATGAATAGCAAGCTCGAAGAGAAACAAACCTTATCCTTATACAACTTTGCTCTGTCTCTCTTTAATGTCGCCAGGTGCTTAACACAGGTCGCGAACATCTTTCGGAGCAGATCATCGCGGCCTTTTATCGGGTCTATATTATTTTTCCGAATATGCATCTCCCATTCGACGAGGATCTGTGTGAGATCTAGAAGATCTTCGGATAGCCTATTATGTTGTTAATTCACATAGGTAATTATAGTACTCATTGAGGAAAAGAAGACTGACTTAGTTCGCAATACCGCCGTCTCGTAGCATTTATCTCCTTCGTCCCGACTCTTTTGAGTGGCGATCTCTTGTGGGCCTTGGGTCCACCTCACGCTTCTTTCCGGGTTGTGAACACTACGTCCAAATAACCGTGCAGGCTCGTTGAGCAACAAATTATTCGCCTTATCAGCAACTTCTTTCTCCTCAAAGCAAAGGACGGCGGAGTAGTATTCAGAATATAGAGCGGTTGGAATAAAATATACCATGCCAACAGCTCCATTGGGCAAAAAGATCTCTGCAAGGACTTCTTTTGAATATATCTGTCTCAGATTCTTGACTTTTATCAAAAAGCGAGGTCGATAGTTGGCCTCGAGACCTGGCACCTGGCTATCCACACATCGCTTCTTTTGGCGATCATCCGTATCTGGATCTTCTAAGCTACTGTTTGTCCTCTTTCGCGCAACGTTTGACTGGCAATCATGGCCGCCAGCCTTGTCTGCTTCGACAATTTTCTCAGAACTGCAGGCTTGACCTTGACGTGTCTCCGCAATATCTTGGTCCCGGAGATGCTGGATGGGGGTTGGGGATTCGTATGCGGTTTCCTGAACTAGAGACACCTTTGCCGCAGTATCCATGGTAGCTGAATGTAGGGGTCTATTTCGAAGCAAATTTTCAAGCTTATTCGAGATGTATAAGGATTGATACTCACAAGGGCAAAATCTCTTTGGCGTCAATCACAAGTCGTGGTACTGCGGCAGCAATGGCGGTCTTGTAAAGGGAATAGGGAACGAAGAACTATCGTAATCTCTACAGATGTCGCGTTGCGATGTAGAGAAGTGGTGCTTCGCTGATGGACGTGTATAAAGGATTATGGGAGCAAAGGCTGGAATAGAGGTCTGCAAGGGATGGTAATTCTTGAGGGCAATATTTTGGAATAGTGTAGATGCAGGACTCTGAGCGAAGAGTTGGTACTTGTTTTGATGTAGACGCGTGGTGGAGAGGGTTATACCTAGAGATGGTGTGCTTAAGCGAGATCTTAAGAAGGGCAATTCACTTGAGCCTGGTAGAAAACAAGTTCATATTATTGGATTGGCGACCGAGCCACACACGAGAAATTATGTTTCTGCTCTTGGAGGCTACGCTTATTTGCTGCTTTCTGAGTAGTTATTGACCCCATACAATTTATACCCATCATTTCTTTAAATAAAGCTTCGGGTTATAGATGTTGGAGCTAACCATCTGGGCAACATCTAATCGAGATGGGAATTTTAATCCGCGCTTGGATAAGATCAATTGACTACATCTTCTGTCGTCGCTTCATCCTAACTTTCTAGATTTAACAAGTAAAGATTTCGGCCTATCTCTCTGATAAATTGAGAGGCGTGCCACGAGTAGGGAGAGGAGAGGAAAGGTACATGCGCTAGCTAAGTATACTGTTTTTAAGAATTAGAGAACTACAATTAGAACATGAAACAAATGCCAGAGAGATGCGAATGCATGTCAAGTCAACTGGTCGGAGCCCGGGGAGATTGAACAAGCAGCCAGAATAGTTGTACCGGATGCAGGCTCGTTACTTTCTACCAAGATAGAGGGTTCCGCACAGCACAAGAAGTCTTAACCCCGGACCATTTCGCGTTTTTTTGTGCGCGAACTTAACAAGGTTCTTTTTAGACTCCTTTGCCTTCCCACTCCTACTCCTACTCTCGCTCACTAGCCGTGCCAATAATCAGATCAGATCATGCGAAGCGAAAATTCAGCTCAACCTAAGACCGAGTGGAATCGGATGATAGCCCAATGAGTTTTGTGTTCTTTATTAACACAAAGACGACGATGGCATAGGGTATCGAGATTCATCTTCCGAAATGTTTGATAGATAGTCTTCGCTTGTGTTAATTAAGTCAATTAAATTAACCATGGCCTCCTTAATACTAACTTCACGGATTTTAAGGTAACACTATTTCTTTGAAATCCAATAAGGTCTAATCATCACTCACGAAAAATCAATGCTTATCGGCTTCGGAGTAAACTATTGCCCAAGCCCCGGAATACTTCAAACCCTGCTGACGGCCTACCATGGATATTCCAGGTGTTAGCAAACCTTGTTATTTTATTAGGCCTCGTCTGAAATAAAAACAGACAAGAAAGCGCGAAAGCGAAGAAACGCTTAGAGATAACGATTGCGATAGAGCTGTGATTTGATTGGAAGGAAGCGGCCTAGAAAAGTTAGGCGAAGAGAGGATAAAATACTATCAAACTAGTTAAAGAAAGAAAAAAGCTCGTAAGCTAAGAGGGCCCTGGGCTGGAGGTATTACTTACATAATAATAATCTCAACTTGTTTTATATAATCTGCTGTTCAAGTCAAATGTTCTTTTTTTTTTTTTTGGAAAGAAAGAGGCTATGTGCTTACCTAGATATAGATATAGAGTATATGTGTTGCGAGAGAAATAGAACAAGTGACGTTTACTAAACGTGACACCCCTGTCCCTGTCACATGAGATTTTTCTCATGTGAACCCACCGGTTCTCTTAGGGAATCTAAGACAGGCGTTTCCGAAAGGGCGTGTGTATTTCTAGCGCTACCCTCTATAGCTTAGCGATGTAATTTTGAGTGCTTTAATTTGGTTTATATACCAACCGAATGTGTCACGTGTTAGTAACATCATGCCTCGAAAAATGAAGGTTATAATGAGAAGTTAACGTATATTTGCATGATGTTTTGAAGTATGATTCATGAATTAATTTGGAGCTTCAAAGAAAAGATCGAAAATTATTTCCGACGGTATACTTTGGCGCTAATTGACCACCTGGATCCTTTTAGCTCTTGGTCATTATTCACACTCGAACACGTGAGCGTAAGCATCAATGGGGAGCACCATCAGAAAGGTCTACCGCTTTGGCACTTCTTTTGGGTGAGAAAATTGAGCAATTCAAAATACTAGAGCTCTCCATAAGAATATATATGGTGAAGTATACACTTGGCTTGATGTGGCTCATGCTCGCTTATATCTCGCCTCAGAGAAATTCACTTTGATAAAGCGGCAAGGGCGCGCGAGCTCTTGGCTTTCAATTCCCTCTTGACAACTGATAGTCAAAGTTTTCACACTCTTTAACCACAGGCAAAGGCCAACACACCCGAATTTGCCTAAACGATTTGCCATCACTGAGCGTTCATGAATATGCAGGACGGAAACACGCTACGTCTCTTGCTATGGACCCTTTACTCATGTCACTTTTTTCCTCTGCGACTAATCCGAGTACGACAGTAGAAAGCACCTCGTTCGCAAGGATGTTCAAGGTATACCAATCGCATTGGCCCAAAGCTGCTGCTTCGGCAAATACAAGCGGTAGCAAGTATGTGCAAGAGCGAAGCGAATTTACTGCAAGCCCACCTGTTAATATATGGACTAGTGCTACAAGCTTTACTGGCTTCCCAGATCTTCCCATTGAGCTCCGACAAAAGATTTGGAAGGATGCAGCTCATCACCCTCGAGTCCTTGAGTTGCAATATTCGGACTTTAACGCTATTCATGGACTTAGCTATCGACGAAGACGGCGCACATTGATGCTAGTTACGAGATCGCGCAGATCGCCAGGAATGCTTCATGCTTGTCAAGAAGCGCGCAAAATTGGTCTCAAATACTACAAGCTTACCAACTTTGGAAACATCTACGAACCATTTTCTATCACTAATAATGCGGCGATGAGGCTTAGAGCCTATTTCCACAATTCTGTCGACACCATGGTCTTTGGGGATCAAATTTGCGTTTGCATCACGGGCTGGGTCTTACAAACAACACCAGAAATCCAGAAGATTGCTCTTCATATCTGCGAGTCAGAGGCTACATGGTGTCCTTTGGGCAACGACACGCCTCCTGCCAGGATTGAAAAGGTAGCTGATAAAATGATCAAGCTTATGTCTATCATTCATGGCGTTGAGATCGATGGATTGCCAGGCCCCCAGAAAGAGTATTTTCCAGGTATCCCAAATATCTGCGAGGTCGCGATGATGCCCAATAACGCCTGCGAAGATGAGTTTGACGCCGATGATTTCGCCTGGGCCACTAAGAGAAGATCCGGGAGGGAAATTATTGATTTGGAGCCGATTGGGGATCTCAGAAAGTTGCTGTTCCAAAGAAAAGAGTGCGACATTGTGGATAGATGGGTCGTGAAGCGTATCCATAAAGGAGAGGGTTTCGGAACTCGGATTCGAAAGAGCAAGTGGCCTGGCAAGGGCATGCCAGTTCTCCGATATGTTCAACCACACTGGCACCCAGTTTTGAAACCTGAAGCTTTCTTCTTCACAGTCAAAGGCAAAGATGAATATGTGTTGCTTGAGGACGCCGTAGCATGGCAGCCCGACCTTTATTCCACAATTGCCGTGTGGCCGGAATCATTCGTCGGGGATGGACTCTACATGGTCAAGATCTTTGGCACTTTGGAATTTGCGGACGAAGTCGAGGTAGATATTAAGAAGCGATTACTGCGCCATAGCATAAAGACCGGTCGTATGATGGAGATGTGTGGACGGAAGGACCCGAGATATGATGCGCTCATCAAATATCTGAAAGCCTATAGGAAGGCTAGACATACAGCTGATAAGGAAATTGGCGACTCTAAGGGTGTGATGGAATCTTTGCAGGTTAGAGCAAATTCTGCTTGAGGGTAACGGGATGAGTTTATTCTGTGTAGTGTATACGTGTAGCTAGCAAATGCGTGTATTATCACTATCACTTGAGACCTCCCATTACTTGTGCTAGAAACTTTGTGCTGTAAAAGACGTTAGCAGTCCTTCTATGATAAGCTTCTAGGATCTTCAATCTTGAATTCTCCGCTAGAGAATATTCAGCTTTCGAGGACATCATATGTCCTCAGTGCTTTTCCTTTCTTTAGGACAATATCTTCCAGTTAGTAGTTGTTGTGGAGGACTCTCTGGCTACAACAGAAATTTCTTACGCACCAATCCTTACATAAAGCAACCATTTTTCTGTTTAGAAAAGTGAGTAGAGCTGTTTTGCCTGCAGGTTTCGGTGAGTCGAAGGTGATCTGTTGTAGCTCCTCGGCTAAACCTCCGGCAATAAGTACGCTGCGGCAATACGGTCGGCTTTTTCCCTAACAAGATTAAAGTTTTGCCCAATTAACAACTTTATAATATGAAAATCGAATGCAAAACTTCTTCTTGGTAATAAAAAGATGTGTAAATGAAAAGGTGGCTTGGGATTTTAAAGCTATGTTAAGTACTGGGTTAGATTTTGGTGTGTCCTGGTGCACGATTACGGCGAAGCATCTGATAAGATTATGGGTGGGTCTAGACTCGGTAATATATAAAATTCCGAGCTAGCGTGTAAACACCGAAATATCAAAACAAAATGGAACACGCCACCACTCTAAAATCTAAGCCCTTCTATACTTCGATGGGCTAGGCCATTGCAAGCTACAACAAAGGCCCCTCCCCTTCAATGAATATTTCTACTTCTTGTCGCGAGCGACAGAGGGCGGAAGAAATGGGAAAACGTGCCCTTAGAGCTAACAAGGCGTGCGTGCCTTGCCGTGCACGCAAGGTTAAGTGCGATGCTGCTGCGATTGGCCTTCCTTGTAGCAGCTGTACTAGCCGGCAGTATCCCGAGGGTTGTGTACTACCGGTCCGTAAGGGTCGGACCAGGTTAGTTGATTATGAAAATGATAGTTTGTGGTTCATTAGGTGCGTGCTAACAGATATGGGGGTCACAGGAAAGCAATACATGTTTTACCGACTCCAAGCCATGTATGCTTTAGATGATTGGCATTCTCCTAGCCGCTTCTTTTCTCTACCTTCTTGGCCTTTTTCTTTGCTCACTCGGCGAACCTTCAGAATCCCCACTAACCGCTGGCAGACTACAAGCATCCCAGCTACATCCAACACTAGCCAGTTAGATAATCTCAATCAATCTAACCAATCCAATCAATCAAAACAATCTTCCACTTCCGATCCCCAGGACTGCCAAAGCCCACGTCAGGCCGAGCCAGATCTACTCTACCTCAATATTCTCAACGACGCCGTCAAAGAAACTACAGAATCAAGTCAACGCCCCACCATTTCTGATACTCGCTACCGTTCACGGCCGGAAGACAGTTTTACTCCTCGGAACTGTTTATGGGCCAAACTATCCCAATTGGACAACGTTGACAATGAATATCTTGTAAAGAAGGGCGTCTTTGATCTACCTCCTTCCCACCACTTGTGAGACAACCTTTAAATCCTCCATCCTCTATACTCCTTGGGCTTTCGTCTTCATTCTACTGACAGGTAAAACGGCAGAGATGTGTTCATTCAGACATACTTTACTCATGTCTATCCTTTTGCTGGAGTGATCAACAGAGCTGATTTCATTCGCGGCTATGAATCTGGCGACTGCTCTTTGTTCCTGCTCCGCGTCATATTGACGGCAGCTAGTATATATGCGCCCGTAAGTGTGCTATCCGCTTGCGGCTTTGCCAGCCGCTCAGCCGCGCAAGAGTCGTTCTTCTCCAAGGCAAAGCTGCTCCACGACTTTGCTGCCAAAGATGACCCGTTGTTGATGCTACAGGGATCCATCATCTTGTGTACGGTGATTCTCGACCATCCCACCGAGTGGGACTTTGGCTACTGGTTTCACAATGCGATCCGTCTTGCTACCAAGCTTGATCTACGCAACACGTACGTTTCCTACTCCTGGACTGTGGCCCCTATAAGAAGTATTGCAGATGCTAACTGTCTATGGCCTCTTTAACAGGTGTATTCGAGAAGACAAACCCCTCAAGATGTTAAAGTTGTACAGGAGGACATGGTGGACTCTCTATGTACAACCCTCTTCTAGTCGCCGTATTCTATGCTTCCTGCTTACCGTAGCTACGTAGTTTTTGGACATTTTCCACGTCTTTGTCAATCCTAGACACTCGCGACTACTCGAAGACACCCCCGCGATCAAATTTAGGACAGAAGATGACTGGGAAGCGGAGGATGTCTCGGGAGCATCATCTAGCTTACTATCGGCAGTCACCCCTCAGCAAAAGGCTTCGCCGATTGTCCACTGCGAATTGTCTCGAATATGTACGTGTTGATTCTCTTCGTTTCTCTATTCTTATTCCTTTCCCTTTCTGTTCTCTATCTGCAACTAATACCA
The DNA here is from genome assembly GCA_000328965.1 of Ascocoryne sarcoides NRRL 50072. Lineage (NCBI taxonomy): Eukaryota > Fungi > Ascomycota > Leotiomycetes > Helotiales > Gelatinodiscaceae > Ascocoryne > Ascocoryne sarcoides. The sequence goes on from KB205940.1 coordinate 3,721,445, forward strand.
CAAGCATGACTAACTCTACTCAGTCGGCCAATGTTTCCCTATTGTGACAAACAAGCCACTGCAGGATCCTCGCCAAATGATGTACCCACTCGATGAATGGCGCAAGTCTCTCGCTGCCAAGATGCACGTTGGTGGGAATACTGGAACTGACGTGTACTATCTGAATATTCAAGCCATGAGCTACAGGTTTGAGTGCATCTTGTGTCGTCTGATACGACGATGTTGGGAGAAGTCCCAACATGCGGACTGGAGTGAGTGGGCTAAACAACGGCTTCGGTCCGCTATTCTAGAACTAGACACGATTGCTATGAGGGTATTGGCTAGTGGTACGCTTCAAAACTTTCCCATCTCTTTGTAAGTGCCGTCAATTTCCCCCTATTTCCCCCTTTTCAGGTATGCTCTATAAAACGAACTAATATCATTAACAATGGCGTTGTCAGCGTAACTACAATAACTGCGCTGCTCGCACTACATATCGAATCGGCCCTCGATCCAGCTGAGACAGACCTTGTCCGTTCCATGGCTCGGATATCCATTAACCAGACAATGCTTCTTCTCACCCAGGGGAAAGAAATACCCGCCCTAAAAAGGGCGCTACCTGTATTTGAAGGTATTCTTACCAAGAAAAATCTGTGCTTGGTTCCGCCCAACGTTCTTGGTCAAGTACCTGCGCAGTCTCAGTCACAAGGCAACAGCATGGCGGATGGGTACGCTTCGGCGCACACACAAGGTAGCCTAGTTTCGTCTCAAGCGGAGCAGTGGGAGAACGATCCGTCGCTCAACGTGGATTTCTTAGGATTTGATTTTTTGGACGAGTGGCAGATTGGGCAACTGGATTTTCCAGGTCAATATTAGCATGGGCGTTGTCTCATATTCCCCCTACAACCTTCCTGTCGTTCAGTTGTTATAAAATACAACCTGGGCCCTTGTAGTAGCGATCTTATTCGTTTTAGATTACGATGAGAAGTATATGGCTTGGTAGCTCAAGTCGAATAGACATGGATTTTCTATCTATAAGGAACTAAACAGAAAATAAGAAAATAACAGTTGCAACTTATTTATTCTTCAGTTCAGGAATATAACACATGCTTCTGTCACGTGTAGACTGGGATTAGTCATTAGGCCTGCACATTACTTTGTCAGTTAAGCTTGTGATAAATGCGCAGTACAACTACTCTCCAACCCTCTAAAATTCCAGAATCTATTTATAATATTAAATCTAGAGTTTGTTTACTTTCTATTCATCTTTAAAACCCCCCCACACCGGCGCCCCATCGCATATCCCATTACTATTACAGATGGCTAATAATATTGCCCGACCAGTCTCTACTAGACACCCTATTCAGCCTCTTGCTCTAGCCCATTTGGTTCACTACCAATCATGACGACGTGCCGACGACGTATCATCTCCAGCACCTTTGCTGCTTCCGAAGCATACTTGCACTTGGAGCGTATCTCCGCACCGTACTTGTGGAATAGAAATGGGAAAGGTAGGCACGCAAGCACCATGAATGCAGGAATGGAACTCGCCCATTGATTTCCGAGATTCTCATACATTTGGGTGGTAAATAGTGGAAACGCCGTGCCAAACAAGGACCGAAGCATCGAGTTGGCTGCCAGCACAGAAGCAGCATAAACGACATCTGTATACGGGTGAGCAGGTGCATGTTGCAAAGGATCACGAAGCAAGGATGAGAACGTACAAGAGTCGACTACATAACTCATTAGTGAGATGAAGACCATGACAAGTCCACACGAGAAAAACATGGCGCCGATAATGGGCACGATCCAGTGCACCGATGGATACGTCGTCCACGCAAACAGGAACAGACCGACAGGAAGAACAATAGAACCTACCATGGCCATACTCAATCTCGCTTCTGGCCCAACTGAGTATCCCTCTGCCTCAGCCGCCGTGCACAGGCGTACGTAGCGATTGTTGTCCACTCCAGCCGCCAGCGAAGCAAGACAGACGCCAATGCCAACGCCGACAAACGGAAGTCCAGCGGCGCCCTGACTCCAGCCTCGAGTAACTTGAAAAATGACGGGAAACCCAGCAAAGAACATGTATAGTGTGCCGTAGATGATAGCGACGTATAGCGATGTCAGCAAGACGATGGGTTCGCGGAACAGAAGGACCCAAGGGCGTGTGAGAGAGACTGAGAGGTCCTGCGAGAGTGTCTTGAGTGGCTGTCCCGCATCCAGCCGGGACATATATACGCTTCCTGTCATCCGGGAGAGGGCCTTGGCTCGACATCGCAGAATGAACGGTGCGTATGTTTCGCGGGTGCTCAGAGTCGTAGCAATCCAGATCACGCCGCCCAGTATTGCGATTAAACCGAGGATCCAGCGCCAGCCCTGAGTCTCACCAAGAAAACCACCGACAACGGGTCCTAAAAAAAGAAGAAACAAAAATTAGCAAGTGCACAGTGGCAACAATGGCAACAATGACAGCATGGAAGAAGAACAGCCACCGCTTACCAAGTGCAGGCCCCAGAAAGGGAGCCGTGACAAACATCCCCGTCGCTAGTCCGCGCTCCTTCTTGCTGAACATGTCGGCAATAATGCCGCCAACATTGGTCATCGACGACGAACCAAACGCGCTTGCAAAGAAGCGAAGAACCAGCAAGGCTGTGATATTTGGCGCACATGCCGCCGCCACGCTGAAGGCCGTGTACGCCATAAACGAAACCATAAAGATGGACTTGCGCCCGTACACCTCGGACAGAGGTGCCCAGATCAGCGGTCCTATGGCGAACCCTAATACATAGAGCGACAAGCCCAGCGTGGCCACCTCCGCAGATACGTTAAAACGTTGGATGATGCCTTTCATGCCGCCAACGTACACCGAGCTAGCGAAGGTCACCGCAAACGTGGAAAGGGTGTGGAGAACGGCAATGGCCCATTTTCGCCCCGTGGAAAAATTCAGAGCGTCTTCATGGTCGTTGTGCAGGTAATCGACAATATAGGGGTCGTCATCTGTGCCGTTGCCGGCATAATTCTGGTTGTAAACATCGTCGTCGAGATGCGTGCGCAGGAGAAGAGATTTGATCCAGGACATCCGTGGGGAGGAGTCCTTAAGACGCTGGGGGACGTCGTCGTCGGAGACAGCGGGCTCGGGAAGGACGGCCATGTTGAGAACGACAGGAAGGACAGGAAGTCCTGTGCTGAGATTTAAGATGCGGACAGAGGAAACCCAACGAGTCATCGTCCTTAGCTATGTTATTAAAATCATGAGAAAATTGTACTCGTCTTTATATAGTTCCTCGGAAGTGTAGATTCGGAGTTTCAGCCTGGCAATATTGGCGAGAAACAAAAGTTCCGCGGCATTATCTACGGAATTATAAAATTTTGTTTGTAATCTAGTAAACTATAGTGACGCTCTGCAAAACAACGTCGAACCACATTCTAAAATGATATTTCAATCATTGTGTAATATTGCATCCAAGGACACCATGTCGTTTGTCACAATGCGTCGTGTTCACTATAGATGCAAATGTTCATCAAAAGGGCCCTCTAACTGCTTAATGTCGTAAGCGAGAGAATTTAAAGTTAAAATCGACTACAAAACAAAAGTGGGTTACCTTAACCAATGGATGGACGCGCATCTTGTGGCAGAGACAACGACTTCGTCAACGGATCCAAATTCTTTAATACATCAATGTTCTTCTTTCTCCCTCGTAAACTCGTTCACAGTGTTGACTTAACAACTCTACGTCTTGTGATGTGTCATCCCTAGTACCTCGCGATTCTCCGGCCGAACTTTACGTGGACACCTCGAAACCTCCTCGCTCGATTATCAAGTGAGATCCCCCCAACACCAGAACCCAGCCATCCTCTCGTTCGCCGACTTTGGGCATACGTACATTCGTATCTTAAGCAATTCTCGGTTTTCTATTGTCGTTGGGTCGGAATTCCTTTCGACAGTCAAATCATTCCGCTCCCATTTGGCCTGCTCTTGAAATGGTCAGATGGAACACGACTCGAAGAAGTCCTTGCAGCAGAAGTTTGCCGCGCCGCAGGATTACCAACACCCAGAATTATCTCATACGGGGAACACCCAAATACCCCGCATGCGCCATTAGCAATCCTGATGACACGACTACCAGGCCGTGACCTCGGTCAAGCGTACGAATCGCTCAGCCCAAAAGCTCAGGCCACAGCTCTTACGGAGTTCAAACTTTATCTATCAACTATCCGGGGGTGGAAAGGTCCCTAGGGCGACGAACGAGTTTGCTCTATTACGGGCGGTGCGATCAGAAGCATCCGCGTCCTAACCCATACAATCGGCCCTTGCGAAACACCTCGAGAATTCCACGAGTATTTACTCGCGCCTACCCATTATTCGTCTACGTCAGAAGCTATACATGGAGAAAAGGTACGCAGCACGCGAAAGCTTCAATTGCTACAGCGACCCGGTGTCAAATTTACACATGGAGATATTAAGCATCACAATAGACTTGTAGGTGAGGCAGGCCACATCACTGGTTTCCTGGATTGGGAGTCTGCTGGTTGGTATCCGGAGTTTTAGGAATACATCACGGCATTGCGGTTTGTGCCCAAGGACTTTTGGTGGTATGAGTTTTCAATGGAGGCTGGTGCAGAAGGATATTTGGGAGAATCAGAATGTGAGAGGGCGTTGACGGGTTTGACGGCTGATTCGTACTCGTGGTGAAATGGGATGATATCTTGTAAATAGAATAAGTTTCTATACTACTGAATTCTGTCACTTGATGTACCAATGCTTCTAGAAAAAAATCGAGATACAAATGGGGTGAGTAGTGATTGTTGTGCGAGCGAGATTTAGAAATCTAGTAGAATTATTTGTTAAAGTATCGCTTCGTTGACGATTCTCATACTAAAAGCTCTTTTCAGCCTAGTGCAAATAAGAATTTGGAAAACAGTTAAAATTTACTTGTGGAGGTTTTAAAAATGAGGATATGCCTTCCGCACTAGAAGGATTAAGAGAGAGAGGGAGGACTAGAGAGGATTGAACCTTGGCTGGCCCAGGGACCTGCATAGTGTGACTTGTCGACTCTTCTTTGATCTCGATAGATGCTGCATCTATCAGAACGATCTCCATGGGTAGAACAAGTAGGGTGCTTGTATGAGGAAGACATAACAACATGCCACCAAGATTCTTGCATGGGCAGGAGAAACAACGGATTATATCAAGTTGCCTTTGAGCTGAGGAACGAAGGGAAAAAGGTTACCATAAGTCAAATGGGTGCTCGTAAGAAAGTAATATAAAGATTCATCGGAATAAAAATATAAGGTTGTATTTTATTATTATTATTACGCTTACTTTTAATTGTTTTATTGGATATAATTGTTCTTATAGTCTCTATATGATAGTTACTTTCTACATATGACTTTAAATAAAAAGGAATCTCTCAAGGTACTGACATTAGTTGACTAACTTAATTTTTAAATCCAAAACGATTTGCTGGCTTTACTTCCTCAAATGTAATATAAAGTCAAAAGTTAATGTAAAGTAATATTCAGAGTAAATGTTCATGAAAAGTAAATAAGTATAGAGTGAATATAAAATCGAATATGGAAAAGTCAAAACCATGTGAAAGCCCCGAGTGCCGAAGGAGGTAACGAAGTGAATCCAAAGCAGGCTGATGACGCCAACGCTTGTTGGACAACCGACCGATCTAGTCCTTGTTAGCGGTACTTTCCTGAGAACCTTCCGCCCTTAATAAGCTAAGAATTATGGCGGCGTTAATTACTGCGACGCAGGTAGTCGTCCTTGCAACAAACATGCTTTTGTTCTCAGAACCATCTACAAATTCGAGAACGTATAATTCTCAGGTGCCCACCATCACCATCACCATGTCATTGTCTCCGGCCAACCACCATCAGGAATACCTGGTCAGACACTAACGTGTGCTCCGTCCTCGACAGGAACCCAGATGTCTATAGCTCCGCCGCTAGGCTCCCATACTCCTCGGTGGGCCAGCACAAATTGATTCCGTGGGCACCCTCTCCGGATACATTCAGCACTGCAGTCAATGGGCGCCCCAAAGTGAAGGTTGTGTGTCCAGCAGAAAGAGATCACTTGTCTACTCAAGAGCAGCTTAATGTCAGGATCTCTAGATTGAGATGGAGAACTGGACCTCAAAACGACGCTGAGGTAGTTCGTAACATTGCTCATTCGGAGCAAACCCTTCTAGCTGCGACACGATACAATATCAACCTCGGCCATATATTCGCCACTTCGGGTCTGGGCAGAAGTCTTCCACAATTTGAGGGTTGTAGTGATTGGGCAATTATATCGATTACGGATCCTGCAATCTCCCCTGTTAATAAGGTATGCAACCTATTCCTGAAGACTTTAAACTGTGATGAAATTAGCTAAGATAAGTAGCATGTGCGCTCGAGCGGTTTGTTTGACTCGTTTGATCATCCGGTTGTTAGCCAAATCGACGACGACTTTCAGCGCACCGCTACCCAGCACTTCTGCGAGGGCCCCAACTTCAAGCCTATTCGAGACGACGACTTGGTTGCTGGCGAGCTTGTCTTCAAGCCGCGGAGTCGAACGACTAACACCTGGGTAGGCGGAACCTTCAATGCCATTCGTAGTACGCACGACAACATGGCTGGAGGTAAGATCACAAGGGAATGGTGTCTTGTTGCGTTGGACCCACAGGGGTCTATGTCCACCAGTGGTGATTCAGGTTCGGTCATCGTCGACCGAGACTTTCGACCCGTGGCTGTTATTTGGGGCGGCAATATGCACGGTTTTGCTATCGGGCCTGGAGATGTCACATACGCAAGCCCGCTTACCAAAGTTTTGAGGGTAATTGAAATTTGCATGGAATGGGCTGAAGGTAGCGTCTCATTAGCTTAGGGAGCGCGTCATTAGCTCAAAATGAATCATGAAATACATGTAGTACTACTATAAATATAATAAATCCTAATGCCTCTCGGCGTTTCCTCTTAAGTTGACAAACTGAAATGCCGTCTACCTTATATGTATACACAAGGCCGTCCACTACAGACACTCAGCAAACACCATAGTTATAATATGTTCAGAATCCTATATATACAGTGTCTATATTCTTATAACCGAGCGCGTCTAGTGCAACACGAACTAATTTCCTCCCAATCACTCAATGTCGAGATTATGAATTCCACCATTTATAAGCTTAAAGCGCAGCGAAAGTTCATATGACAATGAAAGCTAGTCAGGTATTCAAGTGTAAAAATAATGGAGAATAGCTCCAAGCTTTTCTATACCATTGACTTGTTAAGTTTGAGTAATTGGGTGCATCTTAACTATTTTATGAGTATACGGCTCCATGCTATATTTCAGCAGTTGGCATTAAGCACTTTAACAAAGCTATGTCTGCAGTGCCAGTCAAAGCATTCTCTCCCATTTCCCAAGTCTAATCTTATTTATAATTGTTTTGGTTCATCTACCTAAGTCTTTTCTAGTAGCAACAGCGAGACGCCCTGGCGTGGTAAATCAAACGCAGCCGTCGTGCTCCCATCTCTAACAACCACAGATATTGCCGCCTCCAATGTTGACAACTTCGACGCAGTCAAAAGCTCCGCATACTGCCCCGAAGTAGGTTTCTGCGGCGAGCCCAATATCTTCCACTTCTCAAATGCATTGCTATGCTCTCGATCCACCCTGTAATGAGTATATTTTGCACCACCACTCCAAGATAGCCCACCGAGTTCTAGCTCCACTCTTGCAATCGGACCTGGAACATCGTCGTCATGATAATGCCAGACAAGAGTCGCTAGTCGATCGCCTTCCACACTTGCCAGGACGCCCACGTCTGGATCGCCCCTTACACCATCTTCGATGGCCTTTTCAAGCGGCACCTGCCCCGAGCTTCGTGCTTCCACCCGAGTTCCTGTCATACGCGCAAACATTCGGAAGATATTCAGTACAGGCAGATCAATGTCGTTGGAAGCCAAAACGCGAAAACCCGCAAAGTATAGCTGATCTTCGAACTCAAAGGCCCAGGTTAGAGCCCCGGCAAGGTTGACGCCATGCTTATCAGCAATATCATGTTTCCTGGCAAAGCTCGCTGCCGTGTAGCTGGAATACATGGTTCCATTGCGGTAGTCGAGTTCAGGGCCCTGAGCCGCAGCTGCACCTTCTGGGTCCGATTCACCGATCACGATCGGCATGTTCTTGAGGGCTGGGTACGAGCCAATAAGGCTAAAGCCTCCATCGATGTCTTTGAGTTGGTGTGAAATCCCCATTCGTACATGATCGACAAGATACTCAGGTTGGCCCTTGGCGTGGAAGGAAAGGAAGTCGAGCTGCGAACCCTTTTCGCCCGTGGCCACATTGACGCCGTTCACGCAGTGATCCAGGAATCCGCGCAGAAAGGTTATGCTATCCGTTCCAAACCCCCCTGCAGTCTCGGGGCCTCCCACACGGGCGTTGGGAATGGCTCGTCGAACAGCTGCTGCTGCGTGATCATGCAAGGCATAGAATTCTTCGGGCGAGCCTTGCCAATAGCCGATATTGGGTTCGTTCCAGATCTCCCAGTACCAGGACTGGACTTCCTCAAGACCATATTTATCCACGTTGTGCTTAGCCCATTGATAGACAAGTTCCTCCCACTTTTTGAAATCCTTCGGTGGGTAGGCCCAGCCAGTGAAAATCTCATGATACTTTGCATATGGCGTCCATGTATGCTGATAGGGTTGTGGATGCGTGGACATGGCCTCCGGCGTAAAACCAATTTGAACATACGGCTTGACGTTTCGCTCTAGATAGGTGTCGAATATGCGGTCAATTATTGTCCAGTTATATATCGGGTTTCCATGCTCATCCTCGGTGTAGGCATTGGTGCTGCCCCATTTGAGAGCTGGGGTTCCGTCGCCAGTAACGAGCAGGTTGTGCGTACGGAAGTAGACTTGTTCTCGACCCAGGTCGCCCAATTTCGTGAGCAATTTCTTCCCATTTTTCATGTACGCATAGTTTGGTTCATCGGCACCGAAGAAACGATAGATAGGACGGAGGGGACCAAGCTCATGCGCTGCGTTCACGTGGATGGAAACGGGAAAGCTCGCCATCGAACATTAGGGGATGTTCTCCAGAGTAAAGTGTTATCCAGTCGGCTGTTCTAGGATGGCTACTTGCCTAAGACGTGAGAAATTCACCAAAGTAGAGAATGTAGATCATCGAAGCTTTCCTTGAGTTGGTACTAGGCTGCAGCATATATTTGAACATTGAACATCGCTTTGTATGTTGCATCACGTTAAGTCCAAGAATTTGCCGAGCCCACTAGGGACCTGACAAATTCAATTATCTGAAAGTTCAAAGTTGCCGGGCTAAAAAAAACCCTAGGGTAGAAAGACAAACCAAAATTTGCTTAGCGGGGCCCTATAGAAACTAAGTTTGACCATACTGTGTTGATAGGGATAAATTTGTTGTATATTCGAGGGGAGAGTAACATGTGTTAGTTTAACTCGTGGGAATAGAGTCTCGCACCTAATACACCGAAGATTAGAAAAGGGCGAACATGAAATCAATCTTATGACTCGAGAAAGCACTCTATAGTGCAGCACCGATGCAATGCACAAGAGAGGAGGAGCTCTGTCAAGAGTGGGGTTGCGGGGACCCCCTTCATTACTGAATCAGGGGCATTGTCATCCTAACCGATTGGCGGAGATGCGGTAATGTATGTTTGCCGAGCGGGAATGCGGAAGTCTACGTCCGATACACCTAGTAGACTCGACCCAGTTAAGGGTTTAAGTGTTATCTCTGAAAACTTCCTACTGGCAATGGCGGTTTCTAAAAGAGATGATTAGAGCGGATAGGCACCAGTGGGTCGAACTCCGACATTACACCAAGTTCCCCGCGCGGCTGGCAACGATCTGCTCATCTGGCTGCGGGGAACGTGGGGTAGTGTGGAGGTTTGACCTGCGTCTAAACATATACGCCTAGGCGCTCTAATCATGTTCTTTGAAAGCCGCCATTTTGCGAGCGGGAGGCTCTCTTTATGAACTTTAAAGACTAAACCATGCTGCAACTTGAGGAGAGGGGCGGGCAGCAGCGAAAGTGCTGCAGGGTCTTTGTATGGTATAGAACTCCGCCATTTCAATCATGCTGAGGACGACAAACCCGCTGATATGGTTCTTGGATTCAAATCTTGCTAGCATGCGCACCTATCACAGTGAGGGCTAGTTCAATATTCCCGTTCTTGTTCAGCATTATGCATATTGCTATATTTCCCCAGATTATATAGTGGTGGACTCTCTCCACGTCCCCAGACTTTGAGTCATTTGTGAACTCGTATCCCACTCTACTAAAACTAAGTTGATCAACTCCGATATGTATCCTAAGGTCTATCAGTTTTTTGTAGCTCTATTTGCATCATTTGGCTCGTTCTTATATGGCTACGATCTTGGAGTTATCGCCTCGGTTGTCGCCTCGGATTCTTTCGTTGATAAGTTCCTCCAGTCCAATGGCTCCACAAAGAGCGGCACAGTGGTGGCTCTATTTACTGGTGGTGGGTTCGATTCCTTTCACAGACATCGTGTTGTTTGTGCTAACATTCGAAGGTGCCTTCTTTGGTGCTTTTGCTGCCGGATACTGCGATCCCTTAGGTCGGCGAGGTACTCTTGTTCTTGGTTCTGCTCTGTTTATTGTAGGAGGAACTCTCCAGACTGCAGCGGAAGCCATTAGCATGCTATATGTTGGCCGGCTCTTTGCTGGCTTTGGTATCGGGATCCTAGTCGAGATTGTGCCTCAATTCCAGGCAGAGATCTCTCATGCCAGTATCAGGGGTATTATAACTTCATTGCAACAGGCCATGTTGGGCATTGGTGCATTGGCCGCAAACTGGATTGGCTATGGATGCTTTACTCGATGGACGAACACTGGTATCTCTGCTCAATGGAGAATACCGTAAGTCGAGTGACCGATGTCAGAGGGGGTATTTACTTACGCATAACTAGTCTCGCGTTACAACTAGTCCCCGCAGTTGGACTTGCGGCTTGTATTTACCTCTTCCCAGAGTCTCCAAGATGGCTCATTGACCATGACCGTATGGACGAAGGTTTGAAGACTCTGGCACAGCTCCATGCAAATGGTAATCAGGAAGATGTCTACGTTCAGGCGGAGTACACAATCATCCAAGCTCAGATTGCAGACGAGCACGAGAATGCTGCGAAAACGTATGCTGAGCTATTCAAAAATAGATCAAATCTTCGAAGAATCCTCCTCGCATGCGCGGTTCAGGGCAGTAGCCAAATGACCGGCGTCTCTGCAATCCAATACTTCTCACCCGCAATATTTGCACAGATTGGAATATCCGCAAATAAGACACTGCTTTACCAAGGCATTAACTCGATCCTAGGTGAATTGGCTCAGTTCATATTTTTCTTCTTGATTGACCGAGTTGGACGAAGGCCGCTGCAAATCTGGGGAAATTTAGCTTGTGCTGCAGCTTTCATTATTGGAGCTGCTCTCCTGGCCGAATATCCACCCGATAATACTAACAACGCTGCTCATTGGGCTTTCATTGTTGCAAGCACTTGGGTTTTTAACTTCTGTTTCTGGTCAGTATCCTTCGTTATATTACTACTGGTCTATTGCTGACAGCTCATTAGCGCGTCCGGCACGATGTCCTGGATTATTCCAGCCGAGATTTTCAACACTGCTACTCGTGTAAAGGGTATATCTCTTGCAACTATGGTATCCTTCGCATTCAACACCATGATTGGGCAGGTAACACCAGTGGCACTTGCTCAAATTGGATGGAGATATTACATTCTGTTCATTGTCTGCGATATCACCAATGCCTTGTTCTTCTATGTCTTCCTTCCCGAGACCAAGGGAATTACACTGGAGGCGATGAACGACCTCTTTGAAAACTCGCCAGTCATAGTGCCAGGAAGCCACTGGCAACCTCCCCATGAAGTCGATATTGACAAGGTTGCTAAAAAGATTAGTGCTTTGGACGGGGACAAGGACAATGAAAAGTTTGCTACACAAGCCCAAACCGAAGATGTTGCGACAGTGTAGAAAAGATATAGTCGGAGGTAATTTGGGATAGGATGAGAGATGAAGACGAAGAAAGAAAGTTGCGCCTAAAACATTGAAAGGCTAGATATAGAGAATGTAGGACGTCATTGGCACACTAAGTGGCTATTTAAATTCCTAACACGGTGGATGCCTTGAAGGTAAGGCGTCGGATTGGCGGTTGTTAAAATATGTCAAGGGCCACTTGTATGCCACCTTCGCTAAAAGAACTCGGGTTCTTTTTTTCAAGTGGTAAGGCTATCTATCCCATCGCTTTGTAAGGACTATAGATATTGTTAGCTTATCAAAATATCAAAAAAACTTTAGTTAAAGTCTAGCTATAGAGGAGAGAGGATGTTATGGCACCTAGGCATGCCCACGAAGTAGGTATAACCACGGTAGGTGCCTCGCGGCAGTTATGGGTCGTCGGATTGGTGGTTGTTCAATTAAGCCAAGGGCTGACGATGCCGCAAAGGTCAAGAGAACTCGGTTTATTGTTTTTTCTTTGTTGTTTTTTGGCGCTCTAGAATCTTGTTAGAGTATAAGGATATCGAATATTAATGCGACATCCTTTAACCCCTATAGCCAAGCGACTTGATTTAGTAATCAACCTTCTAAATTTGCTTAAGATGGAGCAACGAAATTTATTTTACTCGGTGCACGTGCACAGCTTTATATACCGGTAGTTGTAAAAAGGAAATCCCGAGGGCGTAGCAGCTTTTTATTTATCAATGATGATTAATTGATTTTTTAAAACTATCCTTTCTTCATCACGCATATCACAATGCAGCGAAAGTTTTAATTTGAAATAAACGTTACAGCTAATCGTTCATTCTTGCCAAATGTTTCGTTCTCAATAGTTCTTGCTCCAAGCTCAGTCTGCTGCTGCAAATCAGCTTCCGTAGGATGCAGCTGGCAATTGGCTTTATACATATTCTATTCATATTTATGATTTAGACCAATTTAGGTTGATCCTTTCATTATCCTTAACATGCACAAACTCATGGCTGTGCCATCCTATACAAAGCTACATCACCTGAATTTGCGACTTCCGACATCCATCAAGTACAATTATACTCTTTCCCCTATTCATCTTCTATGACCTTGAATATAGAGAGCCCTGTCTTCTGTTCATACTTCCTGCGCCATGATGCCATCATCCCATCCAATTCGCCTTCAATGAAGTCTGTTTTATTTAATACTTCTAGTATGTCAACGTAAACCAAATCGATGGATTGGTGGCCATAATCAAAACACTGGTGTTCCCCGTGTGAAAGGAAATTCCTAACTTTCTTTAAAACTCCGCGCGACTTGGAAAGCTTCTGGAGGCTTGGCGTAAGTTTTGGGAAAGTAGCGTTAGTTTGCCAGAGAACGTCCAGGGTCCGCAACGACTCAAACAGACCCACAACGTTGTTCTTATTCTGGCTAGGCAACTTGAGAGCTGAGCCATCATCATTGCTTTTAATTTCTTTAGAAAGGGTTTCAGCAGAGTCTATGATTGCCGCGTTTTCCTGAGTTTGACTTTTCTGTATTTCAAACAACTCTTTCTTTGCTTTTTCCAATTTGGAGGCTAAACTTTGAATTTCTTGCAATTTTGCAGCTATGGCAGCCTGATGTCTCATTGGCGGACTTTGAGAGTCACCAGTATGGACGGTAGAAGGTGAATCAGTCGTAGCACTCGTGGAAGTTGCACTGGTTGAACCAGGTTTAGAGAAACTGTTCATAGTGCGGACTGGGAACGTGCGTGGTAGGTCTCCCCAAACCTTCTAATGGATTATTTAGCTTTTATAGATAAGGCTTGAAGGATATACAAACATCAATTGTGCCAAAAGCGCCGGTTGCTCCTCGTATCTGCCCACACTGCAGTTTTGCTTTGAAGTACTCAATTTGCAGTACTTGATCTTGCCAGGAAATCAACTTCCTGTCTGGGTACTTGGTCTCATACTTTATTTGGGAGTCCACAATGCTAATCGCTAATTGGACCCTAATCTCATAATTATTCTCTCTGATCCTAGCCAAAGTTCAGCGCTCAAGCCTATTATAACATTGTAAAAGGAAAAACTTACAAAAGAATAGTCTTTGCGATCCTTTGCCGACGTTCATCTTCTTTGGCCATCTCCTCCGAAATCACTGGGGCGGCCCTAATCTCCACATTGTTTTTAGTCCACATTTCGGCCGTGGTAGCGAAAATGAATGAGTACTCGTATCCGTAGAGAGCGCTCTGGGCCCCCTTGACATGGTTATAGCTTTCAAACTTAACGCATGCGGAATAGTCTAGGGGCCCATTTGCCTCCGTAAAGACGAAGCAGCCCTTATACCCAGATAATCTGCTGAGTGAAATAGCTAAAGAGTTCTGTGTGAGTTGAGGTTCAAGATTTGATAATACCAGCGAGTATTCAACCGTAGAGTTGAATTCGTCTGGCCTATCTCGATCCCAGTAATCCCCTCCCCTCGGTGCGAGATTTCTCGACGAGTCGTGCGTTCTTCTTCGGCTGTTGTTTTGGAATTCATCCTCACTCTCTTCTCGGCCTCTCTTTCTTCTCACAGTACTTAGAAGTGGAGCTCTGCTTCTATTCATGGTAGCGAATTAACTCAAGTTTCAAGTGGTCAATCATTTGCGGTGTTGGGGGATTTCTTGTTGCGTTGGAATAGAAAGGGCGAGAATTTCAATTCTTTGTGGGAGGAAAGGCTCTATTAGCTACGTGGATAGTCGCGTTGATGGGAAAATCATAGTTGCACGTGGTGTGGGCGCGCACTTGCTGCTTTTTTAACCGAGTTCTTCAGGGGAATGTTCTCACTCTAATTATTGGCAATTACTAGCATTTCAGGCTTATTATAAGGCAAATAAGTAAAACTTATAGACAATTATTAGTTAGAACTACAAAGGGTTTTTTGAAAGGAGGTTTCCCTTTCCTATACCAGTGTATAAATGTCGTTCATGAGGTGAGAATTTGAGCATGGATGACTAATAAAATTTCATCCGAAGTTTAGTTGTTTACTACTGCAAAAGATTTTAGGCAACCGAAATTATCCTCACTCTGTTCTTCGTCTTTTCCTGCCCCTCCATTAATCGAAATCAAGTATGTATTTCTCCTGTACTTCCCTTGCATACTTCACTATATCTCTCATTTAGCTCCTATCTATTCCACTTCCTCCACTATAAGTTCTGCTCTTGAACATACAACCTTCCTCCATACACCCCTTCAGTCCTTGCAGCATCTATTTCCTTGTCATAACTGAATGCGCCATTTTTAGTTTCTAGGTTGTAATAATCTGATGTGATGAACGCTGTTTCTAGATGTTTTATAAGCCTTTCATCTCTGTTTATATTAATCTTTTCGACTTTATATATTGTCGTTTGAAGCTTGCATCAGCCAATTTCATTTCAGCCTCTAGTGTGATTTCTCCAGGATTAGACTAACCACAATGCCGTAGCCTTTTTGTTTAACTTAGAGTGCTGGATTTGATGTTAATGTCGTACAGAGTGAGACAGCCCAATATATCGTTATTGTAAAGGTAAGGAGTGTGATAGTACTGTTGGTGAGCTGCTATATTAATATGTGTTGAAGGCTTGCTATTGTTATAGCCGTGAATGTGTATTTCTTTCAAGATAATTTAGTAAACAATACTTTTTACCTAATTACTAGGAGAAGGATATGATCTTATAACTTTCCTTATGCCCTATTGTCTTTTTGAATTACGCTATTCTATTCAGTGTAAAGATCGGCGTTGAGCGCCTTCTGTTGTGACCTACAACAGAGATAGAAGAGAAGGTGCACACATTACTTCTTTTATTCCCAATTTATTTGTTATTTTGTACATATTCGATTCTGGTAACCTCCAAGTTATAGACTCAAGGACCTTTGGAAAGTCTTAGATATCTATAAAGTGAGAGCCATCTTCCCTGATTTTATCTAACACTTCTCCTTTTCTAATTCTCACGCAGGCCAATTGGTCTTCGCAACCTTTCATAGTTACTCTTTCTCTCCCGTACGACAAATATCTTTGTTTACACGCGTACTCTTCTATAATAACTCGCACTGCCTTCGCGTAACGCTCTCAAATTTATATTATACCTTCCAGTGGATCCTCCCATCCGCCCACAAGCCTCAACATTCCAACAGATTTCTTTTTACCTTAGCAAATTATCGCTACTCACTCTTTAGTCACATCATGTGCTCTATAACCATTGCCACCTCTTTCGTTTCATCCACCATCCTGCTACAACGTTCTTAAACATCCATTCCTCAATTAACCTCCTTTTTCTTCCTACCAAAGCGCAACCCTATTATTATCGCCTTCTCCTAATAGCGTTCTTAAATCAATTCCTTCCACCTTCTTTCACCCGCTCTTGCTAATTCCCACGCTATTGTAGATAATGGATGTTTAACTATTTATAAGGGCTGTGAGGACATCACTAGGTAGCGGGTTTAAATAATATGTTTTACCTTTATCGAGTTCAATCAATTCCGATACCAAATTCGATGCCAAAAGTATATTTGTTTACTGGAGTTACGTTTCGGGCTCAGTACGATCTTCTGCCGCAAGATCCCGCCTTTTCGGTTTGAGCTAGCCGCAGCCTTGACTGTATCTCACTTCGCTCTGGCCACAGCAAAATCTCCAACCTCAGCTTATCTCATCTGCCAAATCGCTAGCTACTCCTTTCCAATATATCACAAATACACGACGATAGTTGGTCGTATTTCTCCTTCTCGTTTCTATGTTGCCGATATCATGGCCTTGCTGGTACTAGATGATAGTTCTTCTCTATATCCTACGTTCATCCCTCCATACAGCTGACGTAATACAAAGCTATCGGAAGTCATAAGCTTCTCATGACTTCATTGCTGCTCTTGTCAGATCTCACTTTGTGCCACCAATGTTCTACTTGTTATGAGCCGGGATGGCTGGCTGGCGAGGCTGCTGAAGCTATATCCGGTTACGAGCCTGGCCTTGTATGGACTACCGATGGTAAAGTTGCGCGAAAGGATCTTTGCTTCCTGCTAAATAGCCTACCCGTGCTGATAACGACTAATTAACCAATTTAGGGAAGCAGAGTTGGGTAAAACGAGCAAGCATCCAAGCCCTTTTCGAGCTCAACGTCTATCACTTACATTTATTTCAATCTCAATCCTACATTCGAGGACCCAGCTATGTCAAACTTTACGATTTTGTGCACGGCGGCGGCCTGTGGGGGGCTCAGAATGTTTATGCATAGTTACTACGACGTTACGCCATATAACTGGAGAATTGCTATCGCTTGGACGCTTGTGATGTTTGTTCCTCTTCAAATCGTTTGGAATCTGTACCTATATCCCTTCTACTTCAGTCCCTACCTTTCGCTTCCGCAAGGGCCGGTAAGTCCCCCTTCATCATGCCTAACTAGATTCTTCTGATGTTGCTACAGAGAAAATTAAGCCTGAAAACCTTCTTCACGCGAGTGAACGGCGACGAAGTTTTAGAATGGATGGATAATGTTCCAAACGACGGAGTTATTCGTTACATTGGACATTTCAACAAAGAATTCATCGCGCCCACAGATCCCAAAGGAATTGCTGATATATTTGGAGTAGCCAAAAGTGAGCTCTGGGGAAAGGATCCAAGCTATAATAGGATATTACGGGCTTCGTTAGGAGACGGTCTCTTCACGGCCGAGGAGGCTGCCCACAAGGTTTCCCCGTCTTTGCAAACCCTATCTCTCTATTCTCACCAATTCAATAGTACCAGCGCAAATATCTCCTTCCCGCTTTCCACACAAGGGTCGTCAAGGACCTGCACCCTCTCTTCTGGTCCAAAGCTTCTGAGTTGGTCTCAGTGATCAAGCGCAATCTCAAAGCTAATTCCACAGACATTATCAAGTTCGACAACTATAGCGGACGAGCCGCTTTGGATATAATCGGACAAGCAGGCTTTGGTGCTGATTTCGACAGCCTAGCTCATCCTGACACCCTTCTAAATAAAACATATTCCACAGCCTATGACTCGGGCCCCGACTCTCAACTCCACTTTTCCCTCTGCCTTCTTACGCACCCCAAACTTTTGGCAATGATTCCGCTTGGAAAAGGACGCCGGATGAACAATGGTGTCAAGGCAATAACGGCGTTCGTGCGAGAGGGTATTCGAAAGCGGATGCGAGAGATGGCGGCGCACAAGGAAGACGAAAAGTATGAGCAGATGAGCGAATTTGACCAGAAAAACATCATAGCTAAGGTGATGAAGAGCGGGGCCTTTGATGAAGAAGGGCTGGTTAACCAAAGTACTGTTGTCCTTGGAGCTGGGCATGAGACGTGAGTTTCTCTCCTTTTCAAAGCAGTACAATAATTGAGACACTCTCTGACTTAATCCCCACACTAGTTCATCAACCGGCCTCTGCTGGGCAATCCACCTCCTCTCCCTTCCCTCCCACCGCGCCATTCAGTCCCGTCTTCGTGACGAAGTCCGCGCCCTCCTCCCATCACCCTCTTCCGATGTCCAATTCACGGCCGAAATGCTAGAACAACTTCCTTACCTTGACGCGGTGTCAAAAGAAATACTCCGTTTTCGTTCTCCCGTTGGGCAAATTACTCGTGTTGCCAAATCAGCGACGACGGTGATGGATGTAGAGGTGGAGAAGGGCACTCCGGCGACGTGTTTTATCTGGGCAATCAACCAAGCGAAACATTTGTGGGGAGAAGATGCGAGGGTTTTCCGGCCGGAAAGATGGCTGGTGGATGAGGGGGATGCGGGGAGGAGCGAGGGGTTGAGTTATATGACCTTCGGGCATGGACCGAGGTCCTGTATTGGGCGAGGTGAGTGATACACCCACAAGATAACTTCCGTATTCTATTTGGCAGTCTTTCTCTTATCATCTTGCCTTGGCATATCTTCGTTGGATGAAGTAGGATATATGGAACTGACACTTGATAAATAAAAAGGCTTCGCGACCGCAGAAAACAAAACGCTGCTCGCGGCATTGATTGGGAGTTTCGAGTTCTCGGCGATAGATGGGGAGGGTGATGGACTGGAAATCTTTTGGGGGATAACAGTGAAGTTTGTGAATGGGCTTAAGGTTCAGGCAAGGGTTGTGGAGGGGTGGTGATAGAATAGAATGTAAGGTCGATTGGGGTGTTGAGGTTACGGTCGGTGATGACGATGGTGTTATCTTTTTTTCGATACTGTTTGGATTTCGGCAGGATGCGTAGTAGCTGGCTGCTACATCGATAATCCAATGGAAAATCTTCAGACTCTGGGTTGTGCCTGAAGAAGATGCATTCGTCTACTTTCTTGATACATTCCAGAAGCAGATTTAAGTATCAATCTCATTTCTTCGTACTAGCCTATTCATTTACCGTCTGCTAGACAATGATGATAAACGGAGTGTGAGGTGGTGGCATAGCTTCTAGAAGGAAAGTTCGTGAGGTTGTATCAAGCTTTGGTGAAGGACGCCTCTCCCGCGATCTTTAGCTAGTAATTGATTCAAGTACAGCTGAGTTTCAGTACATTTAGAAGAAAACTACTTTGCACTTTGGGTCGCTGGCGTCTCTGCTACGACCCTCGAACTTAACTGCTTCCCGAATTCGATACGTTGGCCACACCCCACTCCGGCCGACT
Organism: Ascocoryne sarcoides NRRL 50072; assembly: GCA_000328965.1. NCBI lineage: Eukaryota > Fungi > Ascomycota > Leotiomycetes > Helotiales > Gelatinodiscaceae > Ascocoryne > Ascocoryne sarcoides. The sequence continues at coordinate 3,741,036 of KB205940.1, forward strand.
CGTCTGCTTATGAGAAGCCTTTCTTGATTGGAGAGTTGATACTCTCAGTACTTCGTTCTAGACCGAAATGTTTACAATGTATTAGACGTTAAAGTTTCGAAGCGCAGTGGAGTAATAGCGGCAAGTAAAAATATAAATACCACAGAGAAGACTGACTGTAATAAATTACACAAAAACTACAAGCTTCAATTCTGTTCACTTTTTCACTACACGAATCGCTAGCAACCACTTGACGTTTTCTTGATCAAAGTAATTTAAGATCATTACGTCTTTGCGCTCGAAGTCACGCAAACATCTATTCTGTTCAAAATAAGGCCCCTCTTCACACTTGACAATAACATGAACAAGTAACTTACTTCCCTTGTCCTGTCTTTCCTCAAGCGAACAAACGGGTGAAAGAATAACGGAGTAGACGACTCACTCGAATTGGAAGTGAAAGTGACCTTTGTGACGCACGACCTAGACAACAGAATAGGGTAGGGATGACGGAAAGAAAAGCCTTTATTCATTTGTGCTCTGCGGGGAAAATATGGATGCTGCTTGCCTGATTTCGTATCTCCTATTCTCCATAAACCCTACTCATACAATTATTATTCAGCGTCGTTATCCACAAATTGCCGCACTGCACAAGCCTACCAAACACCTCCGCGACTGTACATACCTGAATTCATTGACCGTATTCATCCAGGAAATCGCTGGGATTTTCGCCTGGTCCTACCAAGATACGAATGTGATTAGGATCGCGGAAGGGGAGGCCATTGGGACGACTAATCAGAACGGTTAGCCTCAGGAAATGACAAATTGGGAGAAATGGAACTAGAGAGTTGGACATATAAGGGCGAGGAAAAGTGCCCTCCTATGAAGGAGTGTTGATTGAGGACTTCAACGACAAAGAGATCAATACTTTACTTACTTTTCCTCGACCTTCAATCTCGCCGCCGTCTTCTTCTTGCCTTCAAATATTCTCTTCTTCTCGAAGAACGCATATGCAGCAGGATATGCCGCACTTTCAGCACCGCCCATCATTTTCTTTGCGCCTAAGAAGGTGGCGAGAACCCCGGCACTAACTCCAATGGTCCTGCTGAACGATGCCTTGGTGAATGGCTTTTTGTTCCCTTTCTTATCGATGTCATGCGGGTTCAGATTTTCCTCCTTCTTGTTGTCTTTTCCAAGCAGGTTGTTTATCTTGATGCGGACGGCGGAACAGGTATCGTAACAAGCAATTGTACCATCTTCTTCGCCATCGATGTGTATGTCGAGGAATGAGGAGGGCTTGTCGATACTCGCAGATGGCTCTTGGGTGCTCTTCTTTGGAGCCGCTTTGAAATTCGCAGCTTTAGGCTTTTTGACGAGAACGCCTTCTTCGGTCTCGTCTTTCACTGCAGTGTGCTGCTCCGCGGCGGCCTGGTTGGAGTCAGGAACTGCGGGCTTGCAAGTGGAAGATGCGATAGTGAGGGGAACGTTGGTCTCGAAGGGGGACTTCTTAGCAAGTGCTTTTCTTGGTTCGTGGTATTGGAGCAGCCTTTGCTAGCTCTATTCGTTCTTCTAGCTTTATTGGCTCTGCTGGCTTTTCTAGCATGGCTAATCTTGCGAGGGCGGTAGTGCTAGGCTTGTCGCCAGGCCGGATTGTAGGAGATCTAACTTCCGGGTATGGCTCTGCGCGTGTCGCAGACTTGCGGCGGGCTTCCTTTGGCATCTTGAGAAAGATTGAGGCTGGATCCGATTGTAGGAAGAGAAGATAGTTATGAAAAATGGTGGTTGGCTGTTTGGGGGTTGGAGTTCGAATAGGAACGCGTCGATCTTGACGCGAAGGTCAACAAAAGCCTCATAATTTGCCGCTCCGACAACACCAAAGCAGATGATTACTTCGTAATGATCAAGGTTTTCTTCCACCTCCGCTTTCCGAAACGGCTAGTGCACAACGACAACATCCGAAATCGTTTTCTCTTCATCTTTTAGCGCTTTTGCTTTTACTTTTTATCTCATACTTCATATAGTCCCTACTCGACGAACAAAGTGTCTAGCCATGGGGGCTGTTTCTACTAGATTACCGCGGGCTATCATCAGGTACTTGAATTCATTGTCTTTCCGCCTCCATTAACTTCCATTTCAACAGCTAACTATTTTTGAGGCAGACGAAGATTTATATACACACCTATCGATGCTTGCGGTTCTGTCCCATCAAGCGTCTTGCTTAAGCAATCCCTATTCAGCTCTCATCACAATTCCCTATATTGTGTATTAAACAGTTCCAACATTTGAATCTTCTTCTACTGCCAGCTATCCTATCTACACCAATCGTCACATTTACCTCGACTCTAAGCTCTTAGAACTGTTTTCTTTTTGGAAGCATTTTCAGTTGCAATCGTATTCCATGGATGACCATATTGTTCCTTTGTTTTGGCAAGAAGACTAGGTGATTGCAAAGCTAAACGGTGCATACTCACCACGCATTAGATTTTGTTTTTGGGTTGGAAGGTCGTTTTGTCTGCTCCTAGAATCACGTTCTCACTACTGTACAGTCAATTACTTCCTCGGCACGCTTCATTCCCGCTTCTTCCTTTTTAACCCCAGATACAAATCAAGAGCCCTAGCAGCTTAGTCGTTGTTGACTCTAAGAAACGAAACAAATCACGCCACAACGGCAGAGATCAGGTCGAATCGTGCATTTATCACGTGATATATGAACTGACCTCCTCCACCGACGTTCCCATGGTGTTCAGGTCCACGAGTCTTTCAGATCATGGATGGTTTGATGTGGGCCCTCCTCTTTCATCCTCGGATTTAATTTCATATGTCTGCGTTGCTTCAGTTCCTGACGATTCCTGACAATTCCTCAATTCCTACTGACGGAATCTTTGAAATCTCCTGATCGTCTCAGCTCGCTCCCAGCACATCGCCGTCATCATGAGCCCAGATTGAAATCTCGCCACAAACTTGTGCCTCACTTCTACTTTGAACTATTATTACCCCTCTCGAACGACAGCCCCCAAAACCTTCACATACAAATATCTCGACTTGGTCAATCACTTTTACGCTCCAAGTTTGTGACATTCGCCACATAGCAATCCCGCAACCTAATCAATAGCCCTTTGTGATCTTGGAGTTGTTTGTGTTTTGATATATCGTATGATTGCCCTGTAATCCAACCCAATCGCATCGTTTTTCACGTCCTTCCCGTTCAGCTGACCACCCGTTCTAGCCGCCCCCATCTGACTTCTTTGAAGTTGCAAGAAACAGCCATCATGACTTCCAGCGGAGCGAGCAGTCCAATGCGCAGCCTTTCCGGTGAATCGGTGAGAGAATGGACAAGAGAAACTCGCCTCTTTCTTCGCAACTGGGTTGTCTCTCCAGGCGATACTTGGGGTTTTGCCGTTTACCGAACGGTCTACACGAAGAAGTCCGATCTGCATTGGGGCGAAATAATGTCGAAATTGGACGACTATGTTAGATGGGAGGCCATGCATGAATTGGAGGAACAGGATTCAGATGATGAGGCGTTGGATCCAGGCCCAAATCGCATCGTCGCCGATACATTCAAAAATGTCATCATTCAAGATGCAGCCAGATTTGATCATGCGAGTCTTGATTTTGTGAGAGCTAGGTTTAAGGAGTACATCAGAGATCATTGGATTGATGATCACACGAAGAGTAGATGGATTACGACTCCAAAGGTCTGCATTGTTGTCGATGAGGAGGTTTTCGAGGAGTTATTGAAGGCGCCAAGGAATAAGCATGATTTGTTTGAGACCGATAGGGAATTTTGTGTCAAGTTGGTAGATGGAGTCTATGATGGTTTGAATAGAGGGCTTCACGCATACGCGGGTTGGGTGAAGGTGGATGTTCGAGAGATGATTACTGTTTTCGAGACAGTGTGGAATAATGAGCTGATGTCACGGGCAGAAGAGGGCAAGGACGGGGTTTATTATTACGATTGACTAAGCAGATACCAAATTTTCAGGGGTGTTTCGGAAGATGCGGGGTACAACATGCATCAGGAGTGGGATGAGGTAATGGAAAGGGCTCTCTCCTCAAGGAGTCAAGGTCTCTTCTCTGTGTTCTATTGGGTTGGAGATGTTTCAGTTGTCACGGACAGAAACCAGGTACATGAAGCATGGCGCAGTTTGTTACTGATTATGGCCCATTTTGGAAGCTACCGTGGTGGATTGGTGACCAGGCAGGCCGAGGAGTTATCGACTATCGTTATTACTTCTAAAAATATTACCCTTATGCCACAAAGACTTGAATGATCTACCCATGCCTGATTTGATTTTTGATCAAGGAGAAAACTTCTAAGTTAGATGGTCTAGTTCTACAATACAGGTTTTTTATTCAAAGACTTTTAGAAACCAAGCCAGGGTGCCAAAAAGAGCGAGTGATTAAGAGAGCGTTATACAGGAAAGAATTCAATCGGGTGGAGTGGATAGTTGGAAGAGGCCGAGACTTAATCTGAATTTCGGAATGCTTGCGCCAATGGCTTAGTACTTTAGGTCAAGGCTGATGAACCTACCCCTTAGCCAACGACGAAGTTCAAAACCCTTTAGCTAGAAAGGCATCTTCTAAAATAATGTCGTCAGGACCTCACTGCTATTAACTTACAGTTTGCGCATTTGACCAGCTGCTCAAAGCCTGATGCTCTGTTATTTTACTTGCTGTTCACAGAACTGGCCAGGGCATAAGTGCGAATGTGAGTGAGCCATCGATAATGCTACAGAAGAGCAAAAGCCTATGGAGGCAAGAGTTAAACAATAGGGAACTTTCTAAGATAATGTGTCTTCATATGCTATAAAGTCAAGCAGTGCATAGGTCAGTATTAAAATACATGCTCGTCTTGTCAATCCAGGCTCACTGCACAAGGTAAAAATATAGCTTATGATTCACCAATAGTTTTTGGAAATTAAAGTACCATACTTCCACTAACGCATTTAGATAGATGTAATTGTTCACTGTAGATGATTCACACCACCTTAGATGTAGAGGGAAGCTGTTGGATTCTTTTCCCGATCTTCAACTTCTCGCATGGCTACAATACAATCAAGTCTCAAGAAAACAACTCCACATCCTCCTAATTACACAACCCCAAACTTCAAATCTCACAGCATTTGAAAGAGGGCCTTGAGCAAAGGGCTTAAACGCATTCAAATTCCTACCTCAAGTACCAACATAAGCAGCGAGATTTCACGCTCTTGCCCTTCTCTCGAGGAGCTTAGAGAGGAAGAGAACCAAGCACAATTAAGACTAGGAAAAGTGAGAAGGGACAAAGGTCCGTTCTATCCGGTTGCTTGTCGGCTTTTAGAACAGAACAAGGAGAACAAAGCGAGGGAGCAGAGGGAGAAGAAGGCAAGAGAGACAAAACAAAAAGGGAAACGGAATAGAGCCAAAAAGATGAGCGAATTCCTAGCTACCTTAGCCAGTCATCGATGAGGTCAAGGGAATCGAACAGGAACGAGTATAAGTACCGCTAAACTTGTTTTATGATGGTATTGGTAGCCCATTGCTAGGATGCAATTCTATACTCGATGGTTTTGCTCATGGAATCCATAGCTGTTCCATTTGTTTCTTCCGCACCATTTCAGCCCCTCATCACACCCTACTGCTGACAATATCAAGCTCCACAACTGTACTTCCCGGGGGCGGATATTGAGTGCAGGGCTACTAGGGTGGTGGAGGGAGGGAGGGAGACGAATTTGGATGCGTTGTGCTAGAAGTTTTTGGAAGAAGAAACTACAAGAAGTTCAACAATGCTTGCTTGAGAGAAACCCAAGCTATCGAGGATCTGATGGCATTTTGAAGGAAATAAATAGCTTCCCATAGATCACAAGGGGAAGGCTGTATCAATTGAAAAATCTATTATGAGCAAAAAAACGAGAAAAGGTTATTCTAAAAACTGCTATCGTGACAGTGAGGAGATTGAATTAATATCGGTGTGTAGAGTATCGGCATGTGAAGGATTTAACATGCGATTATCAAGTTCACCGTTGAGAAAGAGAGAACCCCACTTAGCTTACGCCACTCCGAAGACGTTTGAGGCGTACGCCACAACTCCAAATATCCTGATGTTTTATACAATTTATGACGAAGGTCTGGCGTTTCTTGACAAATATCACCTTGAACTTGTTTGCTACAATCATTTGCATAAAAGCAAGAGAACGAGTCAGATACATTTATGGAGAAACAGAATCACCAGTTATGGTGTATGTTAACAGGCCCTAGCCTTGTTAGGCTGTTTTGAGGCTAATATTAACACGAAATCATGAGTGTATGAGAACAGAGCTTTTATAAGTAAATATAAAAGAATTTAGGAATTGAACAGTTGCAAAAAGGTTAAATTAAGCGACATACAGCGGTCTTCTTGGCCTATGTGTCTCCACAATAACCATATTGTAAATCATAGTAAACATCTTCAAATAAACGAGGGTTAATCGTAGTGAGATCTCAGGGCATCGCAAAATAAAGGCATTTATACAATTCGCAATATTCTTAGTCTTGCATTCGACCTGGGCTGAGTGACGAAATCAAAGTTCGCCATCATCCCTCGCCCTTTTGAAGCTAAAATCGGAACCGATGCCGGAACCGACGCCGGAACCGAGTTTTGTACAGACAGTCCCTGCAAAAAGCCAGAGTGATACAAAGCGGTTGGAGAGCCAATTCATCAAACCTCTAGCTATTTAAAAATGACCAATGAAGAAGGTTTGAAACCGACTATATGACATGGTTTTGAGGGTACTGAAGGATGTCAGGCAGCAGAAGAATTTTCGTTATAGCCCAGCTTCTCCCCCTCCCTCTCTGAGCCTGTGCATTCACTTTCTGCTCAAACTTATATAAGGGAACGCAAACTGCTAGCATTAATTTCTACCTTCACCTTAAGCTAAAAAATGTCTCCAATTCATGTAGCTCTTGCCGGTGCCACTGGCAACCTCGGCGGGCCCGTCCTCAAAGCTCTTCTTGACGCAAATCTTCGCGTAACAGTACTCTCTCGCATCCATGGGCACTCGTCCAAATTGATACCCCATGCGAACCTCAAAATCATGGAAGTCGACTTCAACTCTACTCAATCCCTGATTGGAGCATTGCAAGAAGTCGAGGTCGTCATCTCTTGCCTTGCTACTTTAGCAATAGGCAGTCAAAACTCTTTGATTGACGCCTCAGTTGCAGCGGGAGTAAAACGCTTCATTCCCGCCGAATTTGGCATGGATTCAAGAAATTCTCTCTGCGTCCTACTACCCGTTTGTATACCGAAGGTCGACACGCAGAAGTATCTCCAGGGAAAAGTCAACTCCAACAAGGGCTTCTCCTATACCGGAATCGCCAACGGATTGTTTCTAGACTGGGGTCTCAAAGTGGGCTTTATTATCAACCCAGCCCTACACACTGCGACACTCTATAACGGTGGTGATGTGCCTTTTAGCACCACGACTCTAGCCGATATTGCAAAGGCGATCTTGGCTGTCATCAAGAACCAAGATCAAACCGCGAATCGAATTCTATACATCCATTCAGCAGTGACGACGCAGAACAAGTTGATTCAGTATGCGAAAGATAAAGACGGGAAAGAGTGGAATACTACTGTCAAAGACACCGAGGAGGTCCGACAGGAAAGTTTGGCGGAGTTGGCGAAAGGTAGCCAAGGAAACATCAATGTCGCCATGGATGGATTTTGTATCTGCGGTTCTTGGAATGCCGATTACGGTTGTGATTTTTCAAGTCACTTGGATAATGACTTGTTAGGTATAAAAACGTTGAATGAGTCTGAGCTGAGGCTACTGGTGAGGAGCTTTCTTCCGTGAGCCCTAACGTATAAAGAAGTAAAGAATCTGAAGAGTATTGGATTTGGGAACACGTGCACTACGTTTCTTAGCACGGTTGAGGCCTCAGGAGTTTCGCTCATTATAGAAACAATTGATAGAAGTAAGATTTGGTACTTTCTGATTGAATTCTTTCTTGTAGAAGAGAACTGCGACTAGAGTTGTGATTGTGCAAAGCTTATAAATTTACGAGGGTAATTTCTCGGGACTTTAGAGTTTGAGCCTAAAGACGTACTCGAGTAAGTAAGCTCGGGAAGTGGGGCTTTCGATCTAGCTCGGTGTATAGAATCTTAGATAGACGTCCGTTCTTCATTCCTTACAATTGACCCTAAACACTTGATCAGCAACGACATTCCAACATTGCCGTCCCGTTTTAATAGTATTTCAGACAAAGTTCGAGATATCGTTTTCAACCAACAGTTCCGTTCCTTTGCCAGTGACCCTTGTCTCTCGAATCGGGATGCGACACAACTCAACCCCTCGAAGGACCCAGTTCTCCAGCTGCGATGCTTGTCGCCTGTCTCGTGTGGCCTGTGATGCCTCAAAAATTGGTCATCAGCCTGGTCAAAGGAGATGGGGTGGCTCATGCTCGAGGTGCTTTGCGAGGAGTCGAAGATGTACATTCGAGGTAACGGAACCGCTCTGTCCATTCTCTGTTCAATACATCATACTCTTTCTTACACTTGGTGCCATTGCTGACCCGATTGAAAAAAATATCAGTGGATTAAAAAGTCATCTTCTAGACTACGGAAAGACTTAGAGCCCCGCTCAACCCCGCCCACTGCAGAATCCTCCGTTACCTGTGAATCGCCAGGCCTTACTGTAGTCCCGATTGGGGGGCAACCTGTGTTCAGAAGAACAGAGAGTCAAAATCTGGATATTTCACCGTATTCTAGGTTGGTGCTGCAATAATCTGCTCCTAGGACGAGTCTGACTTAGCATAGTACGCTATCGCCCGAGGTCCGTGTCCTTGAGCTAGGGCTAGAATTGACTAACGGTTCCTATCCCGACGGCGAGTCGGTGGATATCATGTTCACGCGATTGGGTGAACAAATTTTTGATTATGGTTTTGGGGCCCTTTTTGGCCATTGGGTTGGTAGGAATGGCTGTCCATTTATGTACGTATACCGAACAGGGAATGTAAAGAAAGCAAAGAGGCCTGACATTGCCAGAAATAACCCAACCAGCGACATCACTATCGCCCCAACAAAGCTCTTCGGAGAGCTTGACGCTTTCATAGATGAACAACTAGACTGTGATCCAGGCCAAGCATTTGTGGCATCATTACAGAGACAAAGAAGGAACTATGAAATTGAGCAGTCTTTGCGTCGTGCGATACAGTCATTTGCAGCGCAATGGCTTTCATCTGTAATACAAGAGACTCCAAGTAAGTCGACCAAGTACGAAAAAGGTATTAAAGAGCTTTGGCGTGCCACCAGGAAAGACATGCTCAAAGTTATCAACCGTATTTCCTATAGGTCTGTGTTGACATTGTACCTCTTTGGCCAGACTCCTATTCCTGCGGGAATATCTGAAGAAGAAGAACTGGACGGCATTAGCGGCATAGTCTGTACTCAGACTGCTCTACTGCAACTTCAACAGCTTCGTGAGCGGTTGCGAAGCTGGCGACCTCACGGTTCAGACGTATCAGCTTGGTCAAATCCAGTAACTAGCTCTGGTTCAAGTCCGGATATCACTCAGTCCTTCCTAGACCTTGAGAGCAGGGCCTATTGGATAGCCGTGACGTGGGACACGTCAAATTCTATGACCCTAAACATCAGATCTTCTCTCACCTCGGGGTTAAAGGGAGCATGCCTGGAGCCGGCGTGGCGTCTAGCTAGAGGTTTCCTTGTGGGATCATTCCATACTAGAACAGAAGTTTGGCGCAAGAAGTACTTCGAGCTATCCGATGAATCAGCTTCCCAAATAATTTCTGCAGCGAGCGTCTGCAGGATTTACACTTGGAGAACGATCGCTAGCCTAAAAGAGGCACTCAGGGAAGGTGTTGAGGAGGGTGATGTTCTTCTTGCGTGGAACGCTGTCCTCGACGCACTTGATGTCTTCAAAACGACAATCCATCCTCTGTTAAATATTTGCGAGAGGCGGCTCTACTTCCTAGGCCAAATAGAGAGGTTGAATTGGTATGAAGTTGCCTTACACTACCATTTGGGCATCCTAATGTTAGTCGATGCCGTCGAGGCTGCTAACCGCTCAGATCTACTCTCACAACTAAATTTGGCGAGATTAGACGCTGAGCAGGAATCTTTCAATGTTCTAAAATTTGGCCTGGAGAGTAAATACACAATCTCTAGCCCCCCTATGGAATCGGAATATAATTCAAATGTCGATACGGCTGCTTATTCTTCTGAACAACAGGTCACCACATCATTCATCGCCATTGACCCATATCCAGATCATGTTGTTGCTTTGATACAGCTGATGAAGAAGGCCATTAGCCGCAAATTCGAACAAGGCAGTGTTAAACATGAGGCTTATTCCAATCTCTCGTCAATCTTGTTGAAAGCTCTCCAGCAGCTCCCACAAAGTTCCAAAATCGTTCGATCTGCATTAGAGAACTTAGAGGAGTCACTTCAGCTCGACACTATTTCCGCCGGCGATTCGATCGCGACCGTAGCACTATCAACCCCCTAACAGAGTAGAGGTACTTGACAACTATATCGACACCATCGGATTGAAGATTTGATTACTTGACAAGTTGTTAAGGAAGTGATTGGTGTGGAAACTTTACTACTCGGAAAAATGAACCCAGAGTATAACTCAAATTGCAAAAGAGGCGCAAGAAGTGACCGGAGAGGTTTCGCGGGCTAGGTTTTTGAAAAATCCTTTTGCTCTATATCTCTCTACACCTCTGTGTAAAAAAGAGCCCTCCAGGGTTGAAACCCAGACAGAAAAAGAGCAGCATTTTTCTGACAAGCCCTCGAGATACCTTGCTTAAACCCTCTAATAACGGGATCAATGCCTCACCCTGCAACTATTTGCCCCGCCTTGCTCAGTATACTATTCTATTATAAATGAAACCAATCAGATCTCGAACAGCAGCTCGCCTTATGGTAGGATCGCCGCGTGAATGCAGCAGCATATTCATATCGTGGGTACACGACCTTTTTACCCTCTTCATACGCTCTTGTCCAACAAAAACGTAACTGGCAATCTCATAGAATAGTTTAGGTGGGAGAGAGAAGGGTCCTAGGTACAGGGAACATTTGCCCTTTAACACGGCCAAAGACTATAACGGCCAAGAGTCAATATACTAGAGAGCAACCTTGTTCGCCATTGTTTAGCGATTCCAGCATGCAGAGCTATAATTACACACCACTGAACGAAGCAAAGAACAAGATCCGCCTAGTGACTTTGCATTCCGGCAGTGATGGAACGCCACTTCAGATCGATATTGGAACCTTTTCCAATGATCTTGACTTGGCAAATAATCGACGAGATTGGCTTCCATGACGCTGTTAATCTCCACTGCCCCAGAGTTCTGTTGAAACAGCACAGCTCAATCAGCTCTACATGAGGTTATCCGTTCCTCAGCGAAAACGGATTGAAACAAAGGCAAAAGCTCTCAAGCTTATTGCGAGGCCATGCAGTCCATCGTGGCGGGATCTAGAGGCTGAGTATGGGATTTACCCACGGAGCTGCTTTATCTCGTTCAGAGAGTATAGGCGTCGGAGAGGGCGGTGGCTGCAGGCATTAGGACTTAATTTTTATCCGTTTTCCTATATCAATACTATGGAGAAGTTCAATGAAGTGGCTGAAGTGGCTTAGAATGAAATTGAGCCAAGTCAACGGGAGATAATCAAAGATCATGCTAAGTTTTTAATAGATGGTTTAATTCCTTATGTTAATTCTTGGTAGGCCATTGAGGATATCTTTGGATTCTCTTTGCATGTTGACTTTGATGGAAATGAGACCGAATACAACAAGCACCGAAATTCTTGGTTGGTGGAGATTAATGACAATGCCTCATCAACCAACAAAGATTCATTAGAACAGCGATGGCAACAGATACTCTCTCCTCCAAGAAGGCAACCCTCGAAGGAGCGAGAAGTGCCAGGGAACGATTCTACCGTGAGGCACAGGTACTTCACAACTTCAGGTAGTTCGAAAGTTCAGGGAGAGCAAATGAGTATACTAGGACCAGGTGCCTTAAGATCCTTCTCGACAGTAGTTTGCCGTTAGTCGGTTCTGCTAAAGTAGCCGGGGCACACTCGAGCACAAGCCACAGCTTGCTTCTGATTGCTATCAGGTAGCTCCTAATGTTGTGGTTCCTGCAGCTCGAAACGTGGGGAGCGGAGGGTTAAGAGTGCAGCGGAGCCGGCAAGGAGTCCTGTTACGCCACCGTTCGTACCTGATCTGCTGAAGCTGAGCGTTATGGCGGAGAAGAGGCGAGAGTTGAAGCAATAGAAGCCACGAGGGAGTATGCAATGACCGTCTTCAGATGAATGATTTTTGTGATAAGAGGATCATATAAGGGTGTGTTAGAACAGAGCTGGGCTTTGACTTTGCTTTCACTGATTTAATTTTGTCAACAACCTATAACTCTAGTTTTGATACCAAGTACAATATGTAAGATATTTTTCTCACCCATAAAGTTATTGCAGTCTCGTGTCTCAGTGCTTAAGTTAGACAAAACTAAAATAGCTCCAGCTGCTGACGTTTCCAGTATCCAGTGAGTGAGCTGGTCAGTCTAATATTCGCCTCTCCTTCTGCCTTGCGTTAGCACATCACTCGACGGCTTAGCCATTTCAGTAGACACCATTTGTCGATTCAAGATTGAGATATTTCCTCTATTGTATGATATTGATTACAAGTTTTTCAACTGTCGTGTTGTAAATTTTCACATCCTGTTAGTTTGAGCCCAAATATTTTGTACATAGTCCCTTCTCCGTCACGATATCAATGCCTAGAATGCTTCGCGTGCAACGTTCGCAGAATGTTCAACCTGCAGCTGTAGTAGATAACTACTTTCTACTTTGAACTCTTGAATTATTGCCAATTGGGCGCGGAAGAATGCGGCCCCCCAGAAGACTACAGATCATTATCAGGCAGAGCTATTAACGGGTGTCTTGTTCCTTTTAAGTTATCAATTAAGTTTTGGACACCTATTCATAAAGGGCCCGCTTATAATATATAGATGTGGAATCATAAAGCCTCTCTTCCTTCGGGCCAGTGCACTCGCGTAGTAACGTTCTATAACTCACTATCCCCTTGTGGCTATCATGCAAAGTGTTCCGGAATTACCAGGACTGCTGTTGACTACCTTCCTATTCAAGTATCTAGTTCGTAAAATTTGACCTTCAAGAAATTTTAGATTTGTATCTTGAAAGCAATTGCATTCACATTCATGTGCTTCGTGTTTCTTCTGCTCTACGGTAACCCCAGCGTATTTTTTATAATGATACAACCTTTCATGCTAATTCTCAGACCAGCTCATGATACAAGTCACTTCATGACCGTTCTCTCCTACCCACGTGAGCTAACTGTTGGTCCATTCCACTCACTTTCTTCGGAATCAGAACATCTAGCTAGAGATTGCACGGCAAACCAAAAGGAGTGGTTTTGCGATAAGACGTACAGTTTACTCCACAGGGGAAAATGCTTCAGGATATGCGCAGTTTAGACACACTTTTTCATATAACCGAAGTCAGTCACAATAAATTTCCTTTTACCTAGAAAGTTTACTGACGCTGGCGCATTTTTGGCGATGTACTTTGTATATGCTACTCACTAATTACGTAAGGTACTAGTCGAGAATGCGCGAGCTAGCCGAAAGAGTGAGCATATGATATCGCCAAGAGGCGAGGGTACTTTAATATTAACCTTAAATCCAGCTTGAGAGATCCGATCTGCATGTCTTGAGCCCGTGAGCAATTGGGCTGGTTTTAGAACAGTTTGGGGGATTGCGAAAGTAAAGCCAAGCTGGTGAGCAAAATATGAAGAGAATGCCATGTAAAGTCTTAAGATCTCATCTTCCCAGGCCATCAATTTCCACGACAGAATCCAGTACCCCTGATGTTATTTCGTTTAAGTATGACGCAGATTTGAGTGGACCGCGGAGCATCCGATGAAACATGAACTTTTTTGTTGTTCCTTTCCAAATCCTGCAGACTAAACCTCTTTAAGCGTTGAAGGATCAAAACGGCGAAGCATTCACATAAATTTAAGCCAGGGCCAGGGAACGGCCCGACTTCTGATCCTTCACCCCAAAGTCGTTGCCAAGATGGCAAAATCACGATTCTTGAGATCAAGTAGGAGACTAAGGTTGAAGGGAAGGCTCTGATGATCGAGAAGAAGTAAATGCTTGATTCGTTGTAGCCTTTTTTTTTAGACTTGATTTTTCTGACGGAGGTAATAATCCGTGTCCCCTCTATATCGTGTTCGCTTATTAAGGATCATCGGCGTTTCCGTTATATTTCAGAACTACATCCCAACAGATCCTTACTCGGTTCATGTCCAGCTGGTAGACTCACTCCACGATGATCAGCTCCGAGAAAGATAACCCCCATTCTTCCTCGTGATGCCGTATGAACCTTGTTAGGTTGTTAACTTTCTTGTTCCTTGCGTCACTTGCAATCTCCTGAGCCATGCTCGAGATGTCTTACAAGATTGTTTAAGTAACCCTTTTCCGCCCTGATTTGTTTTTGCTTTTTTAGCAGGAAGCTTTACACCTCTGAAACATATATTGTACTTTTACAAAGATGCAATTTCTTTCCTATCTTGCTTTGGCTACCCTCGCGGCCTCCCCTGCTCTCGGCTGGCTTCCAGGAGAAACCAAAGAAATATACAGTAGAGATGGCGCGAACCTATTCAACACAACTTCCAACGACAAGAGATGGCTTCAGGCTTCTGGTAAGGTTCGTGGTGTGAACCTCGGTTCTATGTTTGTTTTTGAGCCCTGGATTGCCTCGGCCCAATGGAGCGCTATGGGCTGTGGGAACTACAAATCCGAATTCGACTGCGTATCTGGTCTCGGCCAAGCTGCAGCCAACACTCAGTTCCAAAATCACTGGAGCACCTGGATCACCGAAAGTGATATAGCTCAGATGAGCAGCTTCGGTCTGAACACAATCAGAATTCCAGTTGGCTATTGGATGGATGAATCTATTGTCTACGACAGTGAACACTTCCCGCAAGGTGGAATCAACTACTTGGAACAGGTGTGCGGCTGGGCTAGTGATTATGGATTCTATATTATTATTGATATGCACGGTGCTCCGGGAGCCCAGGTTGTTGAAAACCCTGATTCGGGACAAGTAAGTGTTCCCACTACTCTGCGCTACTTCATTCTCCGTGAGTAACTCATCCTAACGAGAAATAGTATGCACCGTCAATTGGCTTTGATGTTTCATGGCAATATGCTCGTGCCGAAACTTTCCTTGGATGGCTCACAAACCTGATCCATACCAACAACAATTTCCGAAATGTTGGCATGATTGGTATTCTCAACGAACCAGTTCAAAGTTCGTCACAATTTGCGCCTGTTATGAGTGCTTACTATCCAGCTGCGTACACCGTGAGTCTCTCACCCTTTGAATATTGTATCCTTGAAAATATTGTATCCCTGAAAATATTGCAAAGCCAAAGAAGATCGGATAGACTAATGGTGATATTCAAATAGGCCATCCGTAATGCAGAAGCTGCCCTCTCTGTATCTAGCAACAACTACCTCCACGTCCAAGCCATGAATGAACTATGGGGAAGCGGAAACCCAACTGCTGCCTTCCCGAATCAAAACTTCCTCGCCTACGATGATCACCGCTATCTCAAATGGGACAGTAGCGTTGGCGTCTCGCAGAGCAGCTACCTCTCTAATACCTGTAACGACAACAGGAATTCAGACGGAGAATCACCAACCATCGTTGGGGAGTTCTCACTCAGCGTCCCCGATGATGTTCAAGATACGGCGGCGTGGAGCACTAGTACTCAACAAGCTTTCTATTCTCAGTGGTTTGCAGCTCAGGTAACGAAGTATGAGGCTGATACCAACGGATGGATCTTCTGGACCTGGAAATCAACCTTGGGTGATTATAGATGGAGTTATCTTGATGCTGTCAATGCTGGTGTCATTCCTTCGAACTTGAATTCTGTCAGCCAAACAGCCTGCAATGGTTATTAGGCAGTGCGAAGTGATGATTAATGAGGTAATGAAAGAAACAAATGAAGCAATGGGGATTACAGTAGGCGGTGATTGAAGTTATGATGTTAAATTCATACCACCCTTATGTACATATTCTTATTTACAAAGTCACGCGCTATATAGTTGTATATATTAAATTCTGTGCCCGAATAGTTTAGAATCATAATGTGCAAGTCATAATGCGATTATCTGAAACATATTTTTATATTCCGTAACAATGGACCTAAGAATACGATTGTTAGTAATTGGAAAGCGAACAATCCATATTATAATCATGTTTACGAATGGTACAATGCTCAACTCTGCTTCTCGCACTTTTCCCTTCACAAGACTAGATTTAAAAAGAAAGGGGCCTGGAATTAAGAAAATGGAAATAATTAATAGTAAAATTATAAAACGTTGGCAAGAGAGTGGCGAGGGGAAGCCGAAGTAGGTAGTCTAAGATTTCTAACGATATAAAACCAGCGTCTATCTATTAAAGTCAAGGACACCTTTAGAGACGGGTGAGGCCGGTAATTAGTAAATCATCCTCGATTGATGTAAATCATTTTAAACCTCGACTTAGGCCTAACAGAGCGGCCACCTCCAAGCGATCATATCGTTGAACGTAGCTAGAAGATATGATCGATTAACAGGAAACCCTGAAGACTTAGCCTCAATGATTCACTCTAATTACGACAATTATTAGCTTATTCAATAAAAGTTTATTTCTGAGCCATATCCACTTTCTTTAATTAACGCATTCAAAGAGGAAGCATAGATGTGATTCAATGTAATTATGATTCACCCAAAGACAAGTCACTGCATCATGGCACAACATAAATAGGGGCAACAGTTCTCAAAACACACCTCTTTCACTTTACATACACGCATTTCCCACTCTCCAAGGACATCTATTATTTGCCATACAATTCACACAGCGCTTGAGCTCTTTGCAAATCTCAACATACACCCATCTCGCTTTCCTACGCACGGCTTACACTAGAGCTCCCCAAAACGTCCAGAGACCAATCGAGAAGAAATAGATATTCTTCCAATGTGTACCGGCAGACCTGTTCGTTTCCAGTGCGACTGTCCCGTATACGTGTTGAAAGAAAATGGAAAGAGAGAGATTTTCTCCCTGATAATCGAATGTGGAAAGCAGCCGGAGTGCAAAATCGATCAGCGAGCCCATTTAATGTTATTCATATGGGAGATGTGCTTAGTCTGCGAGGAAGAACTAATGCCCCGGACGGATTTTGAGAATCGCGAACGAGCTGTGGGGGAAAGCGAACAACCGCAGCAAGACGATGAGGATGCTGAAAAAGCTAAGAGAACATTACCGATGTCTTATATTCTCCAAACTTTAAAGGAGCAAGCTGGAAAGGAACGCCCCGCGGAGCTGGAAGCCTTCCTCGATTCAGCAAGAAGTGCTGGGCGGGGTAAATTTGGGGTTTGTGACGGCTTTGGCAGACGTTTTAGGTAGAGGAGCTTTTCGAAAACGGCAGAGCATTAGTGGTACGAGTAATCGGGCAGAACTTCATTATTCTTCAAAAGGATCTGGAGGCTGGATTTCAATGAATAAACGTTGGCTTTTCCTCAGTCTATGCCTGCTACCTTATCTGGCCCTTGAGCCCACTGCCTGGTACGTATCTATGATAATATATACAAATGTATTTATGAAAGGACGAGAGTAGCCAAACTCGCTATGTTTTCTTTACTTTCTAAGCAAGTCGTCATTCAGTAAGTACAAAGTTACTCGCTTTTATCTTTAACTTTCTTCTTATACCGTACCTTTCATTCTAATCTTTCACATCTCGCTACTTATATTAGACTTGAAGTCCGAACCTTCGAAGACTAAAAGAGCGGAGAGATTTACCAAGCGACGGCAAGGCTCTCCTACATTATCTACTTGAGACCTTCATTACTCATTCCTAGCTACTCTTTATGTTTGGAATCTTTGGATTCCATTTCTTCCCTTACTTTTATGAAATAAAATCCTTAAGTCCCATGAATCTCTGAATTTAAAAAAATCGCTACACTTGTAAAGATAACAATAACTTGTAAGTTATCTAAAACAATTTTCCCCTGTATTGCCTCTAAATGAATCCGTAAATGTTATATTCTTAATTGCGAAATTTAAGTAGGGTTTTTGTTCCAATAGAACCTCTTAAATAATTCTAGTCGCCTAGCAAAGGGAGCAACACCGCCTTTTCTCTTATTATCCTTCCTTTGGCGTTACACAAAAAATACGTAAAGTAGAAATAGTCAACTCTAGTAGAAGCTTTTATATACATCTTATGTAATTGTAAATCCCTCAAGCTAAATGCGTAGCTCCTTCCTCTCCACTTCTTTCCGTTTCTTTTTTCACCCCCTCTTGTAAACACTTTGAACCTCTTTTCTACTAATACTAGAAAATAAGAATTACCTCTCCTTCAATTGCCAAACAGCTCTCTTTTCAACTCTGAAGTGCCGCCAGCTCCAATTCAATCACTAGCCCCGAGTTCCCATCCGTGAATTTAGATATCACCAATATATACTATTATAATCCCTATAGTTATTTTCTATGGAAATGTTACAATAAAGAGTAAGAGCTTTCAAGTTATAAAACAAGAGAGCTTTATCAAACTTATTACTTTTAGGAAGTTCTCTTTCCAAAAACTTCTTTCGCCTCGCCTGTTCATAAAAGGGCTCCTCACCGACGAAATCTCTCCCTTCAACCTCTAGAATACTGTTATTTCTAACAACGGTAGGACTTCATCCGCTATATTTACCTTACATTCCTCATATCCCTCACGCCTAGGATGCCTCCTTTGTATTTCTCCTTCTCTAGCTTCCACCCTCATCTCACTGCCCCACAAATCACCTTCTTTTCTATTATACAGTACCTCGACAACACTTCAAAATTCAATAGTACCAACCATCACCTAAAATCTAAAAGTAAAACTCTATCCCTCTTTAAAAATCGCCACGCAAACTACCCTCCATTCTACAATTTAGCAGCTCCAACTCATATATACGCTGCTTAATGGGTACCCATGCGGTCTAGGTACACGTGACCGCTCCCGTTCACTCTAACACTCCGATTCACTTCATCCCTATGAATATCATTGTACCAACAATTAATTTTACTAAATAGATTTAATAAAACGAATAAACAATTTTGTAACTCAGGAAATTCATTTCTATAGAAAAACAAATATGAAGTTGAAAATAAGGATAAAGTCGAAAATAAATATAAAGTTAAAAGTAAATATAGAAATAATTAATAATAATAATAATTAATAAGAAAGATATCAAGATTAATACTTATAAGACAGGTTACCAATGGGTTTTCACATATACCCGTCCCATTTGGGCAGCGTAGCTGTTGCTAATTCTGCCGCGGAGACAGTTCAGTCTAATGGGGAATTAAGTGGAGGATTCGAAACCCAAGAATTATCTATATACCCATTCCGTACCGTCTAATCTTATTTCATATCATGTTATTTTTCTTTGTCCCATCCCATTCGTCGCAGCTTTGTTCACCCCAAAGTCTTAATCATTAACCAGTACCTATCTGTTCACACTTTCCTCAACCCTCTACAGTCCAACAACAACTTCTTTGCCATCCTCTCTCCTGACCCCACTTGTCTTCTTCACAAGCGTTCTGCCATTCTTTGTCACATGCCACGCTCCCTCTAGCAAGCCCCCATCTACAAGATGCCCATCAACCCCGACTCTCAGCTCTCCAATGACCGCACCCTCACTATCCACCAGCGTAGTCTTGGCACCGGGCTGTGTTTGGTAAAGGCAAACCTCTACACTCTTCTTATAGTCATACACCGTTTGAGTCTCATGCCACTTCCCCAGTACCAGGATCGTGTTCTCCCTCACGTAAAGTGGGAGTGTATCAAACTTGTGCGTCTCAGTGAACCAACCTGGTCCAGACTTCACCTCGTTCGTGAAGAAGTTTGTCCATTTCCCTGCTGGGAGATAAAACTGCACCTCTCCAGACTCAGAGAAGATTGGTGCAACTAGGAGGGAGCTTCCAAACATAAATTGGCTATCCAAGAACCAAGATGTTGGGTCTTCAGGAAATTCCAAACACATTGCTCGAAGAGAGAGTGGGATAGCAGCCTCGACCGCTATCTTAGCTTGAGAGATGATATATGGCATCAATCTCGATTTAAGTAGGGTCCACTTTGAAAGTGTAGCTGAACATCCCTGGTCACTCTTATCATCGTTATCCACCGTCCATGGGACTCTGAACGAGTTTGAACCATGAAGCCGGGAGTGCGAGCATAGTAGTCCGAAGGCAACCCAACGCTTGTAGATCCATGGTGGTGGGTATCCCTCAAATCCACCAATATCCACAGACCAGAACGAGAACCCACAGAGACCTAGACTCAAACCACCACGGATGGACTCGGCCATCGCTTCAGCAGTAGACTCGCAATCGCCACCCCATTGCAACGGGAAACGTTGTGTACCTGCCGTGGCAGAACGCGCGAAAAGCACTGCCTGATCATCACCATATCGATCCTGAAGTGCTTCATAAACGAGCTTGTTGTAGATAAAGGCGTAGTAGTTGTGCATCTTTTTCGGACTCAAACTGCTGTCAAACCACTCAACATCCTCGGTGGGGATACGCTCTCCGAAGTCGGTTTTGATGGCATCGATGCCGATGTCGAAGAGGCTGTTGAGACACGAGACGTACCATGCGCAGGCTTCGGGGTTGGTGAAGTCTACGATACCCATGCCGGTTTGCCAGAGATCCCACTGGAATATGTCGCCGTTTTTGCGCTTGAGAAGGTAACCTTTGGAGGCGGCGAGCTTGAAGACAGGGGAGGCTTGGCCAAGGTAGGGGTTAATCCATACGCAGACCTTCTTGACGAGACCTGTTATTTGTTAGTCTTGCTTTGTTTCATCTGCTTTTTGGGGTTTTGGGATAGGAAATATTAAGAAAGGGGATCTTACCAGAAGCTTTCAACCTGGCGATCTGCGCCTTTGGATCTGGGAACATCTCAGAATCAAATGTGAAATCACACCAGTGGAAGGCACGGAGCCAGAAACAATCATAATGGAAAACTTCGACAGGGATGTCGCGTGCTTTCATACCCTCCAGGAAGGAGTTGACAGTCTCTTCGTTATAGTTGGTTGTGAAGGAGGTGCTGAGCCAGAGACCGTAGGTCCAGCTGGGAACCTTTCCGGGCTTGCCGGTAAGGATAGAGTATTTGTAGAGGATCTCTTTGGGGGTTGGGCCGTAGATAATGTACCTGAGGTATGAGTTAGTCATCTGGGTTGAAAGTTGATTTGATGGCATTTGTGCTTACCACTTGAGTCTTTGTGCCTCAACGCTGGTTTGGACTCTGCAGCTTCGCTCGCTACCGATTTCGAGTTCAACCTTATCGGGGGTGTCGATGAAGATACCATATCCTTTGCTGCTGATCCACAGGGGAACGTTCTTGTATGCCTGGTCACTGGAAGTTCCACCATCGGAATTCCAAAGTTGAACTGTCTGCCCAACCTTGTTGAAAGCCCCGAATCGCTCTCCAAGACCATGGACGGACTCGCCTACGCCAAGAGTGGTTTGTGTGAAAATATAATGCTTGATTTTGCTCATATCTCCAGTGACCATCTGGTTGGTCGGAGGTGGGGAGTAGGCAAATCCCACACTTTTGTTGAGCAACGAAGTGAGCTCTTTTCCGTCTGCACCTTTGAAGTGAATCTCGAATTCATGTGTATTCGTCTGGACAGTTGCGGAGATGGACCCAGACCGAAGTGTTGTCAATTTCTCGGCAACAATAACTTCGCTGTCACTGTGTTCGGGCTTGCCTGCGGGGTATAGATCATAGTGAGGTCCTGGGTTCAAAGCGCCCAGCCAATGTGTCGTCTCAACCGAGATAACACCGTCGAATGGAGCTCGAATATCCTAAGAAATCAGCGGGGGTTCTAGAGTGCAAGTCGGTCAGGTAAACTCACAACTGTGAGGGTTGGCAGATTGAGAGAGTCAGCTCTCTGCATTATCCTCTTCGTAGGACATAACAGAGTCAGACATTTGTCGTTTGCGCTTCGCTCAATAGAGTAGACCTCCGCCGCATATATTGGCTGCTTATCCTCGGCCACCAGCCACATTCCATCAGTGAACCTCATTGTGAATAGTCGGCTTTCCTGTAAAGCTCCGTGGGTTTGAGTTCAGGTTAGGGATTATTGCACAGGAGCAACAGGAGGACTCGGTGGGTTTAAAAAGGACGGGAGAAGCTAGAGACAGAACGCGCTATCAGCAAAGAGCGACGAAGAAACCTTCCGAGGGGTTACCAACACACGAGAAGGGCCAGAAGCTATCGCGAGACTATCGGTATTTGGTCCACAAGTTCAGCATCAGGACGACAAACTTTTGGAGCTCGGCCTTTTGGCTAAATAGGAAAGTGGGAGAATCCCTCGTATGACATGAGTATGGCATGATGCGGGGTGCCTTGCATGGACACGGGTGCTGGGAAAATAGATTATAGTTGCGGAGACGCTAGGCTGGACCCGGCATTTTTGATGATCTTCGACGTGAACGACAGGAGAGACGTGGAATCCATCATCCTGTCATGGTGATAAAGTTCGCCGGTGTGCCCAGACTTCGCTCCGGATTTGGGAGATGAAAAGATATCGACGCAGGGCCGACGAGCCAGCGAACGGACTGTGGAGAAGAGAGACTGAGGGGAAGAGAGGAGAGAGGAGGAGAGAGCGGAGGTCGTCCGATGGGGGCCGGTGGGGAGCCGGTGGGGGTATTCGAAGTTGAAGATTTTGACGGTGTAAAGAGAGGAACAAATGGCCGAATAAATGGAGACGGAAGAGTTAGGAGATGGCAGGAGACTGATGAATTTTGACAGCGTAAAAGAGAGGAATAAATGGAGATGGGAGAAGAAAGAGGGGGAGAAGAGCGAGAGATTGAATGAAGACCCGGGCCTTTCAAAATTCGTTTGAAGATATGAGAAGAAGGAATAGCACGGTAGCAATGTGTTCGAAGGCTCTAGGCGATTCGATACGATGGTACTGAAGCCTTGCTGAGAAAGGGTTAGTAATGTGTATCGGTGTATATATGTAATCTTGTTCAGCAGACGAAGTCGTTTTTAGATTCCTTTGATGCCTCAGGCGCCGGCGGAACGAATGCACATGACCCGGATCCAATCAGATTGCCGAGGATTAACCTTATGATCCGTACCCACCTCCGGGCCGGCTAAGTCTCGGAAGTCGATTTTCATCCTTCCACCACTCACAACTCCCAATCCACCCCCTCCGAGCTCCCCCAGGTCTTCACCGGTGCTCCTCACTTTCCCCTCTCTAGGTTCTTGACATTGTGACAGGTTCCAACTTTCCTCCTACCGGACCAATTCCTCGCCCCCAATCTCTCCAATATGCTGCAGTCAACATGCAATGGGAGTCGGGGGTTCCCCAATCTGTGCAGAATCCAGAATATCCATATGAAAGCTCGTCACGTCAACGGCGGCAGAGACCTGGGAGATGCAACTAGGGGCAGATTCGATCTTTGAACAATGGCAACGGCGGTCCGGCGAACCTCTTCCCCTGGTCGGTATCCGCAAGTCGAATAGTTCTGCAATATATGCACGCTGCATAGGAGATGGGCCTGGTTGTTGGTAGTCTCGATGATCACGCAGGCACGGAGGCACGAGAGGAGACGCTTCCATGGCCCTGGGAAAATCCGAGGGAGGAGTATAAGAGCTGCCCCGGATCTCCCACATTGTTTCCTCCCCAGCTCGCTGCTCTTCCAAGACTATATACCTTGCCAACGATACATCCGTCATGAAGTTCGGCATCCTCGCAGCTTCGGCTGCCCTTCTCTCCACAACGGCCCATGCCAATGTGGTTCAGTCCAAAACTCCTGTCTACAAGAATCCCTCTGCCAGTGTCGACGCTCGAGTGAAGGATCTTTTGTCCCGCATGACAATCCAAGACAAGGTGTCCCAGTTAGTTCAGGGAGATATCTCCAACTGGATCAACACCACCGACAACAGTTTCAACAAAACTGGTCTAATATGGAATATGGCGAATCGGGCTGGTCAATTCTATGTTGGCTACCCAGTTGACCAACAATGGATTGCAGATGGTGTCAAGATTGGACAGGACTACCTGCTGCACAATACGACATTGGGTATACCAGCGTTGGTTCAGAGTGAGGGTATCCATGGCTTTTTGGTTGGGAACGCGACTATTTTCAACTCGCCAATTGCGCACTCATGCTCGTGGAACCGGGATTTGGTTAACAAGATGGGTGCTGCTATCGCCCAAGAAGCTCTTGCCCTTGGCGTCAACCAGATTTTTGCCCCATTAGGAGATCTTGCTCGGGAACTGAGATATGGCCGCGTTGAGGAGACCCTAGGAGAAGACCCGTACTTGTCAGGAGAACTCGGTTATGAATATGTTGTTGGTTAGTAAAATCTCTATTATTTGCAGCTAAAGACTAACGGCTTGAAGGTCTTCAAGGTGGAAATGTCAGCGCTACGATTAAACATTTTGCTGCGTACGCCACTCCCGAGCAAGGCCTCAACTGTGGTCCAGTTCATGGTGGAGAGAGAGAACTCAGAACCACCTATCTTCCTTCCTACAAGCGTCAAATCATTGATGCTGGAGCTTATTCTATCATGTCCTCCTACGCTTCTTATGACGGCGTGGCCCTCATTGCAAATCATCATATTCTGACTGATATCCTGAGAAACGAATGGGGTTATGAGTACTGGGTCACCAGTGATGCTGGAGCAACTGATCGCCTTTGCGCGAATTTCAAGATGTGCGAGACTTCTCCATTAGACAAGGACGCTATTGTTATGTTTGTAAGTATTCAAACTCCCTTGCTGAGCCAACTGACTTTCATAGGCTCTCCCCGCTGGCAATGATGTCGAGATGGGCGGTGGCTCATATAGTTATGAAAATATCCCAGCCCTAGTCAAGTCAGGTCGATTGTCACAAAGTATCGTCGATACTGCAGTATCTCGTATCCTCCGAGCCAAGTTCGCTATGGGGCTTTTTGAGAACCCCTACCTCGCCGTTCCCGCCAGTCAAACCACTACCAAGATCCACACTCCAGAGAACATTGCTCTAGCCAGACAACTCGATGCCGAATCCATTGTTCTTCTAGAAAACCACGACAATATCCTACCTCTTTCGAAGACGGCCAACATTGCTGTCATCGGTCCCATGGGACATGGCTACATGAACTACGGTGATTACGTTGTTAAAGACAGCCAATGGAGAGGCGTCACTCCTTATGATGGTATCAGCGCTGCCAGCTCTGGAAAGACTACCTTTACTCAGGGGTGTCAGAGATGGTCCACAGATCAATCCGGATTCCCTGAAGCAGTTGCTGCTGCAGAAGCCGCTGATGTGGCCGTCGTCGTTGTTGGAACATGGTCCCGAGACCAATACGAACTTTGGGCAGGTTTCAATGCGACGACTGGAGAGCATATCGACGAAGCATCCCTGAATCTCGTTGGAGCTATGCCATTCCTTGTTGATACTATTATCAAGACTGGTAAACCTACTATTGTTGTCTTCTCCACTGGAAAGCCTGTGACGGAAGCTTGGATATCAAATAACGCCTCAGCGCTCGTCCAACAATTCTACCCCTCAGAGGAAGGCGGAAATGCACTTGCTGATATTCTGTTTGGAGACATCAACCCAAGCGGAAAACTCTCTGTCGGTATCCCATATGACGTTGGAACTCTTCCCATCTATTATGATTACCTAAACTCGGGACGCGATCTCAGCCCCGGACATCAATACCCCAACGGCACTCTCGTGTTTGGTGTTGACTACACACTTACCTCTTCTGCGCCTCTATATGAATTCGGATTCGGAAAGTCGTATAGCACGTTCGTGTACGAACAAGTCACGCTCTCCACGCATAAAGCATCCGCAACCGACATCATCACGGCTACGGTGAAGGTCACCAATAACAGCACTCGCGATGGAACAGAAGTGGTGCAGCTCTATTTCTCGGATGTGCTCGCGTCGGTTTCGGTGCCAAACATCGTGCTCCAGGGCTTCGAGAAGGTGCCGATCAAGGCGGGGGCGACGGCTACGGTGACCATCCCGGTGGATGTGAGCAAGCTAGGCTTATGGGATATTAATATGAAGTATGTAGTCGAGCCCGGAAACTTCACCATTTTCGTAGGGGCTTCGAGTGCGGATTTGAGGTCAAATGCTACGTTGACCGTGGTTTAAGATGTGGATGATGAATGAATCGATGATATCTACGGTTTATGAAATTTCTTCTCGATGGAAAAAGAGAGAGTTAGCAAAAGGTGAAAAGATATTAGATTTATAAATGAGTAATCTAATCCTGTTCTCAATGCATATGCTATTGTGGTAGTTTCTGTTCAAGGTGGATTTCAAGGGTCCTAGTTATCTTTTGCTAAACTTAAGATTGCTTTCTACATTATCTTTATTTTTCATTTCATCTTTACTTTCTATTTCGCATTTGAAATAACAAAGCCGGTTCAAGTACTCTGACCTTTCTTTGATAGTGGTATATGAAATATCAAAGAAAGTAAAAGTATAGAAACCACGGGTTTGTAATTTCAAGTTTTAAAGTAAAACCCGCGGGCCCCGTACCCACTGGACGGGTATAATATAGTCGAATGGCCCCATAGGTAGGTAGCCGTTGAGCAGCGTAACGCTGAGGTCATGCGACGACTAGAGATGGGCAGGTTGAAAGGCGGAAGCGGAGGTTCCGTCCTTTTTTTATCTCCAATTTCTTTTCAGATGTGGGGTTCGTGTTCGTTCGCAATGTTTGAGCGGTGGGATCAAGACAGATGGGATCGATCTCTTCGGAAGCTTATTATGGGACAGGGTAGAAGGTAGGGTTCCCGTGCTGAACCATGGTGCTGGAATGATGGGGTGGCTGGATTTTGGATTCCTGGCTCCCGGTACCGGGCTCGCTCCATGGGTGGAGTGGGAGTGGGACGGCTGGGTAGGTAGTGGTGGTGGCGAGGGGAGATAAGGTTTTTAAGATTTGGGTTAGGGGTGTGCTTGGGTGTGCGCGGGTTAATATAAAAGGTATTAGTATCAAGATAATTTGATGTTAGTTCTTATTGTTTTTTCTTTTGTTCTTAGAGAGGGTGGGGGAGATGGTTGATAATTTAAGGATGTGGACCGAGAGGGAAGTGGAGCGGGGAGGTGGGGGCGTTATAATGGGGATAGGTTCTATTTATGTTTAGTTTTCTAAATGGAGGAGAGGGTTCACATGCGTATATAGTAGAGCTCGGGAGGCTGGTAACGACAAGAAAAGATATGGCAGTAATTTTTTTATCAGGCTGTGTGCTTCTAAAATATTCTTCTCATTATTCTTTTAGTTGATTTTGATATAGATGGATGCACCATTTTAGTAACCTTACTGCGCAATCTCTCTAGATGCTGACGCTAACTTAGGAGAAAAACGTCATCCCGTTGGTTCCAGTCCTTGTTCTTTACTGATCAGCATCAGCAAAGGGGTTCACATACCTTATCCAGGGAGAGGCTTGGAAGGCGTGGCTTTTAGATAATGCGAAATTAGTGGTCGGCTAAGTAGAAGGGAGATCAGAGTTCCGTGCTCTTTAAAACCGAAACAAGCAACTAGAAGCATAGTTCCCGTCGCCAAGCCAACTTCAAAGTCAAATGCGAGCACCGACAGTACTCATTTTGCTAGTACTCTGAAGTGGATAAAGCCAATCTTGGTTCCTCAACCTGCCTTTTGAAAGGACACAGCACGGATACTGAATTCGTTGATTAGTTTGCTGCTATTGGCCATCGTCAGGAACCGAGAAGTAAATTCAAGATGCGAAAGATCACGCCTATTTGGGAGTTTGTCTCCAATCTCG
Source organism: Ascocoryne sarcoides NRRL 50072 (assembly GCA_000328965.1). Taxonomy (NCBI): domain Eukaryota; kingdom Fungi; phylum Ascomycota; class Leotiomycetes; order Helotiales; family Gelatinodiscaceae; genus Ascocoryne; species Ascocoryne sarcoides. Next base: position 3,768,824 of record KB205940.1, read on the forward strand.
GCCAAATATAATCTCTTCCTTTCCAGCTCCAGCTGGGCCCACCAGATAAAATTTATGTTTCTCCAAAGCCTCGCGGCCTTGCATGTAAAGTGCGTAGATCCTTTCCCACCAGAGAATTGAGGCTGACGCTGTACAACGGACAAAATTTGCCTAATTACTAAGCTCAATTGACCTTCTCACTGTGTCGGGAAAGATGCCAGAGTTGTGACCAGAGGGAAGATTGCTATTATGACATGTATTGAATGACGTATATGCGGTGGGAGGAGGGAGATAGCGAATTTTGACATCTCTGCAGTCAGCAGGTAAGAGGTTTGAACTCAACTCAAGCTTCAAGACAATGGTGCCCGCGGGTGGGTTATCTCATCCTGTGCATTAGCCATGTCTGTACTATTTCATATTCATCGCATCTCCGATCAATAAAAGCCTCCTGACCAAGGTTGCAATACTCCGATGTGACCGGCATGGTTTCTTTGTCCTCAGCTAGACTCGGTAAGTTTGAATTTATCTTAGGCAAGGGATAAAGTTACACGGTTTCGTTCGGCCTCGCCTCATCTTTCCTATCGTCGGTAACATTGTGAACCCCTCGAACAAATCGGTGATCATTGTCTCATGCCCAAATATTTCAAGTATATGATACCAACGTGGGATTTGTAGTAGATGTTCTGTTGTATTGGCCAATACTAGCAGCATCTATGGCGTTTACCAACATCAAGGTTGGATGGATCCTTTTCCTAGTTGTACTTCGGTGATTGAACTTAGAATTTTTATATCCTTTAAGGACATTTTGGGCTTCATCTGCTTTTCTGCAGCCACTCTCGCCACCAGATCTTATTTTCCAATCGGAGCTTAAACGCCTCTTCAATCCCTTGATCGCAAGCGGAAGATCTATACGTTCACTTCACCTGTATTTTGATTCCCACAGCAGGCGCTTCTTCCCTTAAATACTGCTCCCATTCCATCGACTCTTCTAAATCTCTATATTATACTTACGGGTAGTTGTTTGTTAACATGGAAAACACCGATGGCTTTATCAAAGACGAGAACGGCAATGAAAGCGAGCAAACACTGCCAAAGCTAGCGGGTAGGAACTATTCAACCGGGGTTGACGCTTCCGAGCTACCAGATCCAGACGCTGGTCTTAGTGATGCCGAGAGAAGAGCTATTGTGAGTTGACTTTGGGTAGTAATTGCGGCTTTCCTAACATGGCCATAGGACCGAAAACTTGTATGGAAGCTTGATTTGTACCTGATTCCATGGGTGGGTAATGTATAAAATCTCAGCTTGGTATAAAGTTAACACTCTAGAGCTTTGCGTTCTATACCTGCTCTCTTTTCTCGACCGAACTAATATCGGAAATGCCAAAATCGATGGCTTACAAAAGAGTTTGGGCAATATGTCATCTGGACGCTACAATGCCACTCTGACAATTTTCTTCGTTGCTTACTCTATTTTTGAGCCACTTTGCAATATTCTTCTCAAGCGCTTGAAGCCATCAATCTTCATTCCTACCATCATGTAAGTTTGCCCGATTTAGTACACCGTGTAGCAAAATTAACCCTCTACTTCAGGATCCTCTGGGGTGTTTGTATGACCTCAATGGGGTTTGTAAAAAACTGGTCAGGTATCATGGCTGCTCGTTGGTTCTTAGGAATGGCAGAAGCTGGCCTGTTTCCTGGGGTCACTTACTTCCTGTCTTGCTGGTACAAACGCAACGAATTCGGTATTCGGGTTGTAAGTATTTACTTATTTCCACAATCTTAATCTTCTCAAGTTATGCTAATCAATCCTTTAGGCTATCTTCTTCTCTGCCGCCGCCTTCTCTGGTTCCTTTGGTGGCCTCCTTGCAGCTGCAATCAACAATCTTAACGGCAAAGGCGGACGCCCAGGCTGGGCATGGATATTCATAATCGAAGGGCTCTTCACCATCCTCTTTGGTCTTCTCTCCTTCATCATGGTACATGATTTTCCTGATACCGCCACTTTTCTCTCTCCTGCTGATCGTGCTCGCGTCCACCGTCGTCTCAAACTCGATAACCAATCTTCATCTGAGCATGGAGAGTTCAAGATGGACTACTTTTGGAAGTCAATTAAAGATTGGAAGATGTGGCTGGGCATGTGTATATATATGGGAGCTGCTATGCCCCTTTATGCATTTAGTTTGTTTTTGCCCACCATTATAAAGAATATGGGGTATGCGGCGACGAAAGCTCAACTTCTTACTGTCCCACCATATGCTTGTGGAGCGGTGATGACGATCTTCATTGGTTTTATAGCGGATAGGACGAGACAGAGGGGGTTGTGCAATATCTTTATCTCGATGCTAGGGATTGCAGGGTTCGCTATGTTATTGAGCACCAGCAATCCTCACGTCCAATACGCAGGCACGTTTCTCGGTGCACTAGGAATTTACCCCTGCATCGCGAACACGATATCTTGGGTCTCTAACAATATTGAAGGTGTTTATAAGCGAGGAATTGTTCTTGGTTTCGTCATCGGTTGGGGGAATCTCAATGGCGTTGTTAGCAGCAATATTTATCTCAAGGCACCGAGATATATAGTCGGCCATGCGACAATTATAGCATATATGACTGTCTGTTTGTTAGGGGGTAGTGTGGTTATGCATTTAGGGCTTAAGAAGGAGAATAATGCAAGGGCGCACGGGAAGAGGGATCATCTTGCGGAGGGTAAGTCAGAGAAGGAGGTTGAGGCTTTGGGAGATGCGAGGCCAGATTTTGTATATACTGTTTGAGTAGAGGGGTAACGGGGAGAATATGGGTTGGTGACTTGGGAGTTCTAGTTTTGATTCTGCTATCGGCATGAGTAGCGTTCTATGGGGCTTAATCGATCGGGATAAAATAAATGGGACAATATTTGTGCTCATAGGAGCCACCTTCACCTTAGTGCGTCTTTTTGTGAGGGAAGGTTTGCCAGTAGAGGTTCGGGAGATGTTGTCATCAGATGAGAGTAATTTTCACTGCCGAGAAAAGTGCTAATTTTGAATGAACGAAGCTCCTTCAAGCCGTGAAGATGGAAGAGCTTAGTTAGTATAGCCGTAGGTTGAGTTTCACAGTTTTGATGGCCCAGTAAAACACAGCGGGCAAGAGAGCACTACTTTGAGGCACTCACTACATGCGTTATTAATTTAAGCTTAGCTCAGGTGGTCAGTGACGTTATTATGATAGACTAGGTTTACCTGCATCGATTTTATCTGTTATGAGAAGAGTAGGGAGCGCATGAAGAGTCAGATACCGTATCTGGAATTGAATTAATTAGCGGAAAAGTACCATTTTGGTAGACCGTTGGATTTAAAGACACGCTTGGTCCAAATAACACACAGGACGAGGAGCATTTTTATTCGTATTGATCTGTTTGCACGGAGTAATGATTGTTCAGCAGTATGTTTTCCAGCCTTGTTGAAAGGAAGTTAACACACCAATAACCCTCCAGAGGCGTCTTCAAGGGCTTCTGTATTCAGGCTGTCACTATCTTGTACAACCTAAGCGTCATTTATTAACATAAGAAGCCCCAACTTTAAGCGATAACAGAAGTCCAGTATCGCTAGTATATTTTGATTATACCAGGTTGCTAATGTCTAATGTGCAGTATGTTAAATCTTACAAAGAAATGTGTTGTTTCTTTATAGATAAGTAATGCGCAGTGTTTGTGACACCTAATGGTTGGTGTTAGGTTGCACCAGCCGGGCGAAGTCTTTCCGTCCTTCTAACTTTCACAGTGCTAAATCTTTCTAATGAGAGCGGGATTAACCTATCTTTTACGAATGAACCCCTGGACTGATTAAAACCTGCACAAGTTCAAAGGAAAGGAGTTCAATCTCTCGTTTCACTACATAGGCCACTTGTTTATACGAGCTGTCAAGTCCTCGTTAGTAACTTGGGCCTAGAAGAGTGCGGTAGCTGAAAAATGCTCCTTTCTCTTATTACTGGCCAATGAAAACTGCAACGCCACGATCTTTGCTTCCTGTATAGAATGATATAGGCAGGTCACACGATACTACTGCGGCATTTCATCAGTCTTCTAAAGCAAGGGGAAAGTGAGTGTGACGGTAGCTGCAGCGCCCTGTTGACAGGTTAGTGTTACAAGTTTAAAATAATAAATCGAAGTAGGTAGGTGGTGCGCAAGATGCAAATGCATGTAAGCCAACGAGTTCCTTGTCTGGAGTGTTCAATTCGAAAGTATCCTTTTGGCAGTGGCTCACCAGCTGCTGCAAACTTACAGATTATCTCATAGTATAGAACGTATAGTACATTTCGTCCACTATTAAGACGTGAGTCCACGATCATCGCATATGCGTATTGATTGCTTCTTTAGATCATCAAAATTAGAGTCGAGCTTGCTTTGTTGGCATCAAAGCCCCAGCCGTTTCTAGAGAAAAACGATCGGCCTATTCCATCTCTCCAAACTACTTGATTGGACGCCTCTGCACTGTATCGTGGCTCATCAGTCTTGTGGTAAGCACAAAGCGCCACGCTTCCTGTTAGAAATCCCGATGATTGGCACACGGGTACACCAAACTGGGATATGTGCATCATCACATGATATCCACAACTAGGACTGATGTTCAGAGTATCCCAATCGTGGGTGAGCTTGCTTGCGATGTGTGGATGGTGCCGACAAATGGCGAAGAACCTGCTTGGGGAGATTGGGGTAAGTTTCGAAAGGGTGGGTAAGCAGGCAGGGAGCATCAAGAAGATTATTTATCTTTCCCCAAGAATCAGAGCGCCACCTCAGTTAAAAAAATTCTTAATTTAAGTGCTTTTTCGTCGGCCATTCGAAGCTTAAGACTTACGGTCTGGGACCCAACTGCAAGGTCACTCGAATCTCATGCCAGCTTGTTTCTTCCCTTCTTTGTCGTCCTTCTATTCACAACCTCGCCTAGCCTCACCATATCATAGCACAAAGCGTCTACCCCTCTCCATCAATTCCATATTCAAAGAAAGAACACGGCATCATTATACCTCTCTTTGAATCAAAAATCCCATCGGTCTTTGTCTGCCAACTTCTATGACAGATGATGCGGTCCTGCCAGCTCTAAATCGCGGACCTGGTTTTGCTGCCATGGCCTTCGCCTCATTTACGCTCTCGCTAGCAATTACAACGATTGTCACCCCTCAGAGCTAAGCTATTGAAGTCCACAAACCTGCATTCATCGATGAGGAGCTCTTTAACCTGTTCATCGCCCGGATTGGTTGTTTCGTCCGAGACATCATAATGCGGACAACTTCCTCCATTTCAACCCCTCAACACCAACTTAATCCCCACTGACGTTCCGTATACATATTGCTAATAATTACCGCAATTGTGCTTCAATCCATACTACCTCCATTCAAAATGGGAAACTTAACGCCGGAGCAAATCAACACCCTTATCGCTATTGAAAGAACAACGGCATCTATTTCAGTGGCAGCGACGTTGTGCTTATTAACAACATTTGTTTTCTTCAAGCCATTTAGGACATTGAGTAATACACTTATTTTCTATGCGAGTTTTGCGAATCTGTTCGCGAATGTGGCGGCCATGATTGGGGGAAGTGCTTTGGGAAATTTGAGTGGCGGACTTTGTCAGTTTCAAGGGTTTTTATTAGAGATGTACGTACCGCCCGTCTCTCTGTTTTCATACGATGGCTTTATTTTGAGGTTATATACTGATGAGCTGAGAAATAGGTTTATGCAATCGGATCCTTTTTGGTCTTGTGCTATGGCTGTAAATGTGTTCTTGGTGTTCTTCAGAAGATATGACGCGATGCAATTGAAGAAACTGCATTGGATGTATGCCTTGATTTGTTATGGACTGCCATTTATCCCGGCAATGTTCTGTTTGTTTTACTCGAACAAGTCAAAGGGCAAGATGTATGGAAATGCTACTGTGAGATCACCTTTTCCTATGCGATCTTCATCTCCTTGCAATAATGAAAGCTAAGCTGTAGAAATTCAGCTCTGGTGCTGGATCGACGATGACTGGGCTGTGGTCCGTATATATTCCTACTATGCTCCAGTTTGGCTTTCCATCCTCATCGCCATTGCGATTTATATCCGCGTCGGTATTGAGATCTTCCAAACACGCTCACAGCTACGGGCTCTACATCAAGAACACAACAACTATGGATATAGACCAGGTAATTAATGACATATTCTGTCTCTCATCTATAGATATGCTAACGCTGTTAACCCAAGATTCAAAAGACAGTGGGATACCCCCATTCTCTGGAACTCGTACCACCGACGTAGAAATTCACACCACTACCTCTATTTGGGACACAGACACTATCACCAAACCAGAAAGTGTCTGCGGCTATGGTGTCGCACTTTCTACTCCTGCATTGAGGCATTCAGAAGAGGCCATCACAAGTGCTACTGCACCACTGCCGCCCAGAGAACCATACAGTATAACGATCTCGTCCTCGGCTAACTCTCCAGGCAAGATAAAAAGTACCTCGGATTATGCGCCCTCTTCATCTCCTGCCTGGCCTATAACTTCAATCCCCGGATCCGTCAAGATAGTTAGCAGGGGTATAGGCAGAAAAGTAAGGAAAGGACCAATGACGATTGACAGAATAAAATGGGCATACACGAAAGTTGCGCTCTTGTTCGCAATGTCCATTCTCATTACCTGGGTACCAGCCAGTGTTAACAGGGTCTACGGACTCCGCTTCCCCAACGAACCCAACTTCGCACTGAACGTTTGCAGTTCGATAGTGCTTCCGTTGCAAGGTTTTTGGAACAGCGTCATTTACTTTACAACCAGTTTGGCGATCTGCAAGAGGGTTTGGGCCCGGCTTCAGCAGCAGAGGAGGGAATGGAAAGAGAAGAGAGGGACAAGGAGGAAATATAGAGAGTGTGAGAGGAGTGAGTTGGAAGTTAGAGGAGTTAGCAGAGGAAGTGATGACGCGAGTGAGAGTGAGTTCAAGGGGAGAGTGAGCGAAAGGAGTATTGTGGACATGATTTAAGGTTTGAAGGCTTCCATTTCAAAAGACACTTTGGTTCTTGTGGGATATTTAAGGAGGCATATGGCCTGATGTGACCTTGGTTTTCTTGGTCTAGGGGAAAGGTGAAAACGAATGCTTTGTGGATGAAGAGACGAATAATGTTCTATATGTATACAGACTCGAATGGAACATAGCTTGGAGACAGGTTTCCCTGTCTGGCGTGTAGCTGAAAATAGCGGTTAAGGCTCCATGGGTATATCTGTGAAGGTATTCAAACTTCTTCTAGGAATTAATCAAGTGTTATTGTCATGTGACTCCACGCCGAGTAAAGACTCCTTCAATCACATGTGGGTTAATCTAATTTTTGTATCTGAAACGCCCTTGGTCTTGTCGTGGTGAAGGTTGCAACTAATTACGGTAGTACTGTACTGCACAGTACAAAATTACCCCGCACCCACCCAAACACCCCACCATTTTCACTTCACCATAACTTTTTCAATTTGTACCAAAGTCGACTCGGAGCCAGTCCATCGATACTTAGAAGCATGTTTTATTCTTGACTCAATTTTCTAGAAAATATGCTCCGATGTGTCCAATTATTCATCCTCCATCTCTTTGCAGCAAGGTAACGGCACAATTACCCCACCTAGCCCAACAAAGCGGACAAACGGACGAAAGATTCCCCTCCAACTGCTGTATAAAATCTTTTCTATCTCACTTCATGCTTCTTTTCATCTCTGTTCTGTCTCTTCCGTGACTCTCTTTCTTGACATCCTAACATAGTTACCACTCAAATGAAGCTCCAACGCATCCCCATCGATAAAAATTGGGAGTTCAAGCAGGAGACCAAACTCGGCAATGGAGCAGCGAGTTCGTACTTGCCAGTGGCTCAATTTCCCACTGTAGCGCATATTGACCTGCTCCATCACGGACTCATTCCAGATCCGTATATCGACACGAATGAACTGGCTTGTCTTTGGGTCAATGATGCAGACTGGACATATCGAACAGTTCTCCCAGCCATCGAACTACCATCCCCTGCATCAAGAGCAGAGTTGATCTTCGATGGGCTCGATACTATCGTTTCTGTTTTTCTAAATGGGAAACTCATTCTCGAATCGAACAACATGCATTTGAGCCATCGTGTGGACGTCACAACAGTTCTTGCAGCCAGCAAAAGCAATAATTTGCTCGAATTGAAATTCCGAAATGCACCCGCATTCGCTAAGAAGGAGATGGCCAGAATTGGATATCGGGCAAATGCAACTGATATCCATTTCGGTGGCCCAGAGAGATTGTTTGTCAGGAAAGCCCAGTATCACTGGGGATGGGATTGGGGACCTGCAGTCAATACTTCTGGTCCCTGGAAAGATGTGTGGGTTGAAGTCTTTGAGGAACGAATTGTTGAATTTCTGGTACGACAGGAAGTTAGCGAATATTTAAAACACGCAGTAGTGAAGATTACGGGATTTATTGCTACGGGGGGGAAGGATGCAAGTGGAAAGGTAGAGGTAGCTATTTTCGGACCTGATGGGAGCGTGGTTTTGAAAGAAGACCTTGGTGTGGGTCCAGGTGGGAACTTCAAGGCCAATCTGAGAATCACTAATCCAGAGCTCTGGTGGCCATTCACCTATGGTTCCCAGCCTCTCTACACAGTCAAAGCCACGCTCTCGGCAGGAAGCGACGAAGTGAGTAGAAAGCTGGGATTTCGAAGACTGAAGTTGCTGCAACATCCTTTGAAAAATGTCCCTGGAACTTCATTTACATTTGAGATCAATGACACGAGGATATTTTGTGGAGGATCTTGTTGGATTCCGGCAGACGTCATGCTGCCGAGGGTGACCGAGAAGAAGTATAGGGGCTGGCTCGAGCTGGCGAAGAGTGGTAACCAGTAAGTCATATCTTTTGCTTTTCAATCCAAATTCGAATCTTAACATCTCTCATAGATGTATGATTCGTGTGTGGGGAGGTGGAATCGTGGAATCGCCACACTTCTTCTCTGCTTGCGACGAACTCGGCATCCTTGTCTGGCAAGATTTCTCTTTCGCTTGTGGAAATTACCCCGCAAGCGATGATTTTGTAGCAAGTGTAAAAAGGGAAGCCGAGCTGCAGGTCAAGAGAGTGGGACATCATGCTAGTTTGGCAATCTGGGCGGGAAATAATGAGGACTACATGCTGGCTGAGAGGTGGGGTTGGGAGTATGATCCAAAAGACGAGAAGGGGCCGTGGGATATGACTAACTTTCCAGCGAGGAAGATTTATGGTGGGTTTCCCTGAACACATCTTCACAGATAGCAGACTGACAAGTGACTTTGTGAAGAAAGGGTGTTACCAGAAATTTGTGAGAGACTTGCAGGGGATGTGCCATATTGGAGATCTTCTCCTTATGGGGGAGAAACAACTTGTAACGATTTAAATGTCGGAGATACTCATATCTGGAATGGTACTTCTTCCCTCCTTATTCCCGCTCTGGGTTGTATCACTCTTCGTTTCCGTTAACCCAATACGTAGTTTGGCATGGCAAAATGTCCCCGTTCCAGTCGTACAAAGCTTACACCTCCCGCTTCGTCTCCGAATTCGGCTTTGAATCTGCACCGTCCCTCCGCACCCTACACCAAGCGATCTCCGAGCCAAAAGAGCGCCACTGGCAGTCGTTAACTTTCGATGCACACGATAAAGGTCCCGGACATCAGAGAAGATATGGCATGTATAGTGGTGAGAACTTTCGATTTAGGTTCAATCCCTTGAAGGACTTCGTTTACTGTAGCCAATTTCTCCAGGCCGAGGCCATGAAATATGCATATAATCACTGGCGCCGAGAGTTCCGTGGCCCCGGAGAAGAAATCTGCTCTGGAATTTTAGTCTGGTTTGTTTTCTCTTTTCTCATATTCTAGTTTCTTCCAAACACCAAAGGAGCTACTCCTTCAGTGGAGATGGAGATGAAGGATACTGACGAATGATGCATAAACAGGCAACTAAATGACATCTGGCCTGGCACTTCGTGGGCCCTCGTTGACGTAAACTGGAACCGCAAGGCCAGTTTCTACATCACTAAGCGGGCCCTGGCCAAGGTGGTCGTAGGCATAGAAAGAGTCGTCACTGGCAAGCTACCCTACATGGTTACCATGTACCCAGAACCCAAATCCAAGCTAGAGATCTGGGCTATCAATGGTTGTGTTACGCCCTTGACAGCTGTGCTCAAGCTATCCGCTTTTGACATCGAGACTGGGAAAAATGTGCCATTACCAGAAAAAGACAAGGAAAGAAAGGTTGAGCTCAAGCCGAATCAGACGACGGAGATAGGCTTTCTTTCGATACCTCATGCAGATACTACAGTCATCGCGGCATACCTCGACGACCCACAAACTGGAGAACGTCTTGCTCGTTGGGTAGATTGGCCTCAGCCGCTCAAATTCGTCCACTTCTCCAAAACCCCCAATGTTACCTCACAGATAGAGCCTAGTAGAGATATCGTAACCATCAGTTCCGACGCACCGATAAAAGGCATTATGCTTGGAGTCCCCATTTCGGAAGGAGGAGCTGACGCAACTTGGGATGATAATTTCATTGATTTGGTCCCCGGCGAGAGCATCAGGGTACACGTTGACGGTCTTAGCGGCCGGAAGATTGAGACGAGGTGGCTCTGTGATTGGGAAAACGAAGAGGGGTTTGAGTTGTGATTGTCGATCTAACCCCCGGTGAGGGTGTCAGGGTACATGTTGAGAATCTCTGCGCGCGTTAAATTGAGACTAAATGAATCTAAGAGGCGTTTGAGTTGTGATTGTGGATTTGGTCCCGCTGAGAGTGTCAGGGTACACGCTAAGAATTCCTCGCTAAGCACGTCAGGGTACCGTTTAACAATTCACCGCTAAGAGGGGAGCGACTGTAAGGGGAAGAAAAAAGCCGCCAATCTTTAGTATACATTTAAGCTAGCTTAAGAGTCCAAAAGTGAGTTGGGTTTAGATAGGTTTAGAAATAAAGGGAGTTAAAAAAAATCATTTGATAATAAATAAGTCTGTTATCTATTTAGATTTTAAATAATTAGAAGAGGCAAAAGTCAAATGGTACACTTTTAAGACCTTTGATATTGTCGATTTGATGTTCTCACACAAGATAAAAACCGGCGGCTTTTTTCTTCCCCTTACAGAGTGGTCAGGGTACACGCTAAAGAATTCGTCACTAAGAGTGTCAGGGTACACATTGCAGAATCGCAACGGGCATAGACTCTACAATTGGAGAAACTAAAAGGATTTAATTTATCATTGTGGATTCAGTCCCTGGCGAGGGTGGTCAGGGTACACCTTCAGAAACTCGCTAAGGGAGGTCAGGGTACACGCTAAGAATTCCTCGCTAAAGGTGTCAGGGTACCATTTTAGAATTTCCCGCTAAGGGGTGTCAGGGTACCGGTTAAGAATTTCCCGACTAGAGCGTCAGGGTACCGGTTGAGAATCTCACCCGTCGTAAAATGGAGACTCGGAGGCTCTTTGATTGGTAAAACGAAGAGTTGGCTTGCGATTGCGCACGTAGTGGTTGGGGCTCCGCCTAGTAGCCAATGCCAAGGCTTACAGAGATATGTTCCGAGCAAGGGAGATTTATCCAGCAGTTAGTTCTTCTAGAGTTGGCAAAAGATTGATTGATTGGAAATAGTGCATCTCAAATGTGGAGACTTTGGAGCCATTAGTTGTTTGAAGAGCAGATTGATGTGAATTCCTACATTCTTTTTTTGATTGTTTTCTTCGTATCGGTGCTTTCGTACCGTAGAGTTAAGAGTGTTACATGCCCCTCATTTACCCCGCATAAAACATGTGATTGAGACGGTTTTGAAAACCGTCATCAATATTCAGTTTCCAGTCAGCAATTTATCCCGGCCTGCTAGAGGGAGCTATGAGTTGGCCTCCCGAGGAATCGATTCAGCCTAACTCTGACGCTATACGCGGCCCAAAAGGGCCTTCTTTACGCCCGGTGGTGGACGTCGACCGATAAGAAAATCCACTTAGTTTGTCCAACCTTGCAAATAACACACATTACCTATCGTCGTCTTATACTCTCGGGGTATATAACATCCCTCTTGTACCGCCCTTCAATACGTCACTTCACCACACATCAGCACCGCACTTCTATCACATATAACATACTTCAGCAAACACTTTACCCTCATCCTTCATTACTCACACTTCAAACTCACACTTCAAACTCCCACTTCAACACTTCATCATCACCACCACTACCCCAACTCAAACAACCCAACCCACCTCTCAAAATGACCTCCCAAATCACCTTCCCGCGCACCATCCGCACCTCTATCCCCCTCCTCGCCAAATCCATCGACCACTCCCTCCTCCACCCCACCATGACCGACGCCGACCTCGCCACCGGCCTCGCCATCGCCAAAAAGCACAACCTCGCCTCCGCCTGCATCAAACCCTACTGGATCCCCCTCGCCGTCGCCGCCCTCGCCGGCACCACCGTCCAAGTCTGCGCCGTCATCGCCTTCCCCGCCGGCAACAGCACCACCGAGATCAAAGTCCTCGAAGCCACCGCCGCCGCCGAGGACGGCGCCACCGAAATCGACATGGTGATCAACATCGGCAAAGCCCTCGGCGGCGACTGGGCCTACGTGCAGCGGGAGATCGCCCTCGTCAACACGGCCGTCATCACCCACGGCGCGGTCCTCAAGGTGATTTTCGAAAATGACTTCCTCAACGAGGACCAGATCGTCAAGCTGTGTCGCATCTGCACCGAGGTCGGGGTCGCGTTCGTGAAGACGAGCACCGGATATGGATTCGTGAAGCAGGCGTCGGGGGATTACAACTACAAGGGCGCGACGTTTGAGCATCTGAAGCTCATGAGGGAGAACTCGGCGCCGGGCGTGCAGATCAAGGCGGCGGGCGGGGTGAGGACGTTGGATGATCTGTTGAGGGTTTTGAGCCTGGGGGTGACGAGGGTGGGTGCGACGGCTACGGAGGCCATTCTGGCGGAGGCGAGACGGAGGGGCATTGGGGAGGAGGTCGTTGAGGTTGAGGTTTTGCAACTGGTGTAGGTGGTGAGGGGGGTGAGGTGGGACGCGAGGATCATGTGATGGGTTCCTAGCACCGATTTGTATGTAGTTTCGGCCTTAGATATATCAATTCAATTCAACACAACTCATCAGCTAACATCAAGTACTAACTAATCTCTGCCATCTTTTAACTTTAAAAGAAAAAGTATTTTTAAATGATTAAATAAGAATCACTTTTTCTTTAAGAAATAGCCAAATCCTTTCAAGTCAGTTACGTATTATAATACGTATCTCACACAAATGCCAATCTCCGTCATCACTCAACGTCAAAAGAAAAGGGATTTTCAAATTAACAAATAACCCCCCCACCCCCACCGTTTTTTTCACATAAGAAATAGCTAATACTCTCAACTCAGCTACATCTAATAGTATATACCTCGTACTAATTTAAATTTAAACTTAAACTAATGAACTATATAAACCTTATTAATCCAGTAATAAATACATAAATTTAATCTAACCTATCAGTTAACAACAAATATCAATTTCTATTACCTTTTAAGAAAAGGCAATCTTAAATTGGCAAATAGGAATCTCCTTTTCTTTTCCTTAGAAATAGTCGATTTTTTCTCCAGTTGGTAGGATCACATGATATATACCCCGCGCCAATGTGGACTTATTAACTTTATAACCACAGAGACACCGATGAACAATCATCCTCTTGCTACTCTACAGACCGGAGATCTATCTTTCTATCCCCCTTTCACTGCCCACTAGAATGACAACCAGCTATTATTTTATTATACTGCAAAACTCTCAAAGTGATCATATCATACAAAGGTTAAAGAAGAGAAGTATCCTATTGCCTCATCTATTTATTTTATTAGGTTTTTCGTGAGAGGATAAATTACAAAGAAGAATATTATGTATCAACCCCTGAATGCGGTGGTTGATCTGTTCTGGCTTAATTTACCCTTAAGTCTCGTCCTTTCCCTCTATCCAGACTCCATGGTTTCTGACCAACCCATCTTTCCCATGTTCTATACACCAGCCGGTGTGATCCATCTTCCATGCCAGACCCAGTTCTATCCCACTTGCATTGCTCGCGGTCTTGGTCTACCACCTGCGTCACCAGACCTTTCCATGGCGGCCTCTTCCCGTGCGAAGCCGTAACACATCCTATACTCCTATCTCTTCAAATACCACACTACCCTCCCCTATTCCACCTTCGCTTTCTCAACCTTAGCCTTCTTCGGTACTCTCACCAGCCAGTACAACGCTAGCGCCGCCACACAATTAAACACAATAAAAGCCCACATAATCCCAAAGTTCCTCCACCTATGCGCATAGTTGCTCCCAATCAGACTTAGGAACTGGTCGGTGCTATTCAGCGCACAGAAGCTGCAAGTGTCCGTCGCGCTCGGACTCTCTAGGTAACCCGCCTGTGCCATCATGAGGTAATCCTTCATATATTCCCCGCATGTCTGCCCCGCCGCCGGAAGGAACTTCAAGAACTCGTTCCTGGCGCAGTGCACATTTGTGTGTGCCACCCCTACTGAGAGCATGGCATCGACTAGATACGTGAATGGCGAGACACGGTACATGAAGATCCAGAAGCGCGGGAACACCTCCGGTGTAGCTAACACGCCACAGAACAAAAGACACAGAGTAAACATCAAATTGGCGATATTTCCTCCAGTCTCGGCTGTCTCGATTGCTGCGATGACCATGGTAGCGAAGGTGGACGTGAAGAGGAGGAACGCCCAGATGAGCAGAAACATCAAACCCCCACGCTGGGTCACCTCTCCAGTAGGTTCTGCGTTCTTATACAGTCCAATGGGATAGTACCAACAGAAGAAGATGAGTACGGCCATAAGCGAGTTCCAGGGAAGTTCGACCACGATATTGGAGATCATGAAGGCTTTCCACGAGTAAGTTTTCGACGGACGTTCACGGACTTCATAGAGAGAACGTTGTGTAACGAAGTGGGGCATAATTTGTTGGACAAGTTGGCCTGGTACCCTTGGTTAGCGTTGTGTCTTGCCTATAGCGCTAATTGAGGCGCGGCTATGAAAGGAAACTGGGAAAGCAGGGAAACATACCAAAGATTGTGAATAGCATGAATATCGAGAACATTTGATTCTGAAGTTCCTGCTGTGAGGTTCCAGCATCGAAGAATGAGAATCCGATGAAGAGAGCTGAAGCGATGCAGAGCGTAACCTTGGAATAGATGTACGACGGAGTACGCCAATACTGCTGGAACACACGCTTCGTGACTTCCAACATCTGCAGCCAAAACGGCGCCGCGAACTCGTTGAAAGAGACTTGGTCGTGTTGCACATCGACAGCAGGTTTGGCGAGTTTAGGAAGTTCTTCCCTGAGACGATCCAATTCTTGGTGAACCTCTTGATACTCGGGACTAGTGCGCCAGGTTTGATGCCAGTCGATCTTGGTATGAGATCCCGGTGCGGCACCAATGACATCTAGCATCCATTCCGCAGGATTTGCATCGGGACCACAAGGGGGTGCGCCATTGCGCTCAAAGTACTTTGTCAGGACAGACGAGTTCTCGCCAACTTCGCCAAAGTAAACAGTTTTCCCCCCCCTAGCGAGGAAGAGGAGACGATCGAAGCGTTGGAACAACATGGCGGACGGTTGGTGAATCTATTTACACACTAATTAGCTTGGCCGCTTAGACAACCTCAAAGTGCGCGGAGCACTTACCGTGCAGAGGACAGCTTGACCATTCTTAGTCAACTTCTCCATGAGGTCGCAAATTGCCCATGAGGTTTGAGAGTCAAGTCCAGAAGTAGGCTCATCCAAGAAAAGAAGTAGTTCAGGCTTAGCAGCGAGTTCCACGCCGATAGTCAAGCGCTTGCGTTGCTCGACGTTGAGCCCTTCTCCGGGAACACCGACAACGGCATCTGCATATTCATCCATATCTAGCAATTTGATAACCTCGCCGACATAAGCGATTTTCTCGGCGCGAGGAATATGTTTAGGTTGTCGAAGAAGAGCACTGAAGTTTAGGGCCTCGCGAACAGTGGAAGTTGAGAGATGAAGATCTTGTTGTTGAACATAACCAGTCTTCCTTTGGAACGAATCATCACGCTCCTTGCCGTCAACAAGCATGTCGCCAGTAATAACACCCATGGTGGTACGAGTAGCCAAAACATCGAGCAGTGTCGTCTTTCCGGCTCCGGAAACACCCATCAGTGCAGTCAAGGTCCCAGGCTTCACCCACCCATCTACATGGTCCAGGATCCGACGAGGCTCACCCTTGATCTTGATGTCGTAACAAACGTCACTCCATTGAAAGATGGCAGTCTGCCTCTTGATAATAGTCGCTGCATCAATTCGGCTGCTGCTCTTCTCGATACTGGTGATTTGCCTGGTGATAGCCGCCTCTGGATCTTCCGACTGTTTCTGGAGAAGAGCTGCTGGGGTTTGGCCTCGAGGAAACACAAGAACTTCGCCTTTGGATTTCTTCGAGGTGATGAATTCGGTGGCGGTTATGTAGCACGCACAGAGCCCAAGAGCGAAAACCCAAAGGATCCCAAAATTTCTGGATATACGTTAGTAAGTGTTATCTGGGGAGTGGAATCACTAGACCTCACCTCCACTTGTGATCGGGAAGGTATCCATAGGCTGATTCAAGATAAGCTGCTCCAACGACATAGTTCTCACCCGCAACTGCACCAACCGAAGAGCAAACCTTCTGGAGTGACGAGACGTTGGCATAACTTGGGCCTTGCGGGACAAATGAGCTAGCCAGGCAAGAGTAATTCTGCCCAACAAATTCATTGATCATCAAGCTTTCAAAGCCATAGGCAACCGGGTCCAAATAGTGGATCCACTTTGCCCAGCCGCGCATGTTGGGGACTGGGAGGGCGAATCCTGTGTAGATGACAATGGCCAGGATCAAAACAGCGGCTGGGGCCAAGGCCTGAGAGAGTGTTCTGGAAACGGAGGCGATCGTTCGGAATAACATAGACATGACCAGGGTTAACATAAACGAGATCAGGATGAAGAAAAAGAAGTTCCCAGGTTGTCGGTTGAGGTTGACCATGAAATACAAAACCAGATTGAATGTGATTGCGTTTAAAATTTTGTAGGGTAGGTCGGTCAGCATGGATGCGACGGCCTCACAGGATGGATGGTAGAAGGCATATCTGGAATGCTTCTCGACGATAGGGCGTTGGGCGTAGAGAGTAAGAATCTGGAGATGAGATTAGCAAGCATTGGATTTTAGCCAGACGAACTCTGCCTACCTCGAGAGCACTCCCAAATGCGTTCATGAGAATAGCGAAGAAGAGAACACCACTTCTGGAGAAGAAGCTGCCTGTCGTCTGAGGAAGATTGAAAAAGATACTGCTGATGATGAGAGCCATTATGAGGTTGCCGAAAAGTTGGGTCAGAGTTAACGATGGATCACCCTTCAGTCTCCAGAAGCCTCTGCGAAGACACAGCCTGACCTGGCCCCAATACGACAAAGTGTACGGGCTGGTCACGCGTTGATGCTTCGCTTGTTGTACTCGGCGGGATTCTTGGAACTCGGTCAGATACTTGCCGCCAACCTCATAGGTCTGGTTATAATCATCAATTTCCCTCCGGAGGGCTGCGCGTTCAGTACTGTTCTTCCAGATGAGGGCAAAGTCGTCGGGGGTTCGCGGGACTTTGTTTTCAAACCCGGATCTGACGACTCTTTCCAAGGGACTGGTCATGGATGTGAGGAAATCGGCCGTGGTCTGTCTGCCGGGGCAGACAAACCCAAGATTCTCGAAGTAGGCCTGGGCATCGGTACCTCGGCCGAAGTAGATTTGGCGACCTTCGTACAGGACCAACACCTTGTCAAAGATCTGATATGGTTAGTAACATCAAGCCAAATGGTAAGCACGAGGACGACTTACATCGTATGCAGTCTGAGGAGCTTGGTAGATGGCAACGACAGCGGTCGTGCCAACAATATCCGTAGACGATCTCAGCGTCTTGCAAAACTCAACCGCATTTGCGCTGTCCAAGCCACGGGTACTGTTATCCCAGCATTGGAGGGGTGCACCACCAAGAGAAGCTTCGGCAAGGGTCACACGTTTACGCTCACCACCACTGACTCCCCGGATGAAGTCGTTTCCAACACGGGTGTTAATGGTGTGTCCAATGCCAAAAATGGCCATCATGACATCTCTCGTATATCTCGCATACTCCACCCGGCTGATTCCTCCGGGAATAAATCGCGGAGCCCTGGCCATCGCGGCAAATTCGAGGGTTTGCCCAACCGTGAGCATAGGGAAATGAACATCCACCTCGGCAGTGTAGATACACTCTCCTCGGAAATCGGCATGCATTTGTTTGGGATGAATGCCTTGGTAGTTGATGTCGGATTTCTCATCGACGAAAAAGCCGTTAGTCTCCCCGGCGACCGTCTTCAAGAAGGTCGAGCAACCGCTGGGTCCTTGTGAGCTCGGGTCACCTCGTTCGGAGGGATGTACTCACCTGCCTGGGGGCCCAAGTACCACCAACATCTCACCGCTGTGGACGACCCCATCCAGGTTTTGGAGGATATCGATCTTGCGCTTCTTGTCCTGCCCTAATAACCTTCTAGCGAGGCTATAACCCTCGAGCATTATATTTCCCTACAATTCATCAACACAGCTCTTACGGATACAGAGAGCTAGCCGAGACGTACCACAGTCTTTTGGTAATCCGTGGCAGAACCGAAGCCGTAGACATTCAGATCCTTGAAGGCGAATCCCGACGTTCTTTGTTTCCATTTCTCCGGGTCCCTCGATGTCATATTCAACATGGACTTCGCAAAAG
The DNA here is from genome assembly GCA_000328965.1 of Ascocoryne sarcoides NRRL 50072. Lineage (NCBI taxonomy): Eukaryota > Fungi > Ascomycota > Leotiomycetes > Helotiales > Gelatinodiscaceae > Ascocoryne > Ascocoryne sarcoides. The sequence goes on from KB205940.1 coordinate 3,787,582, forward strand.
CCCTGGGCTTGAATTCCGGGGAAAGGGGGTCGAGCTCCGGATGCGCCTCCTTGCTCTCGAACGGGTTCGAGTGGTAGATACTCTGCTGCGACTGGGCCGTCATGCGCCTTGCCAGGTTGTGAATCTCGGCATCTCGTCTCTTCTCCTCGATCTCATCCACCGTCCGCACCCTGGAGAGCGTGGCCGACTCGGAGCTGTAGAGGTGATCCCCCTCGGTTCCCGAATGGAGGCCATGCTTCTCGTCGTCGTGGACCTCGTCGATGGAGGATTTCCCGTCACTGGTTCGCGGTGCTCCGGTGCTCCCAGCCGTACCCTGGCGTGTCGACGTCTTGTCGTCGTTCGACACAAAGTTTCCTAGTGGGATATCTCATCAGTAAGAGGGTCAACTGGATAGTTGGGCTGACTGAGACGCGTTCTCAGCCGCGGAAGATGCCGCCTGCGCAGCAAGCTAAGGGTGGAAACGTACCAACGAGGGACATGGCTGCGGGGGAGGCGGATGGTCCAAAAGAGCTATCCCAAGCCGAAGGGCGTCAGCAGCGAAAAAAAGAAAACGATGTGCTGCGAATTTGCGAACTCGCACCCAACTATTAGTTTGTAGATTATAAACCGAAGGGAATAGCGAGAAGGGGAAAAGAGAGTAGAAAAAGTGGCAGCAGTCGGGCTAATAAGAAGTAAGATAAGCTTCGTCGTGGAGTTCAGCCAGAGAGGATCGGGTTAGGAGGTGGAGCGGAGCCCGGGAGGGGAGAGGAAGCAGCAGCAGGGGAAGGGGGGAAGGGGAAGGGGAAGACGAAGAGCGCCCGCTTGGGAAGGGATTGACGAGGACAGAAGAGCAGAGAAGGGCTGGAGAGATGCATCGACGGAGATCCATGAGACGGAGCATGCAAAATCGTCGAAATCTAAATCCCGACGGGGCAAAGCGGCGGAGTTGGAGGTCGAGGGGGCCAAACTATTCTACCGACTGCTCGGATAAGGAAGGCGCCCTTTTCCGAGCTGGGGAACGGACCACTCACGGCCACGGCTGGGCCACGGGTGGGCCACGGCTGGGCCTCGGGCGTCACTGGGGACTTAATACGGAAAGTACTGTGTACTTTAATTGTGCACCAATACACAGGATGGAGTTGTGCACAAACAGGGCCACGGGCTACGGGAAGAAAGGTACCCGGGATCCGAAGCGTTTCGTGGTCGCGTTTCCTAGGTCTTCTCTCTTGATACTGTATCAACATGACGGGGGCTGCCAGGGAGGGCGATCTTGATGTTGGGTTTGGGAAGGCGCAGCGGGGGGCGTGGAAGGTCCTTACTGCGGCAGGAGCGACGCAAACCCGCCGATTGGGTGGCCCTGCCGACGTCGAACGCCGATCTGACTAATGGTGGAGACGTGGATACAGCTTGTACTTAAACGAATACCGAGCGGATTGGAGCGCGACAGGGTTCGGGCCAATGTTAATTAAACGTTCATAAGTACGTACAGGAGTGTACGAAACGGTATGGGTCGACGAGGTACCTTCCGTCCAAAGCGATCGTGCTGGTGCTCTCATACATACCTCCGTACTCATATGAACCGTAGCCGTGCTCGTGTTCGTAATCGTGTCCGGAGCTCCGAACCTCCGTCGGGGTTAAGTGCATGGAGGGGCGTCGCAGGGCTTAAGGGACTTAAGCATCCAAGTAATCGAGGCATCCTCCCATCCTCCCTTGATAACGCTGCCAACAGAGATATTCCATTCCACCATGGAGCAGCTCGAAAAGGGCTCGTGATTTTCGCCATGCGAGAGTGCGCTTGCAGGATACGGGAGAGAGCTTCTCGCCATCCGGACCGAGCTTGAAGACCGAGCGAGCTTATCTTCCAAACATCTTCTCCTCTCGCTTGTGAGGAACAGGAGATGGATGCGATGAGATGAGATGACTCGCGATGATTAGATCTTGGCCCCAACGTGCAAGCGAGGATGAAACTCAAATGCGCCGGCACTCGGGCCCGGTGGTCATGGTCATGGTCACGTCCGTCTCGCAGCCTGAGGCCGCCGCCCTCTGCTGCACCTGTGCCGCCATCTGCTGTCATTCCATCATTGGCTTCAACAGGCTTCTAATTGCGGCTCAACCCTCCATCCAGATACATGAGCCAAGCAACCGCAACCAGCCAAGCGACCAGCCAATGAAACCCGTCGTGTTGCACCGTCTCCATCTCCACTCCAGCTGAACCGCCATCGCATTGTCATTCTACAGTACAGTACGGGACCTCCCTAGGCATTAATCTGCCATCCCCTTTCCACGCCGCCACCGAGACCCGTCCCATTTCCAGCACATCGTCGACCCTCACACGGTCGGCCGAGCAGAGCATGGCGCACCTTTCCGGCCTGGGTGCCTTTTTCATCATCATCATCTTCTTGGTCGTCTTTGGCCTCTGCGCCTGGGTCATCTACACCCATCTTCGCGCCCGTCGTCTCGGCCTCCCCCGACCCACGCTGAGCTCCTATAATCCCTTCTCCGGCGCGTCGACATCGCGCGGAGGGGGCGGAGGAGGAGCAGGAGGGGTGGGAGCCTGGATCAGCGAGAAAGTGAAGGCCTTGAGGAATCGGAATAATCGGAGCAGCGCGGGGGCATACGAGGAGCCTTTGGGCGGGAGCGCGAGAGGGAGGGGCAACAACCATAGGGGCTTTGGCCCGTTGGATCCTGACGATGCTTGGGATGCGAGGGTGGGGACCGAGGCGGACGCTTATGGACCGGGAGGATACTACGAAGAACAAGAGCTGGGACTGCATCCGGGGCCTCCACTTGCACCGACGCCGGGAAGCAGAGGGAGGAGTTTGAGCAGAGAGCCGGAGCCCTATACCGGGGCAGCGAAGCCGATGCCGAATCCATTTGGTGACGAGGCGGAGGTGAGCAATGTCAGTTTGACGGGAGTGAGTCCCAGGCCGATCGAGACTGGGGGGGCGAGCTCGGGGAAGAAGCACGAGAGCGCGGATAGTCCTTCGGAGAGGAGATCGATGTTTAGGGAAAACATGGACTAGGAAGACGAGTCGAGGAGCGAGTCGGGTCAAGGCGGATGGCGTCACGGAGCAGGTGGTGGTGGTGGCGTGGATGTCAACGGAGGATACTTTTGGATCTTTTCTTCTTCTTGGTTATATGTATTACAAGGTCGTGACACGACTGCGACACCAAATTAGGGCGAGGGGTTAGGTTAGGTACGGTGGACTTGGTGCCGGATAGGAGCGCGGAATGGGATATGTATCGAGTTGGTTTCCAAGTCTGATGGTTGGGTACTGTAGTCACGAAGCGGATGAATATCTGGCAGACGAGTGATTGTTAATATCGGACCATGGATGGGCATTTGAGGCGAAGGGAGTCTGATTTTCGATGTCGCGTATCAAAATAAGAGGAGGCCTCGTTTTTTGTATAGGGCTTCAATTCTAAACAAGAGTGTTTTGCTGTGACTTCATCGGATTCGTCTTAGTGCTGGCTCATGCTCGGATTATTGTGATATAGACCGGTGATCTCTAGAGGGTGCCAGCGGGACAAATCGAACCATTGAATTTCATTCTGTAACGCCTCGATGGGAGAGGTATGATCTTCCCGAGGTGCGTTTACAGTTGCCAGATACGCAATACTAACTAAATTAACTAGCAACGCATCAGACCCGCAGCTTTCGGCTCATGTTACTAGTAGCTCTGATAGGCACGTATCTTCGCTTCTGGGGGTAAGGTGTCTTATATGGCAACAACTCTAGATGTATGTCCACCGCCAGCTGTTAAACTTTCTGTAATAATATATGCAATCTTTTGAAGTACCTAATATGATTCAAGCATTACTCAGATGATACTTTTCAGCTCCCCCTTTGACCTCTGTTTGCCGTAAGTTTACCACGTGGCGATAAGATAACGGGGCTTCAAGCCATCCGCAGCCACCCCCTCCATTTCTATTTAACCCCACTTCTCACGTTCATTGCTGAAGCTCGATACACTCGCACACCTACGAAATAATCCGATCCGAGAAAATTCTTCTCGTTATATTCTTAACGACATTACCCATCCAATCTTCTCTTCTCTCCGCAATGGCTCAAGTCAATTTCCAAGAGATACATGATCTCCTGATCGATGTGGCCCATGAGGCAGGGCGAATGATGCTCTCTGCGACGCCTACGAACCTCTCTTCTGGCATCAAGAAGAATTGTAATGCCACTCTCTGTGCTCCTTTTCCTGCGGATATCTCCCCATCTGATCTACTCATCCTATATCTCACCGCAGCTATCAACTAACATCCTACCAGCCGCCGATCTCGTCACCGAAACCGACAAAGCTGTAGAGAAGATGGTCTCCACCCGCCTCCTCGCTGCCTACCCTACCTTTCAATTCATCGGCGAGGAAACCTACTACCCAGGCCAATCCCTTACCGATGCCCCAACATTCATCGTCGACCCCATCGACGGAACCACGAACTTCGTCCATAACTTCCCCGCCTTCTGCATCTCCCTCGGGTTCACAATCAATAAAACCCCAACCGTCGGCGTTATATATAACCCCATGCTCGACGAGCTGTGGACTGCAATCAAAGGGCAAGGGGCATATCAGACCAGATTGGGTGGGACAGTGAAGCATAAGCTTCCGTTGAGGGAACCAGAGCCGCTGGAAGATTTGAGTACGTGTTTGATTGGTGCGGAATGGGGGAGCGATAGAACGGGCAATAATTTTTCTTTGAAGAGTCAAGTTTTCACCAAGTTGGCGGAAAACAAAGAAAATGGTGGAGCCATGGTGCATAGTCTCCGTTGTATGGGGTCTGCGGCTCTCAACCTCACAGCTGTGGCAGCGGGACAGCAGGATGTCTACTGGGAGGGTGGATGTTGGGCCTGGGATGTGGCGGCGGGGTGGTGCATATTGGTCGAGGCGGGAGGCATAATGGTTGGTGGTAACCCAGGGGAATCAGAGGCGACGGTCGAGGGTCGGACGTATCTGGCCATTAGAGCGGGGGAGAAGACGGGCCAGAGGAAGATTGTGGAGCAAGTTTGGAAAGTAATTGGGGATAGGAGATTGGAGTATCAGAGTTAGGTGTTAATAGAATACGCAGTAGGATGGATAGGTTTGCTAGCACCAAATAGACCGGTTATCTTGGGGATGGATGATTCAGATTGGGACGTTGACGTACAAATAGAAGTAAAGATATAGAGTCTAAAATAAATTGTGAACACTCAGCCCAGGCTTCTAAAAGTCCTGAAGCTAACTAGCTTACTTGCTATCTTGATCATCTCAGAAGGTATTATATTATATTCCTTCCTCAAGAATTCAATCAAAAGCTAGTTCTAACAGAAATACAGGGGGGGATTGTAACAAGGTAGAAAAAGAATAGAGACCTGCAACCTCACTCTTAATACAAATGAGGTTCCCCCCCTAGCCTCCCATCCATCCCCTACCGTTACGCGAATACGGCACTCCAACCCAGCTCCAAACCTCCAACTCAAACCCCCAAACCCTCTTCGAAAAATAAACCACACGAGATATGACCAGAGCGCAAACGCCACTACCCACGACATGTCGTCAAAATAGAATTTAGGGCTCTCAAATGATCGACGACGATACCATACCACACCGGAGCATGGCAGCATGGCATACCGCAGCATGGGTTCCTGCGCCGGCACGGTCCCATCGTCGTATTCGCGTAGCGCACGCTCCCCTGGGCGGGAACTGGCACGACGGACGGCAGAACTCGAAGGGAGGGAGGGATGAGGGAGCGGCGTGGGTAATACCGGTAGGGCGAGAGGGGTTGGGTTTGGGTTTGTGCTTGTGCTTGTCGCGTGGTGGTGGGGTGGGATGCGGGAGGGGATGGATGGGAATTGGGGGTTTGCCATGTTTGTTTGGTTTTGGGGTGGGGAATTGAATTGAAAGGGGTGGGGGTTGTGTAACGGTGTGGTGGGGGGTTCTTGTTGGGGGTTTATTTGGGGGTTTATTTGGGGGTTGGGGATTGGGGTTGGGTGAGATGGTTGTGGTTTTGTGTTTAAATGTTTCTTTCTCGAGAGAGAGGATAATTTGGACGTGGAATCGCGGATTGCGGTGTTTGGATTGGGCGATCACATGACCGGTGGATTTTGTTAGTTCTCGGTCCTGCGGGGTGGTCTTCAAGGTTATAGGTGGTGTTTCTATTGTTGTTTTAGGGTTTGAGAAGGGGTTAGATCTTGTAATGTTGTTAGAGAGTACTGGATGGATGACAGGTGAGAGGATGGATGAGCGAAGCGAGACGTGGAGTTGTAAGATATTATAACTTGTGGTTTCAACGATATTTTCTGAATTTTTAGCCTACGCGCACCCTTTCTTATACGCATCTATTTTTATACTTAAATATACTTATATATCAATGAATTTTACTTCAGATTTAATAAAAGAAAGGGTTATTAGATTTGTAATTACTAGAGCATTAATTTTATATTAAAGGTTTAATCTTTAAAAGTGTCACGGGCTGAACTCGAATAGGTTAAAGAACAGCTTGAAAAGAATGTGATCGTAAATGTATTAATAACTACTTAAAGAAGAAAGGAAAGCTCTTTGTAAGTAATCATCCTCTCTCTTCTTATACTTCCCCTTTTCTAGAGTTTAGCTTACTTTAACTCCTATTTTCTAACTCTATTCCAAAGGCCGTCTTCTTTAACTTATAGCTTACTGTCTCTGACTCACAGTGCCCTCCTAGTCTCATGTTTCTAGGTCCTCTGATGTGCTAGTGGTGTTGTGTTAGCTGAGCTAAGCGAGGAGGCTCCTGATGCTTCCACGGGTGCTGCCGATCCATAGCCTACGGCCCGAAGGCTTCCGAGCCTAAGGCCTCTTCACGGGTCCTACCCGTTACATTAAACCTCTTTTTAACCCCTTACGTTTTATTTAAAAATTGTTAAATTATGTTAAATTTATATATAAAATACTCTATGAATTCTAAATCTATATTTAAAATAGTATTCTTTAGTATTAAATTTACATATGAAGTTAAAGCTTTTATATACACCTGAATAAAGAAGTTTTACTAGAAGATTAAGTAATTACGCACTGTTTTATATGTAAAAAGGGTGTATATAAGAAAAGGTATACGTAAGCTAAAAACTCGGAGAATATCGCTGAAAACCCAAGTCACAGTATCAACTCCTGGGCGTGTTGCACGAAGAGTAATTACCCTCAGGGTTTGTAGAAACGACGGGACTCCTTACTCCTGCATTGGTAGTCCAACTCTCATCAACGCGTATTAACACTGAATGGAATTGTCGAGATTCGACTTGGTGCACAGCTTGAACCCTCCGTGGATATATACTAACTACTCCGTTTTGCCTCTCCATTCCCAATTCTTAGGAGAAAGTCCAAGATATGCTGATCAAGATTCCCACAGATCTTAGCGTACATCTCCTTCAAAACGACCGCACCAGCTTCGTTGGTTTTATTGTCGGGTCTGCGACAACCGGGGATGATCTTGTTGTGTGTCGCAGGCACAATGTACTTATGTATGTGGTTGCTTAGCCAATTGTAGCAGAAGTAGCATGCCGGTTTGCTACACCTAATGTACGAAAGGGGGTTGCCAAAATTGAGGGAATAGACAAGGGTCTACGATTCCTTGCAAACTACTTCAAATTTGTGTATTTTTCAAGTGAAAAAATTACAGAAGTAAAAGCTAGACTCTAGATATATGTTAATAATAGTTTAGTATATTCATAGACGGGGAAAGAGCCCAGAGACTCCACATTTGAAATTTACTGAATGGAGTAGTATATCTATAGATCCAAAAGTTATATTGGATAAATTCCCCTTGCTAACGAAAAGTCTCTAGAAAGCTTGGTGTAACTATTTCCCCGGCGAGGTAAGTAGTGTGCCCATCTGCAGAAGTCATCGTCTGTCTCGCTTGATCTTCTCCTAATCTCTTCAGTCTCTGCTCCTCGCATAGCATATTTCCGGCTAACCAAGTATATTGCTGTAAAGAAGCTTCTCCAAAGCCGCGGCGGTCACTGTTGCTCCCCCCTTTTCAACATCGCATAGATATGGAAAAGAATCAAGAAAGTCCCTGCGAGCCTCACAGCTATCGTCACTGGAATATTATCGCGGTTTATGGCCCTCGTCAAAGCTAAGTACCACCTCCAACAGTATTAGTTTGGGGTACATGTTTCTAGTTGCGATTTGAAAGATTTGATCTAATGATAAGGCTATAGAGTCTACTCCTTCTTCTTGTACCATAGCGCGAGGAGCAGTAGGAGCAGCATTTGTCGTCATTTTGAAGGCTGGGCATAGAATCACTGATGCAGAGGATCTTCTTGGGAGCAGATCATCGACTAGAGAGGAATATTGGATAGGCGTATAGCTCGTAAGTTGTATTTAGGAGCGATTCCACCTGATCCTAATTACTTCAAATGCTACATTACCCCGTCCAATTGGACAATCGCTGAAATTGTATAGAGTAACCAAGCGAGGTTTTGTCAGCAGCATAACAACCTTACCTGGCATCGATAAAATTCTCTGCCTCCATTTGGAAGAGAGATGGTACTTTAGGGCCAGGCTGCATGGTAAGGACCTTGCGGAGTAGTGCTCTCACATAATGCAGCAGAAACAGCGCCCATGATAGCCAGCGACTACCTGTTCAAGCTTAAAATCCTCACTTCACGTGCAACAGCGATTACGGGGTTGGTAAGTGCAAGATATAAGCCAAAACAAAGACATGTTGCGTGTTATACAATAACTGCAGCCGACTTCGACATATACTACAAGAAATAAGCCGCTCTGTGATGGGAATGTACTTTAGGTTATTACCAGGCAAGGGTACATAGCTACAAGCGCCCACAATTGAATCCCGCTAACAATGGCAACTAAAAGATTAGCGTTGTAGCTTTTAATGTATACTTCAAACCTAATTTAGGAAAGAGAGGTTAATATAACGAAATTGACAGTTGTTTAAATAGGAAACTTGCAGTGTAATAGATTAGACTGGGAATTATTATTTTGCATATTTGAATTATAGTAAGACTTAAACATGTCCTTTATTTTTAGAAAAGAATTGAGGTGATCTTTCTACCATCAGTTTTAACATTCATTTCTGTCTTCGTTTTTAGACAAGGTGTAATTCAAATAAGGTTTATAATATTTGCACAGCTCATAGTACATTATATGTCCATATATAAAACGGATCTTATACTTGAATTAACAAGATTAGTTATTAAAGTAGACGTTTAACCTCCGCAAATTAGTTATGTAAAAACAGTGAGAAGTATACACTTAAGGCTAGCAATGCGTGAACTTGCCCAATGACCCAATACTGAGTATTGCAGCCCCTCAGTTTAACAATTATCCTTTCCTCTTCTTTACAAAGCTAGCAAACTAGCATCTGCAATGAAAGAGGTGCTACATCTGAGACAATGTAATGCTAAGTGAAAACTGTAGAGTATACTAAACACGAATGATTATAACTTTTTCTTTCACGAGGTAAACTTTATCAGAAAACGACTTCAAGTATAAAAGCCAAATCGGATAAGACGTTTCCCTATACTACCCCTTACAAGATGGTATGTGAGAAGTATAAAGAAGAAAAAGGCGTGTGAGGATAAATAGCTTTTATATAAGACAAGAGAGTTACACTTAAGTTTCAAAGTAATTTAAACTACCTTTATACTGGACGTTACGAGCTCAGATGCGTTGTGCACTGTTCTGCGCGATGTAATAAATTTAAAGTGCTTGCTGCGTGATGTTGTATGTATGAGTATTAATACTGTAACACATATACTAAAACCATTTATTAAATTCAATCTATTAAATTAAAAGATTGCTCTTTAACCAAATGATTGCTGTTATTCTAAAGATACCACTAACTATCTTTTGTAATATTCACAGATCGATGCTTGAATCTCACAAAGACGGATAAACCACTTACTATTTAGTAGGCTGAGCTCCATTAGCACTTTATTAATAGTCGGAGGTCGCATGGTGTGATTGATTGTATAGGAATAAAGTGGCTAGCGGAAGAAAAAACACTTGACCGTGGTTATAAAGAGAAGGAGGTTTAAGATTTATTGTACAGCAAATATAGGTCTTTTCTGCTAATTTATACTTAGTATATATTTAGCACATATATCCGTGATCCTGAGCTGACAAGAAAAGGTTAGTATGAGGTTATTCGTGTTAACTCAATAGACTAGTAGTAATTACTTTAATTCTGCTTGTTATAAGTAGAACTTTAGAAGTACCTTAATCTTGAATAAATTTATTCTATGAGCTTTTGAACATGTTCACTATTTAAAGGCCGTGAATTTGTCTTCTACTCTGAAATCCGGGTTTGCTAAGCTTCTGAGTCCTACATAAATTCATGAGAAGATTGCATATATTAATAGGACCTTGGTAAAAATCGAATAGGTAAAATAAAGGCTAGAAGTGATCAGACTAAAGATATTATTAATGGCAAGTCAATATAAGCGCAAGCGCACGTGCAATTGCGGCTGGTTCTCACGGAACAACTCGGCCCGCGAAACCTCGAAATTTCTTGAGGGAGAATGCGATTACTATCCGAGGTGACCTTTCCCTCACATTCTTTTGCGCATCCTTCGAATACAAATAAGATTAATCGCCTCTCTTTTAGCTACTGCGCACTCTATCTGTTGTTAATTGTCTCCTGGGGCGTTATCCGGCGTCCATTGAACAAGTGGCGGCAATGCCTCGGGGCGGGTTTGCAGCAATCCAGTCTAGTATCGAGGCAAAGACCAACCTCGAATATGTGAGGCCAAATCCATCTCACTGGGCTTGCAGGCAGTCTTGGCTAATCTATCAAGTCTCTAGCACCCCGTTAATATCTCTCTTCGCTACTTCTATCTCACCTAGAGAGAGCCTTCGATCGCGCAGATCAGACCTACACTCAGAACCAGCACTATGCTGCGAGCTAGTGTGAGGACCTTACAATATGGACCAAGTATATGCCGGATACTGGCAGTACCTCCGGTGCGCCAAACTCAGATACGATTATCTACGCAGTCTGCCCACAGCATCCAACGCCCATCACACGATTTGCCACAAGTACCAGCAGCCAAGAAAACGAAGACGGCTCCCAATTTCTACGAATTTCTAGAACACCCGAAGATCAAAGGGAAGGGCGGTTCGAAACCAGGCCCTGCTAGAAGGGCCAAGCATAAGATTCGAAGGCCGCAAGCAGAAATACAAGCAAGAAACTCCCAAAATCGACAGCTATCACAGCTAAACACTAAGTTTATTGATCCGAGAGAAGCTCTGGAGGCCCAACTCCCAAAGGGTGCTGATTGGAAATACTCGGTAAAATGGGATCGAAATATCTACTGCCAGCTTCTCAAAGAGTCTGTCTTGCTCATCAATCGAGAGAAACTAATGGCGCCAAAGAAAAATGCCTACCCCCATATCTGTCGAGCGTCGGTAGAATTCCCAGACAGCTCAAGGAGCCTAAAGGCTGAAGGCCTTGGGATGAGCATCACACAGGCTAAGGAAGCTGCCGATATACATCTCCTCTACAAGCTTCACGAGAAGGGGCTCTTGAAGGAGATTTTACCAGACGGTCTCTATTACTCGCCTCCGACCGCCAGAGAACTGGAACCTGGGGTGGTGCTAGATATATTTAACTTTTCTGCTCGTCATGGTTGTATTCCGCAAATCACCTTTCGCGGAGCCCATGGCAGAAACAATTTCATCGCCCATGTATCTATCCCCGGACATGAGTTGCAAGCATATGGGAGATCAAAGGGCTTGGCCTCTAGGGCTATTCAGATGGCCTGCGCAAGTTTGAAGGCTAAGATCGAATCTCGACATAAGGAGGAGGGAGGGAGTCCTCTACTCATCCAAGACTACACTACGTTGAATACTGGGTCTAGCCAAAGTTTTGTGGAATTTTATTGCGCACATAAGGACTTGAGGTCTTTTGTTGACGTGGTTCCTAATTTGAATATTAATAAGTCGGGTGGAACAGACCGGGCTGACATTATACTATATGCTAGAAGAACTGATATTGGCGCTAAATTAGCGGAAAGAAGACAAATAAGTTCGGATTTTAAAGGCCAAGCATCGGCCCTTCTCGAGACCATTGATCCTAATGAAGTTGAGAGGGTATGGGAAGGATTTGCAATGGCTAACAAAGAGGACGCTATCTCCGTGGCTTTTTTGGCCTTGGCCCTTGCCTTGAAAGAGGAGCACCCAGGGCTGTGGGATGTCTTCTCAGCAAAAATGAAGGAAGGTGGTGGAAAGATTCTCGCGCCTGTAATGCCTATAAGGCTTGATCTGGGACAGGATGCCTTACAAATCATGAGAGATACATGCCAGGATGTTTTAGCCGTTGAACAGCAAGATAGTCTAAATATAGACGAGTCGACTGAAGAGCGACGATCACGTCCATGGAGGCCACTATCTGCGTTGCAGGTTCGAACGAGAAGTCTCCAACTAAAGCAAAGGCTCAATGCCTTTGAGCGAAACCCTGCTCTGGCCCCCCTGCGCCAACAGAGATCCCGGCTTCCTATGGTTCAGCATAAGGAGGAAGTGATGAAAATGGTTAACGATAATGATGTCTGTGTAGTTGTCGGGGCTACGGGATCTGGAAAGACGACCCAGCTCCCTCAGTTGATCTTGGACGAGTTCATACGTGCAGGAAAAGGTGGGTCTTGCAACATCCTCTGTACTCAACCTCGCCGAATTGCAGCTATATCTGTTGCAAAACGGGTGGCGGTAGAGAGAAACGAGATTCTTCGTCAAAGTGTGGGCTACTCAGTCAGCTTCGATTCCAAGTCCCCCGAAAAGGGTGGATCTGTACACTACATGACTACAGGTCACCTGTTAAGACAGCTACAAGACGGCCAAGGTCGGACTCTCGATGGCATCTCTCATATTATTGTTGACGAGGTTCATGAACGCGACCTGGACATTGACTTCTTCCTCATCATTCTCCGACAGCTTATGGCCGAGCGAAAGGCTGCTGGCAAAACTCCCATCAAAGTAATTCTGATGTCAGCAACAATGGACACGACCCTATTCTGCAAGTATTTTGGTGCAGGTTTTTCGAGTGGGAGGTGTCCGTATGTTGAGGTCCCAGGACGAATCTTTCCAGTCACAACACACTACCTTGAAGACGTATTTGTTGAAGTGAAGAATTCTCATCCGCCCGATGTCGTGAGTTCTTCTGGGCTTTATTCAAAAGAGGGTCGACAGTACGTTGATGAGGAAGTCACTTCTGCGCCCAAAGTTCCTAGAACGGCCCTCACCATCGCAAGCTCTGGCCAGGATGAAGTGGCGGGGCAGGCCGTGATCGACTGGAGGTCGAAAGGAGTCGTTGGTGAAAATGGAACCATTTCTGCCACATATAATGATACTAGCACTCCTATCGAGATAATGGCTGTCAGTATTGCACATATCCTCTTGACAACTTCTGAAGGCTCCATTCTTGTCTTTTTACCGGGGCTTCAAGAGATAGTGGCGTTGGACAATTTGCTGAAACAGACATCACCGTTGGGAATCGATTTCGCCGCTCATCCTGAATATAAGATATACCACCTCCACTCATCTCTTCCCCAAACCCAGTCAGAAGTTTTCGAAGAGATAGGGCCTGGGCAACGGAAAATAATTCTCGCTACCAACATCGCAGAAACATCCATCACCATTCCCGACGTGGTATATGTCGTTGATTCCGCTAAGCATCGAGAAATGCAGTACGATCCAAAACGAAATATCTCGAATTTAGTATCAACGTGGGTGGCTAAGTCAAATGCGAAGCAAAGAGCTGGCCGAGCTGGCCGTGTCACAAGCGGACATTATTACACCATGGCAACTAAAGCTCGACATGAGTCCTTCGAGGTAGCGCAGAAACCAGAAATCTTGCGGGCTGACCTCCAAGGGGTATGCTTGAGAACAAAAGCCATCGGCGTCGAAGATATTGGGGGTTTCCTCCAAAATGCCATTGAAAAGCCAGACGAAGCCACAGTCGGGCGCGCTATCAACCAACTCAAAGAACTACAGGCTCTCGATAAAGACGAGAATCTCTTGCCTCTTGGCCGTCTCCTGTCTCTATTGCCCCTTTCTGCAGCCCTTGGTAAAATGGTGGTCCTCGGCGCAATCTTTAAGTGTTTAGATCCAGTGGTCATCCTTGCTGTTAGCTCCGCTTCTAAATCTATATTTATCAGTCCCCGGAATCAACGTGAAGAATCCGATAGACTTCGCCGCCAATGGGCAATGGGCATGGGAAGTGATATGGCCGCCACGGTCAACGCTTTCCAGGCTTGGAGAAAGCTAGGTCCTGCTTACCAGAAGCAGTTCGCATGGGACAACTTCCTTGATCATCAAACTATGATACATATTGCCCGGGTAGCCGAGCAGATCATCACTACGCTCGAGCAGTCTGGTATTATTTCCTCACAGACGCCTTCGGCGAGGCATACTTATGGGGAGGAAAGAAGCTCGCTGGCACAGTACGGTTCTGATGCTGACAACATGAATTCCAATTCACAACCTCTGCTCGCTGCGCTAGCGACAGCAGGCTTCTATCCTAATATTGCAGTGCAGACAAAAAGTGCCTCATCGAGGTATCTGCGGACGATTGACGACAACCAAGCTGCCATTGCGATTCAGTCTGTCATCACCCCTCGTCCGGCGAACGGGAAGAGATATGGTTTGATCAGGCGGACCGAAGCACCGCCAATTGGGACGATGTTTGTGTTCTCCGCGAAGACACAGGTTGATGGAAAGGAGGTAACCCTTCAGTCTGTGGCGAGAACTTCCCTATTTGCGGTATTGTTGTTTGGTGCTAGGCGAGTGGAGAAGTCGAGTCAGCCGAGGGAGTTTATTGTGGATAATTGGTTACCTTTCTATCTCACGCAACACAATTTTGGAAATACTACAGAGCTTACCAGGGCCTTGTTGAATTTCAAACAGACATTGGAACGGTATCTCCAGCGCACATTCCAGAGGCTCGGACTTACAAATGAGCAGCGTTTGCTGTCCCCGGACACCGATGAGGAAGAGTGGGCGTTTCTCGATGGTGACAGGGCACGAGAGCCAGTTGTGAAAGGCGTGGTTGCGGTGCTGGAACAACATTGGAACGCCTTGGATCAGAGTTTAAATAAGGTTAATGATAACTCATGGGTCCGTGAGATGAGGGCGTATGGGAATCTAACAATCGAGGATATGACGAAGGGGTATGGTAGGCGGGACCGTGGGAGGGCAGGGTTGCATGGGTGGGGGAGAAGTAAGGATTGGACACTGCCGCAGTATCCGGTAGCCGCGGAGGGAGATAGGAGGTCATGGGGGTTAGAAGAAGAAGAGAGAAGGGTAGAGTGGGTGCGGGATGCGGGCTATAGAGATCTAAACCACCCGCGATCAGAACCCGTAGTACCGGATTTGGGGAGGGAACTGAGGAAGGGGGAGTTCGAGGCGGATAAGAATGAGGGCATCCAGAGTAGGATTTCCGAGCGGCTGAGAAAAGTGAGTGAGGCATTGGAACGCATGGACCGGATTGAACGAATGGAACGCAGGGAGAAGACAGCTAGGGAAGCTTGAGGCAGACAATCTCCTCTGGGTGTGCAATTGGGTAGCGTGTATTAAGGCCTCTGCTGTGGCTGGGAACGAGATGCATGTGTATGAGTATATATTGCTGTACAATCATGGCACTTTGCATTTGGAGGGGGTAGCATATAGATACGGCGTTCTTGTATATGCATATACAGTTAATGAAAACAAACAACTTTATAATTGTAGCACTGGTGAAGATGTTTCTTGACTAGTGATTTACCACATTTGTTCATTAGGCTGTGCTGAGATTTCGTCGAGCCATCTATAATGGCACTTGCCCTTAAAAAGCACAACCCTGAGCATTTATTTAGCTTGGAGTTATGGTTAAAATAGAGAAAGGATAACTTAGAACAGCATCGCGGCCATTTTATCAGTTTCCCAGGCTCAAGGGGGAGGAACCATGGCGATATCACATAAAATATCCACCCCTGCTTCTCCATGTGGCATACTTTGAACCTCCATCCACCCCCCCTCTTCAACACCAACAATCAATCCATCGATACAACACCTTCTCCACTTCCAACTTTCCCCTTCTTCGAGAAATGTAGTCTTCACCTTGTCCACAACCTCATACCCTACCTCCTCCATATCAACGTGTTTGCCGTTGTCATACGCTGCTGTCATGATTTTCATTGTCTCCTCGCCGGATAGTGGACCGAAATGGATGATTCGAAGACGGCCATCGAGAGGTTGGGTGTGTGGAGATATCGTGAAGAGTTTCTCAAGGTTGGAGACTAGGCTCAACAACACATAACCATGTTCTTTTCTTTCAAGTTTCTTCCCATCAATTTCTATCTCGGCTTTGTAGCTATGTGGTCCCTGCCCGTCACCAGGTGATAAAAGGTCCTTTGCAACGAGACCGAAACGGGCAGCGCCATGTTTTCGGTATTCCGGCGTGTCACTATCGGCAACCAGCGTTGCGTGCAATCCATACGATGCTACTATCGCACCAAAGAGAGTATTACGCGTGAGCGGGGTTGCAGTTTGTCCTTCATTCGTGAGAAGTCTTGCTCCTGGCGAGAATGTTGCGCGGAAGATCGGGAGGGGGCATGGGGATCCTTGAAGGAGGGTATGGAGAGCCTGGATGTAAAGTGAGTTTGCTGAATCCGAAGTTGAAATTGAGGATTGTTTGTGTAGAGAGTGGAAGAGTGCGTTGCCTGTACCGAGAGGGAGGAGCGCTAGGATGGGATTGACATATCCGCTATTATCTATTAGCATTACTCGGTTGACGGTTCTGCCAACCTTGATGATTTCTTTACCTGGACGTTTCTTGCTCGGAGCCTAAGAGGCCATTGAGTGTATCTACCGTTCCTCCATCTCCACTCAACATCAACACTGTTTGTTTCTCCCCCGCATTAGCTTTAGGTAGAAGTGTTTCCTTTGCAAATTGCTTTATTGATTCCGTGCTGCTGGTATGGATGACCGTGTATTTAATCCCTAGGCCATGCAAGATTGGATCCAAAACCCCATCGAAGAAAGCAGAGGCCAATCCAGTCCCGCTCAATGTAGAAACCAAGACGTATAACTCCCTTCCCTTCTCCAGGTATGGCGGCAGCTTAGCAACTGCATGTTTATGGAGAAAGGCATTGGGCGGGAGTGTTACGTTTGTGGTCAGGAGTTTAAAGGGCGGGGAAGAGGCGGTGGGAGAAAGGCTGAAGATCGTGTGGATATGGCCTTTTGCCGGTATCACTGCTATGACTTCTGTATCTGCGATAGCATGTGTTTTCCATTTCAAGACTCCATTGGTATAGAGGAAGTCTTCAGTTTGGTTGTGACCCGAGGTGCTCAATCCGGTGTCGGTTTGGGGGCTATCTGTACCCATATCTTCGCTGCTGGTGGTGCTGGAGTTTATGATGAAGCGCCGATATTCAAGGGCTTTTGATGAAGTGTGAAGAGGAGTACGACATGGTGGGAGAAGGCTCGAGGAGGGGGTGGTAGATGGTGGGGTACAAAGCTGACGCGATCAGCGCTATGCTTAGAAGGTGAATGCAGCAGCGATAAGAATACTAAGACTCCTTCCTACTCTTGAAGTCCGCCAAAGGCCCATCACTGTGCGATACGGACGACATCTCGCAGGATGGGCTGAGTTGTTTTGTAGTTGGCAAGCTTGCAATTGGGAACAGCTTAAATTATTGAGTCCTTGAATCTCAGGCATCAACCAGCATAATCTAACGTCAGTTCTTTCTCTTGTCTTGGAATTGAGTTTATTTCCTCCTCTTCTCACTTTCTCTATTATCAGAGATATGCAAATCGACTCTGAGTCGAGGTTTTCGAGTTTGTCACCTTGATAGGAATAGGCTGTAGCAGTTTTGTTGGACAAGGCGACTACGTCTGTTGTTGTATCCAACCACAATTGAGGCTGTGCAGAAGGGTTAGAACTGTTTGTTTATATAGTCGTCATTCGCCCCATTTTTGATTCTGCGTATGTATATAGGAAGCCACCAGAGTTTGTGATTGACCATCGTTGCTGCTCCCGTTCATCTATTTCAGTTTGAAATATTTCTCCCGCAGCTGGCCAGCGCCAGCACACCTCAGGGAGCAACTCAACCAACACTTCCCTTTCGTAATTATAAAAGAAAATTGTTATCCTACATCTAGACAAGGCAACGGCGGCCTTAGTCACTACATAAGCCATAAGTCTGAATATTTTCAGCATGCCAGAGCTAGCTAGTCAAGATGTAATTTGCCTCAATCCTTCAAGTAATGCTTTCATTTGACCCTTTCACAGAAATATTTAGAAAGTATGGCAGCACAGTCGATATACCAGCCCCTCGATACCATCCGGCTCTTCAAACTTTCACAAGATCCAGCCTCCCCCGTCTCAGGCCAACTGCTCCCATTCGCCCTCAACTCTCCAAACCGTCCCGACTTCAATGTTATCTCCTATGTCTGGGGCCCATCAACATATCCAAAAACAATCACCATAAACGGCACTCCCATTACCATCCTGGAGAGTATCCACCAATTTCTCTCCCTTCTCCCTTCACTCAATGCAAATCTTCAAGATGCTTGGTGGTGGATAGATAGTATTTGTATCAATCAAGCCGATTTCTCGGAACGCTCCTCTCAAGTGGCCATCATGGGGAAGATATACAAAGCCGCTTCACAAACCATCGTTTGGCTCGGTCCCACTATCTCTCCTTCATTTCCAAGGGGTACACAAGACTGTTCACATGCTATCAGTGCTCTTCACCTGCTCCATCAAAAACGGAAAGAATTTACTATAGCCGAGTCAGGCGAACTTGACCGAGCGAAATGCCAAACCTTAAGAAGCCACAAATCCGGTGTCAATTGGAAAGCAATTGAATGTTTACTATTGAGACCTTGGTGGCGAAGGGTATGGACACTGCAAGAGTTCATCATCGCAGATAATATTGAGTTTTATTGCGGAAAGGAACATGTTGGAAGGGGTGCATTCCAAGCAGCGCTCTACTGCTTGTCGTGCACGCAATCAGATTCCAATCCTCTCGTGTCTCCCGTGGCTTTCTCGGGAGCCTGGCATAGAAGGAGGTTGAATCAGTGGCATGAACGTCGTCCGCAGGAGTTACATCTCCTTTCTATCATGGCGTTTATGGGTGATTGTGGTGCTACCGATGATCTCGATCGCATCTACGCATTTTTATCACTTGTTTGTGATGCTTCTCTTATTCAAAAGATTGATTACGAGATCGATGTTAACAGAGCATACCTTCAGCTCGTGACATCTTTTATTAGCAGCTATAGAAGTTTAGATATCATATGTTTCGCCCAGCTATTCAAGCGCCAAAAACAACAGGATACAATCAATACGGCACTCCCAAGCTGGGTCCCGGACTGGAGGACTCAGGTCGTCACAAGCACCATCCCTTTAATGGTTAGCCAATCATCTTGTTCGTGTATTGGCAATTTCCGACCACTCCATGCTATCGACTCCACAGCCTTCTACGCCGCTTCTGGGAATTTACCCCCGCGTTATGAAATCATCAATGCTTCCCTAACTCTGATTTGCGAAGGAATTTTCATCGACACTATTGACGGATTAGGGGGCTCTAGATTCATGGATGGCGAATGGAAGAGTCAGCGGGAAGAGCAAAGAGGATTACAAGTGGTGCATTCGACATCTGAAATTAATATTCATGGATATAAAAAGGAGAAGGATACCGGCTGGACACAAGGCGGATATAGCCTCTTGCAAACAATATCTCGATGCTTGGTTCTTGATCGGGAAGATCGATACCTGAATAATGCAATCGAACCCCATCAATTCTTCGACGATTTCGTATACTTCTGTCGAGCGGCGTCGGACACACCCGAGGACGTGCATCCTCTGTTTTTACATTGGTTCGAACTCAACAAATTCCTTTCTATTCGCGGTCGCACTCTCGCGAATGACTGTCGGAAGCCGGCAGGAAAGATGTTGGGAGATCCACTGAATCTGGACGATATGTCTGATCGCAAAGGGTTTCTCTCTCGGTCCCGAGACACGATTCAGACGATGTGTAAGAGACTCGTTGTTACAGAGAATGGCCATGTTGGAATGGCGCCTTGTGCTGCGAGGAAAGGGGATGTAGTTTGCGTGTTGTTTGGGTGTAGTATTCCGGTGGTTTTGAGGAAGAGGGCTTTCTGCGAGGAGCGAGGAGAGAGGTGGGAATTTGTGGGGGAGTGTTATTTGCATACGTTTATGAATGGGGAAGCCGTAGAGCGACTCGCAAGCCACGAGGAGGGGTTTAAGTCTTCAAGATTCTTCATCGAGTAAGGTAGGTGTTTCCTCAACGGAGCATGAATGAAGTGGGACAAGAGATATCAGCACTACAAGGCAATCGATTCAATAGCGCTCTTATGCCCATATTTCAGTTTCGTTAAAACTAAGAGAGCGTGAACAGGTGTATGCAAATATATCTATAACAAGGGAGAATAGAGACGGGTAGTCTTTTGGGGAAGAGCAAAAAGGTAGAAGACATAATTTCAGTTCCCGTTTCCGTTTTCACCAATTTGATAACTCTAGAATTAGGTTGGGAGTTAATAGTAGCACAACTAACCGCCTTTTCCCAGGCATAAATCAATCCAACCAAGATTGAAGGGACTACTAGGGTGGCTTGTGACCAGCTAATATTAGCTGAAACAAGCTTAGTCGTCCTCTAGTAAGCATGTCCTGCGAAAGTGCAACAGAGTACAACGTATCGTATGACTAAATTCCGATGGGAGAGAACACCAGGCAATATATGGTCGAAAAGATAGCTGAATTCCTTCCCAGCTCATCCGCTCCCATCCAGATTATCCTCGTCTGTCATAGTGATCTCGATGACCGTCGACGAAGAAGAAGCCGTCTCGACTCCTCAGCAACATATCATCACATCCAACGGAAGCCGCGGCTTCTCCGAGGGTCGGAAGTAGGCGTACTACTTGGGGTTTCTCTTTCGTAATCTCTTTAATCTCTTGATCAGATAAGACGGATCAAGCCCACTTTTCGCATTTCCCGCGCATCGGATCACCAGATGGCGATGCCTGTGGATGCCATCCATGACCCATCCATGCGCCCTCGGTCCAATCCATTGCATGCATGCATCCAGCATCCAGCCATCATCCATCCATCATCCATCCAGCATCCATCCATCCTCCATCCAGCCGTCCATGTGAGTTCAGCCCCCCTCCCCCTCCCCTCACGTGGGTCCCTCGATGCTAATCCCAAGTGTCCAAGAGGAAATAGACTTCCCGCTGCCGTACGACGAGAAGGGGCACTGCATCCCTGTGAGAATCTCTGCCGTATCACGCCCAGAAAGCCCTTCGTACAGGACAGCACCATCGATGCCTCTCACGTCTCGCACTTCTCGCACTTCACCGCGACACGATACGGATTAGCACCCACGCCCCCAAGTCCGGCTCTGTCGAATTGAAGCTGGCGAGATCGCCCATGACTCGACCAAGTATCGCATCCCACGCCAGCCAACAGCCAACCCACCACCGCCCTACGCCCAACACACACACACGCCCGAAGCGGGGTTCCTCCAAGAGCAGCCCCAGGAGTAGTGGGACTGACCGGACGGTGACTGCGACTGGACTGCAGCCGATCCCAGCTAAGCTCTCCTCGTACCTTGGACCCCCATCTCATCACCTTTTGCTGCAGATGATCCCGAAAACCACCGCGGCCTCCGCAAGACGCGATGCTGAGACTCACGATATAACAGCTGGCATCCCGCTCCGCACCCTCCCCTCTCCGTTCTTCCAGCATGAATCGACTCACGACGGCGACGACGACGACCTCGATCCTGAGCCCGACACGGCCCTCCTCCGCAGACACCGCCACGATAGCCACGAGTCCGAGGCCGACCATGCGCTTCACAACGATCCAGCGCAAATAGGTTTCTTTCGCAGAGCCTTCGAACTCATGTCGAAGACTCCTCTTCTGCTGCGGTCGTCGCCGGCCTTGGGGACCGGCTCGTATGGGGCGCTTCCTGTCGGCGCGTCGACCGACGACGAAGAGGAAAATGATGATGTCAGGAGGAGGCAGCGACGGAAAGACGCTTCGCAATGGACTTCGATTACGACGACTACTGCCGGTGCGAAGGCCGGTAGCTCCAGCTCGAGGATAGCAGGGCAGGCGTCTCGCAGAAATTCACGTCGGAGATCCTCTGCCATACGACGCACGAGTGCTGCCGAGAGACAAGAGGATATTGGTTTGGAGGGGAGATTCGGTATCGGGGGCATCCCCATCTTAACCGCGGATGGAGCTTCGAGTAGAGCTGGCTCTCTCAGAGAAAGTCCGGAAGAAGCCATCCTCGATGATGATTCCCCCACCGATGGCGACGAAGACCCCCCCGACAACTCTCCCTACCCACAAGTTCGAGCTTCCGTCTCCGCTGTGGACAACACAACCCTCTCCATCAATACCCCTCGGATGTGGACACTATCCCTCTTCTTCGCCGTGCTCGGTTCTTCGGCGAATCTCTTCTTTTCATTACGATACCCCAGCGTTACCATTACGCCAGTTATTGCATTGCTCCTTGTCCACCCTCTCGGTCTCCTCTGGGACCAATTCCTCAAACGTCGAGATGACCCCGACGAAGAATTCATTGATGGCACGCGGTGCCCTTCCCCATCTCAAAATGGAGATACCGAAATCGATCCCCGAGCGAAGCAGAGCGGTAGGTTGCGAAGAGTACGATTATGGCTGGCACAAGGAAGGTGGAATGAGAAGGAGCATAGCTGCGTATATATCAGCAGTAATGTTTCTTTTGGGTTTGCGTTCGCTACCGATGTCATTGTCGAGCAGACCCATTTCTACAACCAGAAAGTTGGCATCGTATACCAACTCCTCCTCATTCTCTCAACACAGATTCTAGGCTATGCATTTGCCGGATTAACTCGAAGATTCCTCGTTCGACCCGGGGGAATGATCTGGCCCGGGACTCTGATGTCTGCAGCCATGTTCACCACCCTCCACAAGGAAGAAAATACCGTCGCCAACGGCTGGAAGATCACTCGTTGGAAGTTTTTCTTCGTGGTTTGGATTTGTGCATGCCTCTTCTACTTCCTCCCCGGCTTCTTCTTCCCGGCCCTCAGCTACTTCAGCGTCATCACCTGGTTCGCACCTAAGAACGTGGTAATAGCCAACCTTTTTGGCGTTTCTTCCGGCTTGGGTCTCTTCCCTGTAACCTTTGACTGGGCCCAAATCGCATACATTGGCTCCCCACTCCTCACCCCTTTCTGGGCCGCCATGAACGTGGTTGGTGGTCTCGTCCTAGTAATGTGGATTATCGCCCCAATACTATACTACAAGAATGTATTCTTCTCATCTTACATGCCAATCCTTTCATCTGCCGTATTCGACAACACCGGGAAGATTTACGATGTCAGCAAGATCCTCACTCCAGATTTTCTCCTCGACAGAGATGCATACGAGTCCTACAGCCGAGTTTTCTTGCCTATCACCTATGTTCTCAGTTACGGACTCCAGTTTGCCGCGTTGGCGAGTTTGTTAACTCACACTAGTTGTTGGCATGGGAAAGACATATGGAGACAATGGCATCGTTCCCTGAAAGAAACAAACTCCGACTCCAAGACCGCTTATGAAGCTATCCCCACGTCCACATCCGGACCAGGTGCCGTTGAAATGCCACACCTGCGGACACCGAGGTCCGATTCAGGGATGGAGAATATCATCAGTCAAGAAGATGTGCATAACAGGCTGATGAAACGGTACAGAGATGCCCCGCTGAGTTGGTATCTTGTTACCTTTGTCTCCATGACGATTGTAGGGGTTTTCGTTTGCGAATAGTATGTAGCCTTTTCTTGCTCCTTCCAATAGATTCCCCCTTCTGTTTTCGTTATAGTCTTATCTATTCAAATTTTCATCCCCGCCCAAACATATAGCGAAGCGTTTCTGATCACTTCCCCACAGCTATCCAGTCCATCTCCCCTGGTACGGTCTTCTGCTCTCCCTCGCCATCTGCTCCATCCTCTTTATACCTATTGGCATCGTCATGGCCATAACGAATCAACATTCTTCGATCTACCTAATCTGCCAACTTGTCTGTGGGGTCCTCTTTCCCGGCCGGCCCGTCGCAAATATGGTCTTCGTTACCTACGGCTACATTTCCTCCGCTCAAGGCATAAAATTCAGCTCCGACCTCAAGCTTGGTCATTATATGAAGATCCCACCGAGGATATTGTTCGCGGTACAGATGGCTGCTACAGTTGCGGGTAGCGTAACTCAGATCGGGGTATTGAACTGGATGTTTGCAAACGTGGAGGGGATTTGCACTCCGGAGGCCGTAAGTGGGTTCACGTGTCCGATTGCGAGAGTGCATTTTAATGGGAGTATTCTCTGGGGGGTCGTCGGCCCTGCGGAGTTCTTCGGGAAGAATGCTACCTATAGGATTCTGATGTACTGCTTCCCGATCGGCTTTATCGCTCCTATCATCCTCTGGCTTTACTCCAGACATAGAAAAGGGAATATTGTGAGGAAAATAAATCTTCCCGTTCTCTTTGGCTCTCTGTCTTGGATTCCTCCCGCGACGGGGTTGAACTTTTCGGTTTGGGCGGTGGTGTGCTACATCTTCAATTTTGTGATCAAGCGAAGGGCGACGAAGTGGTGGGGAAAGTATACGATGACGCTGAGTGCGGCTTTAGATTCGGGGTTGGCATTCGGACTCGTGGTTGTGTTCTTCGGATTCGTGTTCCCAGGCTGGAGCTGGGTCCGGAATTTCAAGTGGTGGGGGACTGAAGTTTATAAGCAGGGTTGCGATTGGAATGCTTGTTCTTATCGAACTGTTCCCGATGGCTCCCGGTTTGGTCCACCTGTTGGCCTAGGGAGGTGAGATGGGTGGGATTGAGTTTGTGAGTTTGGGCAAGAGGATAGATGCATACATACAGGCGCGTGATTTTGGAAGGGATGATAATGATGATGATTATGATGATGGTATGGGTGCACTTTTGAGGCAATCTTTACCTTGCTATTTAAATGCTGTGCCCCATTAGCCCGTTATGGAACTTGGGAATTGCTTGCTAGAAACTAGGGTTATACATGGGTATATATAAACTGAGCCAAATGCGTAGACATAGTTGGCGTTGGCATGTATTCTATTTCTAAAGAGCAAAAAAAAAACTTAAAATATAAATATATTTAAATATATACCCTTGAAGGTGCTTTCTTATGCCTCTCGCTTGATCCTTGGGTTTGAAGGAGGAGTGTTTGTTGGGGCAGGTGGTGAGAAGATAACCTTTATGCATGCGAGGTTACTATAGAGAGAGGTGTATAGTGTTACCAGAAATGCCAATATATCTTGCTAAGATATATCCACAAACATGATGCTGTTTGAGTAGAGAAACAAGTTCCATTAATGGGCAGTACTTCTATCATGATATCTTGAAGTAAGCTTATAGTTTAGACGAAAAGGCTATTTTCGATTTGTAAACCACTCTTGCTGGTTTTATTCCTATGAGGCTATCCAGCTGGGAAGGTAGCGAAATAAAACGCCCCAGGTTGATTTTAAGTTTAATGAAGCGAGCATAACGTGCGCTGGCTTGAATTTCTACAATTACAGAAATGAAAAGGAACACTGCCTTGCTTTACAAACTCCAGCACAATCTTATAAATCTCTTATCCTTTGCGCCGTCCCTCTTCTTACTTCTTCGCTTCCCATTGCGCAAACTCCAACTCTCTCGGCTTCCCAAATACTGTACACGGGCTGAACCGCCACGTTCCCTTATGCTTCCTCATGAAAATATATTTGCAGATATATGGGACGAACCACGGAAACGGCGGCCAGTTCTTATGTTTTCCTCCTTCATACGTTCGATCGTTCCCACCGAGTCCGAATGGAACAACGCGGGACTACAGTTTTAGTTTTATTAGCCTCTCCCTCGAGTTGCAATTGAGAAGGGGAACATACCAGATTAGATTTCATCATATCCTTTTGAATTCTTTTCTCCAGCATGTCCCAAGCCTCTTTCAACTTCTCGCCGCCATACTTGTTCAACGCAAGTAAAGTCGGAATCTCATCATTTAAATGCACACGTAGGATCTCCCCAAACCCATCAACTAGGGCTCGAATCTTCATCCCATCATATTGCTCAAGCGTTGATGCCGCAGTGACGTAGTCTATAAATTTATCAATGGGGGGGCCGAAGGCATCGTGTTGCGTGACGTTGACGGCCATTAAACCCTTGATCCCGTATGACTTTTCAAGGGCAGGGAAGAAGTACTCTTCTTCGTACTGGTGATGTTCGTGGAGGACGTCTCCCCTAGATGGGTGTTAGCGAGGAGGTGGTTGGCAGAGGTAGCTATAATGAATGGGGTTAAGGTTGAGTGGAGAGTGGGGATTGGCGAGGAACGTGAAATACCATGTCTTGCAAAAGATGAGGAAATCAGCAATGTCGGCTGGCGTCTTGACGAATGGTGCTTGGAGGTAGATGGCATTGAGATTGCGCATCAGTAGGTTGTGTGCTAGTGACATTTCAGTTGCAACATGTAGTGTAGATTGTGAGAGCTATATGCATAGTAAGTCAGCTTCTCTTGCTATTTCCTATAAACGATTTCTCGCCTGCGAGACAAAACAAGAGAGAGAAAAGGGGGAACTGACGCCATCTTGAGGTTCTGGGGTAGCAAGCAATTGAAATGGCTGATCAGCCCAAGGCTTTGTATTCGCTGCCATGATTATTAAAACTTTCAAAAAATCTCTTTAGGTACAATGAAGTGATGGACGAGAAATGACTGGCAAGAAGAGTCTTTTGGGGATAGAGCTCTGTATACTTATATTGAAAATGCTTTCCCCTCGACATTTCTCAATCATGAGCTTTGCATATACAAGACTGCTAAAGCCTCAGGTGAATGGAACTATCGATTCGAGGATTACTGTACCAGGCGGGGAGGCTGAGCATCTGTCCGAGCCGTGTAGGGGATTACTAGTATAAGCCATTACTAGCACTCGCTGGCAGAAGCCTCCATATGTGTTGGAAACTCCAAATCTTTCAGCCAATTATTCACTCGGGATTAGGCAGTTGCTGACATGGCGGCACTATATCTTGGGAAGTGATTGGTTGAAGGATAGAAGCGAGGATGACACAGATGCGATGTGTTGCCAGCTAAGGCTACCAGCCTTGTCAGTAAGCTTAGACATTTAAATCAGCTTGGGTATAAATAGTTGCTTTGTGGCTGCTGACAAGCCAATGACTAAAAATGACAATCTTATTTAAAGTTGGAGATTCCTTGCAATTTCTCACGGAACAATACCCCATCACTTAGGAAATGAGTGATTGTAGCTTTCTTAGCAGGTATCGTTAATTTAAGGTTATTAAAGCTTAATAAGACGGGGACGCATTCTCCTGGTACACTGGGGGCGGGTATGAAAATACGGTTAACATATAGGTTGTATATAATATACTAACATACGGGAGTACGTGTCGTGCCGGTATATTGGAAAGCAGTGAGGAAGAAGGCGGCAGCGAGGGGGCACATTCAGAAGGGGAGTTCAATTGGCAATGATGACCTGGGCCCACATGAGAGTTTGTAAATTTCAACAATCTTTTTGATTGTTCCGGGTTGCATAGAACCCGGTAGTACAAACTCAGAGAGTGAAGGTTTGTAATTCAGTTGACGGGCTAAAGAAGAGATTGCGATTCGAGTACCTGCAAGCTGGCTACGGAAATAATATTGAGATAGGCATAGATCAAGATTAGTATCCGTTCCACTCTATAGAGTGAACATATTTCTACGGCTTTTCCTCCCAAATCTTTGCTAGGAAGTCTTCAATCTGGGTAAACTTATAATCGGGCAGAATCCGATTGAATTCATCTGATACTGCCCAGGCACCGTTTGCACCCCCCAGGAGAGTTCCGATGAGAACAGATTTCAAAAGCTCTGCAGCCTGGTCCTCTGAAACGCTTGGGTGGCGCGCTTCGAGCGTCCACGATGTTTTGAGATTTCCAGCTTTCAGATCATCGAGTTTCACAGTATCGACGGCGAATGGACGACCTACAACTCCTTGTAAGCAACCTCACGTTCTGCCGTAGTTATGATAAAACGTACCTCGAACTTTCTCACCAATCTTGAGAATCTGTGAGACAGCGACTCGGTTACCGCTGATGCCACCTGTAACGGGCCACTCTCCCTCGTAATCGACTGCTTTGGTAACAACTGCGGCAAGATCTTGGACCGTGGTGAAGGTCATGATGAAATCATGGTCGTCAATGACAACTGCACGCCGATTTTGGAAGTCGAACATTGTGTTGAGCGGAACCACGTGGTTAGCAGTTTTGTACGGAAATGCCAAGTAGTTTAGGAAAAGACCTGGTTGAAACAGGCTATACTCGAGAACCTAGACAAAAGAGTTAGAACAAACTTTATTTTTAGCAGTCTGAGATTGGAGTAATTACCTTTCCATTCTCGTTCACCTTCCTGAGATACTCTCTAACTTCTCCCTTGCCTACCCACCAAGGCATATCCTTCGTCTCTGCACTATGAAATCGTGAGATTCTGCCTTGACACCATTCTGGTACTACTATTAATTTACCTTCCCCATTCGCTCGGTGCAAACCGTCTAACGCCAGCACCAATGGCAGCATCTATCAGATTCTTTTGAGACTTGTTTCCTGGATCAGAAAGAAGCTGGATGAAAGATAAAACGGTGTGAATCCCTCGCAAGGCCTCAACCAGCTCGCTCGTGTTGTCATAATTCACAACACAGAACGTAACTCCAGGTGGGTTGTTCTCTGTAGAAGCCTTTTGAGGTCAGTCAATATCATAATAGTCCACAATAATAAACCCCCCGAGGCCAAATTCTCACATTTCTGCTCAAGATGGTTATCTCGTGCTTTTGCGCAGCTACCAAAGCGTCGATGACTTCCTGGGCAACTTCTGTAAGCAAAAGTTAGCGTTATTCGTAAATGTACTTTGAATATAGAGTGCCGCACGTCCTGAGCCGCCGGCCACTGCAATCTTGACCATTGTAGTTTACAATAAAATTTGTTCTTGATGGTCAAACGTGGAAATAATGACGATCTAGGTTGGAGTGCAAACCGTTGAGACTGTTGAAAAAAAAACCATTGCTTTGAGATCTAATACCATAGATATTTATACCTTTCTGCTTTTAAAGCCCTTGAATGGGTTGGGGTGGATAAATAATGGCCCGATCTTCAAATATAGCCAGCCGGGATCTCATTTGCTGCCATGTTGAATAGCACGCTAATGCAAGGGAGCTCCGAAAATCTCGGACGACCGAGCGGAGGAAACCTCGACTATTACTTCGAGAAACTTGCCTGCTGCTCCAAAACTTATCACTCTAGTAAGTAAATAGGCCTGGGAGGTCTGTAGATATGGCCACAAGTTCAAATTGTCTCCATGCGCCCCACCAGCCACCGACAATTTCGGGGACAGTGCATGGCGAGGGCTTGCGCTCCCATCTAAGTCGTGAAAAGCCTCAACTCTCTTGTGGTTTGTGTAGAAAAAGAAAGTGAGTATCGTAACAAAGAAGTGCACATTCAAACAACTTACTCTACAGGGTACGATGTGATCGCCAGACTCCATGCACGACTTGTTCCAGGAGAGGGCTCGCTCCATTCTGTGTATACAACACTAGCGCACAGGAAAACATCCTTCCACGGTCAGCTGGGACTGTACACGAACGAATACACCAGCTTGAGAGTCTTGTCATAAGTCTCATGCAGCAGAATATCACGATCCCGGCATGTGAAACAACTGACAGTAGATTGATATCTGACCTTCCGAACGGGGAACCCGGAACACAGCCAACGGCGGCGACAGCGCCTTCAGGCGCCACCGAGAGTGCATCCTTCGTCTCTGAAATTAATCCGGAACCTAATGTAAATACCCCGTTCGTACCATTGGATGGCGGCTGTATGAGATTTAATAGCTCGGGTATGGCGAATTATGTGGGCAGCTCCCATTGGGCTGCAGTTCTCGACTCCATTGCCGAGCTAAAGGAGCATTTTGAACAAGAGGAGGATATGAGAAATATGACGATGGATTTAAATTCAACCCGTTGTGTTCATTCCAATTGGCCGCAACTCTTGTACGGCTATCAGGAGGTCTCAAAAGTTGAGATACTATCTAGTATTCCACCTCGGCGAGTGGTAGACAGGCTTGTGTCTAGGTACTTCACTCTAGACATCGCATCTGGTAAGTCTACTTCGACATTTTAGATTTATGCCGCTTTGTGAGCGAAAATGGGGTTTGAAACCACTAATGGAACTCTTAGGGGTTTTTCATAGCGGCCAGTTTCTTCGTGAAGTGTGTTGTTTCCCTCGCGAGCGTCTTTGAAGTAATGGCTGACGCCATATTTTAGTATGAACATTTCTGGGAGGATCAGTCTGCAGCACCAATTATGTGGGTTGGATTATTGTTCACTATTATGTGTCTTGGCGCTCTTCAACACTCTCTAGCATCTAAGGACAACACTTCTCAAATTCCGACGGTCGACTCGGATATTCCCATGTCAGTCAACATATTCCGAGAGAGAATCGTCCAATGCCTCATGCTAGGCAAATATACCAAGGGAGGTCCATATGTTCTGGAGAGTCTGATACAGTATTACATGATTGAACATTTTCTTCGCCGGGATGCCGAGTTCGAAATCTGGATCTTGCTCGGCATGCTTATACCGATATCTCTTCGCATGGGACTACATAGGGATTCTAAACACTTCAGTGAGATACCAGCATTTGTAGGTGAAATGCGGCGTAGGCTTTGGGCAACAATCTTTCAAATCGATGTCGGTTTCTCCGCAATGGCGGGATTGCCACGCATGATTAAACCACAACAATGTGACACGGAGGAACCTCGTAATCTCTTGGACTCCGACTTTGACGATAAAACCATTGAACTTCCTCGGTCACGACCTGAGTCAGAAGTTACTCCAGTGTTATTCCTTTTGGCCAAGAATAGGATTATCTCTGTTGGGGGCCTTATTAGCGACTTAGCACACGATGTACGGCCATACCCTTACAGCGAATTGATGAGATTTGAGGAGTTGCTTGAGGACACTCGAAACTCTCTTCCATTAAGTCTACGATGGCAACCGCTATCGCAGTCCATTATTCAAAGTCCGCAGGTGATCATGCAAACTGTATACCTGGATATGTTTTTCCACAAAATGCGGATTATCTTGTATAAAAAGTATCTGTCGGTCTCAATGTCCCAACCCCAATACAACCACGTACGAGAAATATCCTTAGATTCTGCTACAAAGATTCTGGAATATCAGCACTTGCTTGAAGAGGAAACAAAGTTAGACGGTCGACTATCCTCGGTTCGCTGGACGTATTCTTCCATCCTTAATGACGACTTTATGCTGGCCGCTAGTGTTCTGTGTTTCTACGTTAAGCAATATAATGGAAAGGGGAAAGACCTTTTTAGTCAAGAGACTTTTCAGAACATTCAATCACTTTTGAGAAAGTCTCATGAGATCTGGCTCTGCTCGAGCAGCACGTCAAAAGAAGCACAAAAGGCGGTTCAATCACTGAGTATCGTTCTCGGCATTTGTAACAATAACGAGGATCAAGATATCGCCAACGATTTATCAAGTGAATCAGCTAGTCCTTTTTACCGATTAAACAATCCAGTCAGTTGGCCTGTCTATCAAGGTAAAGAATCTATTCATCCTTCACTGAAGCCGATTCCAAATCCCCAACTGAGTTATAGAAGGTGCTAATTCAATATAGATTATTTCGCATGCTCTAATCTAGTCCCCTTGAGATCTGAAGGAACTATCTATGAAGATCAAGTCGCACCTCTAGAAAACGGCATTTTAAACATTACGCAGTCGCGTAATCCGTATTCTTTTGGATTTTAAAATCAATGAATATAAGCATAGCATCAACGCAATCCCAAGTGACGACTTCGCCATCCGAGCTCAGTGGTGCGGCCTCTTCGAGGGCGTTGGCATTTACCTTTGATAACTTCTATCCTCTGGTGATTTGAGGCCATTTCTAGATTTTAGAAGTAGTTGGGCTTAACGCCCTGTAGTTTAGCAATCGATCCGATACTAACAACCTAGCAGCACGGTCCAGCGAGGCTTAAATTCTTTTAAATGCGTACGGGTGAAAGGAAGGTTTCAGGAAATAATATTCTCGTTCTTTTGGGCGGATTTCTCTAGATAAAGTAGCTCCTACAAATAAGTTCATTGTTTATAATTGAACAGGCGCATTAATACTAAGACAAACTTAGCTTAAATGATTTGCTCTAGAAACTCACGGCTCAAGATTGCTTATATTTTCGTTATCTCAACTATTCGCGAACAGTGTTCTTCTTACTCTTACTTTTTCCAGATGCTCTACTACGATTTGATAAATTCACCTAAGTCACTATGTACTTAAACCTAAAGATGTAATTTTTAGCTGGGGCCTATTGCAGATGCCGTAGAAATTCGATAGAATTAATAGCCGGGTCCCTCCTGTAGGCTCGCGACTCACATGGCATCGTTGGCGTATGAGCATGATTGGAATAGGCCTCGCTATGGGAGAAGAAAAAGGTAATACCAATATTTTTGCGCATATCAATAGTGCGGAAGCGTGTAGACGGAGTTATGTCAGCAGGGCAAAAAGTACAATTCTTTAAGTCGGGAGGGGTTGCTGTGTCCCATATCCGGAGGCTCAGGATCGCTTTAGGCAGCTCAAGACGTAAAAGGCCGTGCTGATAAACGTCAGATTATAGTAGATTTAAGCTGATATAAAAATGAAAGTACCTTGAGCCATCCAATAACACCGCTGAAGTAGCTTTCTTCCCGGACTACAAATGCCATATTGTCGAATTGCGAGCTGCTATATGAAGGATACTTCTTCAACTTCTCAATCTTCATAATTCCACGACGGTCGATCATTAGACGAATTATGTGACTAGTCTGTGCCCCTGCAACTACTGGCAAACCTCTACGTTGCTATGCAGAGATATTGCATAGAGGGATAGAAATTAGTTCGTTTGATATCGATGTACAAAGCTGGTACGCAAGAACTAGACCCAAGATATAGCCCTCCGAATGCCCCTGAATCACTTGGACAAGCTCTAACGGAAGTAACCTCAATTGCGGTATGTAATGTTTCTCTGCTGGGAGAATCGATAGAGTGATATTTGCCGTGTCCTGTAGCTGGAGGTTTGGAGCTCCTCGCTACGGATTACGCTAGGCTGTTGCTATCCACAAAAGGTCCACGGCCTTCTCCGGTGCTAAATCCCTTGTGAAAATTGCAAAGCACTGAGAGTGCATCGAAGTGGCCTCAGGCGAAGTGGTACACGTTGCGCAATTGGGGTATCGACAGAGATTCCTGTCATTGACACGTTGAATATCGTAACCATGATCGGGAAAGAGAGAGACGTCGGTATGAAATTCACAGGCGGTGGAATTATTGTTACCGAGTACTAAAAGAGGTATGCGTGTTAGAACTCTTACCATATATATACATGGAGCTATTCGTCCTTACGTGCTACAATTCTCTCGCTAGGAAAATAGAACACTGCCACAGATGCTACATTCCGAGCGAACACGAATGTGGCCCAGTTTATTATCGCCGTTACGCTTTCCCATAATTGAAAATCAGTTGACCCTTTAACTAAGGGAGGAAAAGAGAAGCTTGTCTTTGGAGGGACAAAATCACAAGTTCAGTCAACAGGCCCTGTTGGGCCCTGATTCTTAATCAATTCTTAGTAAAGTCTTAGTAGAAGAGTTATGTGGTTTATGCCTTAGAATAAGCTAAATCTAGCCAAGGCAGTAATTCCCACCAAGCAGAAGGTGCATTTGGGGGAATCCGCTATACTATGGGGATTAACAACTAAGAAAAGCGAGCTGGGATCTACGAACAGCATTTCCTGAGTTCTATCATATGCCGATGCCGCTTTGAAATGGTGCCAAAAATAATTATCGCGTGAGCACCGGCGCAAGCAAGCTTGATTAACTAGAAATAGTGGAAATAGTATAATAGTGCCTCTGACTTACTTACTGCTTACTCCGTATAGGTAGCTCACAAAATATTTAAAGTCTCATTCCAACAGGGTCACCAAGCGCCCCCTAACCCCACCTACTACCCCGCTATACCCCTCATTGGGGTATTGCACGTGATTGAGGACACGACTGCAACAATCGCAGCACGTAACCATCAACTGAAACTGGTCTCGTTTCAATCGTAAATTTGTCGGCGCCGTTAGACCTGAGTAACTGGCATGCCAACTTGGAGAGAAATCCATACGAAATCATGACAGGCACCAAGGCGACAAAGCGCCGTGCGGCTGGTTCTCGACGCAAGACTGGGTGGTAAGTACCAAGCAGGATAATGGCAAACTGGAGCTGAAATCTTAGACAGCTACAACTGTAGATCGCGGCATCTTAAATGTGACGAGGAAAAACCGCAGTGCGGGCATTGCACACACGTAAAGGCTTTGACTGCGTCCAGCCGGAGTTCTTTATCAGT
Source organism: Ascocoryne sarcoides NRRL 50072 (assembly GCA_000328965.1). Classification (NCBI taxonomy): domain Eukaryota; kingdom Fungi; phylum Ascomycota; class Leotiomycetes; order Helotiales; family Gelatinodiscaceae; genus Ascocoryne; species Ascocoryne sarcoides. Next base: position 3,821,967 of record KB205940.1, read on the forward strand.
TCAACATCCCCAGCGATTAAGAAAACTCTGAAGCATTCGAAACCTATAACACCTAGCCCGAGGAAAGCACTTCTGGGAGAGAGCAATCGTAATATCGACCCATTGTCAACCTGGGATGTCTTTCGCACTTTCCCTTCTAGTCTTCCCAAGCAATTTGGGGGGCCAACGGGAGCGGATACGGTTGATTTCTTGGATCAAGAAACCGTCGAGCTCCTCCGGATATTCCAACATGGCATATCTACGTGGATAGATCTATTTGATCATTCCATGACTTACCAACGAGAGGGTTCGCGGCGTGCACTGCATTTCACCCTCATCCGTGAGTCGATCTGTTCGATGTCTGCAAAGCAGCTCGAACTCATTGGATCTCGCTCCGTATGGGCCTCTGTCGCCGCACATCGGTACGGAAAGAGCCTTCGGCTTTTGATTGATGCGTGTGCGGATCATAATGCGGATCAGCAAGAGATTCTGATGGCCACAATCTTACTTTGTAGCGTCGAGCTTCTAGCGGCACCAGGATCGGACCACAAGAAACATCTTTTCGGCGCTGCTACACTTATCAAGTCTCACAGTGTTGATGCAAGTCAAATCGGACTTGACAGAGCTTCCTTTTGGCTGTATGCTCGACTAGATCTCGCAATGGGACTGATGAATGAATGCCCTACGGACCTACCGCCAGACGAATGGAACGCTCCTTGGTCAGAGAGTAACTCTGATGAAGACCTTCTGGGCAATCGCATGCTATGGGTCTGCAGCCGTGTTGTCAATTTCGTGTTTGGGAAGCATCCACCGGCATCGGAACGTGAAAATGCAGACACCTGGGAAACCCTGACGGATGCTGTGGACGCATGGTTCAAAGAAATACTAACCGTATGCAAGGGTATATCGTGTGGAGTAGTAGACCAATTTGGCTTCGAGAATTGGTGGTTTCCAGTTCCAGCCGCCGCAGCTGCAATGGTAACCTATCATGAAGCAAAACTCCTGTTGTTTGGCGAGCATAGGCAGAAGACAGAATTTCCTTTTCCTGGAGGTGGAGACCTTGATTCTCAGATACAGTATCATGCAATGCAGATAGGGTCAATTGGAACTTCAAAGATATCCGATAGCGCACTTGTTCAAGCTGTGCAGCCACTTTATTTTGGTACACTAACATTTACTTGCTAACCCTAACTCATAGAAACAACGATACGCTAACACAATGCAGCTGCGAAATACATACATGGCCAGGATAAGAAAGCGAAGCTTTGGTCTGTTCTTTCTCGGATTGAATCAGATCTTGGATTCCATACCTCTAGCAGGATCAAGCAGCTACAATGTCTCACAGAGACTACATGAAATATAATACTGCCTCAAGCTCGTCTACGAAGCATGATCGGAAGGGGTCCTGTCCACAGCACATGGCCATCCTCCCTCTCGAGCTCAAAATTAGTATCTTCTAGCTGGAGGTCATATCGCTTGATGAGAGCCGCCAACAGAGCATGCAGCTCGAGATAGGCGATATTCCTACCAATGCAACCTCGGGAGCCCGTACTAAATGGGATATAGTACGGCAGAACATCTTTCGCCTTATCATCCAACCATCGCTCAGGGCGGAATTCCTCCAGAGCAGGAAAGACTTCTGGATCTCGATGTGCAACATATGCTGGCAGTGATACAGTAACCGAACCTGCAATCCAACGACCCATTATGATTGTGCCTTCTGGCGGAGTCCTGCGAGGCAGGCCGTATGGAATTGACGGAGTCAAACGCAGGTTCTCGTCGATACACGCCTTCAGATACTGTAGGTTCCTGACCTTTGTAAAGGAAGCGATGGTCTCGTCAGGGCCGAGGAAGGCGTCAATCTCTTCGTGGAGCTTAGCCAGTTTTTGCGGGTTCCTCAGAAGGTGGTGCACGCTGTTTGTTAAAGCAATGGATGTGGTCTCGGACCCTGCATCCACTTCTAGATGTTAATAGAGCATGCCAAGTAATAGAGGTGGGGGGGTGGAGGTAAGCGTCGACTTACACAACAAGCTTAATCCTGCCTCTACCTCCCCAATGTCAAGTTCAACAGGGGATCCATGGCGGTCCTCCATTAGGGAGTGGAAAAAGTCATCAAGTTTCCCGCTGTCCCTATGACGAGATATCCTGTCCTTGACCAAGTTGTGTACTATCTTTCCAAACTGCGCTCCCACTCTATACTGGCTTCGGTACCAGCCTGAAGTCAGACCCATGATTCTCTGAAGCGTCGGGAACCATCTTGTAGGCCAGACGAGGATCGAGGCTGGTCGGTTCTGTGCATGGAGAGACTCGACATAAGGGTACTCGGCTGCTTTTCCGTTTTCAAGCTTGACAGTGACCATGTCATTGCCTGAATCTAGCAATCCTAATCTACAACTGAGAGCAATGTCGGCGACTGCATCAATAGTGAACAAGTTAGACCAACGCTGAAACTCGACATTGGCCCAGCCCTCACCGGCCTGTTTGGCAGAGTCATCGAATCTATCGAGCTGCCGCAGCAGACGCTTGACCTTGTCGGCCACCTTGTACTCCCAGGTAATCAGATTCTTGGTCGCGAAAGCATTGCTTAGCAGTTTGTGCTTCCTTGCGTGATGATTTTTGTCGACGACGTTGAACAGATGGGCATGAGAGCCTTGTAGGGCGGTATACATGTCATCCTTAACGCAATGCGAGGAGTGGCCGTAGATGTCCTTAATAACTCCGACGTCTCGGAAAGAGAGGGCTGTTGGGCCGGTTTGAATGATAGGATGGTTCTTGTGAGCTTCATATAGATTGGCTGTACGAAAGGAAGCGTGACGCTCGTACACCTGGCCTAGATTGGTGAAGCCAGAGAGGAAGTTCTGATTGGGGTATTGGCGAAGCTGCTTGATATCGTAGAAGTATTCCACTACTAGCTTGACAACGAAGTAGACAACTAAAATGCTAAAAAGAGTGAGCAAGAGTGGAAGGAAAAGAGTTGAAGGCGCCATGAATAGGCCCTGTAGTGCTATAGTGATGTTCAGGACGAGGTCACATCAATTGATGTTACTCGTTAACTGAAAGCCCTCAGGTCGGAGATATAAATATAAAAAGATGCAATGCTTTTATGGCTCGGATGACACCGTCTACATTTCCCAATCCAGAATACCTACCTTGGCATTGCATAGTCAGATTGTAGCTGGAGAATCATACTCTCTAATTCTATTTGTCTCCTCTGCTGTAGCAGGGCGGAATTATCGCGCTGTACCAACATGCGTGCGCATTGTTAAGTTCCGTGAAATGTACTCATGTTGAAGGGAAAATCAGAGAGACCTTTCACGCCGCGTCTAATTATCCTATTCAAGCTAGACCGCCCGATCATGCATGCCTGTAATAGGAATGCTAGGCGTGCCTCGCATCAGCCATAATCCAACAGAGACACAGGCTTACCAAATGATGACATGTAAATTATATTCATCCTGCACTCTTTCGCACCGCGCCATCACACATTCTGCCCAGCTTCCTCTGTAATGCCATAGCTAGGGTGTTCTGTGATCAGTCCCCTAGGGTCTCGATGGAGGATACAGGCACTGCAGTCTTTCTTGTTGAACGATATTAAGCTGACAACCCAACAATGTCTTAGCAACCTTACTGCGCACCTAAACTGCGCCATGTTCTTTCTCAACATTTGTATCAAGTTCGGAAAGTGTATAACCCTCGTGGAAGTAAATATACTTTGATTCCCTGAAACACCCCTCTTTCGTTAGACCAAAAGTTCATTATACTTTCACACCTTAAAATAAAAAGTGAAACTTATCTAATAAAAAGATTTCGAGGTAAGATTATGAAAGGAAGTTTCTTGTGAATAAAAATACGTTAATTCAAATGTAAATTATAAAGTTTAATTTAAAAATATAATTAAAACACAATTTAAAACCCTAGATAGATCCTTTAACCAGTTTAGTTTTATAAGATATGAAGTAGCCGAGAGGACATATGTGAGGGGGATAGCTTGAGGACTAAGACTACAAAAATCAGGGGCTGGCATTGCATCCTCAACACCTTCTGATGCTCTATTAGACGCTCTCCCAACAAGAACACAATGACGGCTTGTGGTGAGCAGATCCTTGCCAGAGGAAGTGCTCTAAACTATTTATTAATATTTGTGCCTCCTGCTGACAGCTAAGTTGGGGGTTTTATATACCTAGCGAATCCTCTGAAACACGCCATACCAGCCGCTCACCGTTGACCTCCCTCCTTCTTAACATATCCAAAGCATTCTGCGCCCTCTTCAAGAGTGTTTCTCCTTCCACAATCTTCTGTCTATTTGGTTTCATAACTCCTTCGGCAAGCAATGTTGGTATAATTGTGGACTGTAGGTGCTCTTGGAAAAATTCGTTCTTAGATCAGATTTAGTTAGCATCAAACTTTCGGAACAGTGGCAGCTGAAAAAACCAGTATAACGTACATTTTCATAGAAATGTGTTCGTACCCCTCTTGTCTCCACCCCGTTGGCCCAATTCGCAGCTGCCTGGACATCGGACGAATACCGTGGTATTACTTCTTCGGTCGCATGATTCAAAATCACTGGCAGGAGGACTGCAACTCTGGTGCCTTCTTGGGCAATCTGGGCTAGTTGAGATAGACTCCCAGATTGCGAAGCGATGCAGTCTAATATGTACGGGATGGTTGGATGGCTCGCATATACTTTAGCGGTTTCGAGGATCTGCTTTGCTACACCAGCATCTCGATAGTCAAAGATATGCCGAGCTCCGAGCTCGCGGAGGTATGCATGATGCTGCGTAGAGGCAGTCGTCAGGAGGTTTTTGTAACCCCAGGCACTGAGAACCTGCAAGGCATACTGGCCGCATGATGATGCCCCGCCCCATATAAAAATAGGCGTGTTAGTATGGGCATGTTCTGGCACGGAAGGTCGTGGCCACGGAAGAGGTAACGACAAATCGGCCGTCACGGCATGGAATACGGAGACTGTATTATTCGGTACGGTGACAGCAGCCTGCAATGGAAAGCCCTTGGGAACCTGCCACGTATTCAGTCAGTAAATTCAGCTACAGAGTGAACCTAGTATGAAACGAGGTAGTAAACAGACCGACCTTGCCAAGTGACGTTTCCGCAACGGTAGCGAACTCCTGATGAGCTTTGCTCTTCGTATCCTTATACACAAAACCGAATACCTTAAGCATGGTTAGTCTAGCACGTCGCATTATCTTGTTGGATGGAGAATTACCTTGTCGCCCACAGCTAAATTTCGAACTTCGGGCCCAACGCTGGTGACGGTTCCAGCAAGCCCGTCACCCAGAATTCCTGGGTATTCCACAAGGAGACCCCCATCACTCTGGTGTAAATCGAGAGGCGTCGATGCAGTCCACTCGACGTGGACCAGAACTTCGCGTTCTACTGGTAGAATAGTAGGAACTTGGATTATTGCAAGCGGGGCGCGAATGGCAACAGTTGCTACCGCGTTGTGAGTAACCATATCGCCAGTCGCCACAAAGCCAGGCTAATGTTTCTTGTGTCAGGAATTCCATCATTATTAGAGAGAGACCTATTTTTATATCTAACGTCTTCCCAAAAAAAAGGTTATTTGCAAGCACTTCCTCTTTCACACCAGACGTTTTCTAACTCGGGTTGGGAGTTCGGAAGCGCTAAGTACCAAGACGGTTAGTCTCCGACAACTGAGATGCTACTCATATCGGAACAGCCGAACAATGCAACTTTTATGGGTCCGAGATGACAAAGTATTCCCAACATCCTGTGAATCCCTGACCTCAATTATTCGTAATCACAATGTCTTTAATCTTTCACTTTGAACGGGAATAGTAAGATTGGGCAGAGATTTTGTGCCAACCGAAACTACCGATGCCAGACTCTCTTCAAGCAGAAATGGAATCGACTGACCGAAATGCTGAAGGCCGCACGCTTCAAGCGTGTGACGGATGGTATGCATCCTCATTCTCTTCGGCTTGAGATCGAATGCAATTATCAAGGCGGGTAGCTGACCGGATGTAGTCGCCGAAGTAAGACTAAATGCAGCGGCACTAGACCGCAATGTCGACGGTGTATGAAGCGTAAGACGACATGTTCTTGGCCAAGAGTGCATGCTATCGGGACACCCGAGTCTCTTGGTTTCTCAAATCTTGTTCCTGTATCAAAAATCCGACAGACCAAAGAGCCTACACCAACCCCCACCACTATCAGCAGCGTGTGTCATGAATTCCCTAAAGCCGATTTACTTCAGCGACTGTTGAACATTTTCTTCTCGCGTCATCACGATGTGGAGTTCTGCTCATTTCTCCATAAGCCGACCACAAATATAGTTACATTGAGCAGCCAAGCACCTTTTCTTGTCGCCTCCATTATCAGTCTTTCGGCGCTCTATGTTTCCGATTATGATGCCACGAGCGAATTTGGGTTTGGGTCAGCTGCAGCATTATCAGACCATTACACACAACTTGCCAGGACCTTTGCACACAGCCTATCAGATATGCCCTCCTGTTAGTATTGTTTTCTAACTCTATTATACACCAAGATCTAACATACCCACCATCAGTGTACACCATCCAGGCTTATCTGATTCTAGCTATCAGGGAGCTGATCGCATGGAAGGACTTCAAGGCATGGATGTATGCCGGTACTGCCATAAGAATGGTTCAAGCTCTACGGTTAGAGTCAGGATTCGGCCAGAGTTATTCACCCCGGCAGAAGGAGATACGTCGAAGAACATTCTGGGCTGCCTTTGTTGTCGATCGCTTGATTTCATACTCTTGTAACCATCCATTCACTATCGATCTGCTGTCAGTGCGTGTCAAATTGCCTTGTCCAGAAAACGCATTTGCTTTTGAAGAAGCCGATACTGGGCCCTCTATAGGTGAGGTCATTGTCCAGACCAATCAACTATCTCGGCTGAGCATAGCGCCATTTTATATTGCGATTCTATCTTTGTGGGGAGATATGGCTTTGCTACACGTATCTGGGGGACGAAGAAGGACTATCCATACTCCCACTGATCCCACGGGTAAATTCTATAAGTTCGGGAAGACTATCGAGAGTTTTGCGACCAACTTGCCCCCACCGTTATTTTGGTCGGTTCAGAATTATCAACTACACCAAATCACTGGGCAGGCTCAAGCATTTATTAATTTCAATTTCCTACTACACCACTCGAGGTGTGTTATGAACCAAGAGTACCTACCTCAATTAGACTCTCAACATCTCATCGGCCAAGCGTGTAATCAAACGACTGGCTGGGATGCCGCTGGCCTTCCTCTTGAGTATTATAACAAGGATACTGTCGATATTTGCATAACCGCAATTAACACGATCACTGATATGGCTTCAATTTTAAATAGTGGCTCAGACCAAGACCGGGAACTGCTTCAGTCCACTATAGCTGCCAACGCCGTAATGACGGCTGCTGCAGTTCACCTATGGGTTATTTATACCCAAACATGCGACGAATGCCCAAAGCCTGTAGCACGAGCCAAGTTTCTGCTGCTACTACAGATTATAAAGTCGTGGGAACCGCGGTGGTCGATAGCCACTGCGTGGACAGAAACGCTCTTAGTACTTTACAAGTTATATGAGTATTCTTATGGGACAGAGCCTGTGTCAGACTTCATATCTTGGGAAACAGAGACAGATGGAGTATCGAACAGTACAGGATCAGTCGTAGAGCATACAGATAAAGATGAAGTCAATCCTAAACTTTCATATGAGGATGGTACACCTGATTCTCCAAGAATAAGTCAACGACTACATGATAAAGTCCGAGACATATTAGTTAATCCTCTGATCGCGACGGATATAAAGAAACAGAATCTGAGAGTCTTCTGTCAAACTTTGTGGCAGCACATGTGGCATCCGGGGATGTTTGATAATACCTTGAATAATACCATTGTTCTTGACGACGTTTTGGAAACGAATCACGCGGGATTCAGTTTCGCCGGTATTGCGGATTCAGGATAATAGGCTACTGTAACGATGTTAATATAACAAAAATTCAAGTAAAAAGAATAAACATTGTGCTCTATAGTTTACTGCATCTTTTTTTGATGTTGGAAGTATAGGCTGTTAGGAAGGATAGGCGGGGAATGTGGATAAGCACATCACTAATCTCTATTGGCGCGAGGATACCATCACAATCTGCTACGTTGAGGCTGTGAATTGATATTTACTTTAATAAGCCGTCGGCCCATCTCCCGAAGGACAGAAAACTATGTCAGCAAATGATAGGCCCCCCACCAAAGCCGTGCGAGTTGTCGGCTTTCCCGACATTACACTATCACCTGTTAGCGAATAAAGTCTAGTATTACATATCACAAACTCATAGTTTTCTCACTATGTATATAATATCAAGACATCTAAGCGCAATCGTGCTTCAACCTGCCATCTTATAACACTTTCAAATTTACATTTGTCAACTGATCCACGAGACTATCGCACCTGCTCCTTTGTCAAATATCCAATCTGTCAACTATGGCATCTCTACCGCCAGGGGACTGCTGCACTAGAGGTATCAAGCATGAGGGGACACCTTCTGGAACCATAGAGCAGTTTGAAAACGGTCAGCCTTCAATCACCTATCTTTCCCGATTGTGGTCCTCTGAATGCTAATATTTGCGGCTTCATAGTCGATACCTATGTTGCACGTAATGCTAGCAACTCGTCTGATATAGCCATTATCATCTTCAGCGATATATTTGGTATCTACGAAAATATTCAATTAATCGCCGACGACTTTGCTAAGCGGGGCTATCTCACCGTTATCCCTGATCTATTCAATGGCGACGCTATCTCCCCTGACCTTTTCTTAGGAGGAAAGGTCAACCTTCAGGAGTGGTTGCCCGGGCACACAACGTCTCAAGTTGATCTAATTATTGAGAAAGTTGTAAAACATTTAAAGACGACTTTGAATGTGAAGCATTTGGGTGGTGTTGGGTACTGTTTTGGCGGCAAGGTTAGTACGTTTCGAAGCTGTTTAAAGACAAAGAATACTAAATGTTAAATATTATAGTACGTTGCTCGTAATCTGAAGTCTGGTATACTCGATGCTGGCTATATGGCACATCCATCATTTGTGACAACAGAAGAACTTCAAGCTATCAACCAGCCTTTGTCAATTGCTGCATCTGGTAAGATGTCTCCCTTAAGATCTGTGTTTGAGTATACGGTATACTAATAACAAAATTCAAGAGATTGATGAAATCTTTACCAAGGAACTTCGCTTCGAATCTGAGACGATTCTGGCAGATCTTCAAGTTCCTTATCAGATTAATCTATATGGGACTATGGCACATGGATTCGCATTAAGAGGCAATCTTAATGATAAGAAGGTTCGGTTTGCTACAGATCAAGCGTTTGAGCAGGCTATTACTTGGTTTAAGGCCTGGCTACCCCGCGTATAGTATATATATATGCTGTATTTGTCTTTGCTTCACTACTAAGGCATTCGAGTTGAGTTAATAAAGCTGCGAGAAGAGAACAAGTGACTGAAAACGAGAGAGCAAGAAACTACAGCAGAGGGTAGAATGGCGAATTTTGTTTTAGCTACTAAGTAGATTAAACACCGGTGTAAAATTTCATCTTGCTTTAAGTTTCACTAGAACCTAAGAGGCTTGGCGTGATTTGCGCCGCAATACGAGAATTATCAGCTCTAATTCGCTCTTAGTTCTAATTACACTATAAAACCCTATCTAAGCTAAGAAAATGAAGTTGAGCCAACTGCATTTGATTTCCTATATAACTGTTTAGTATAGATTTACTAAAGGAGTTAACTATATAAAGCCAACTTTATTTATTAAGGTTATATTTAAATAAGCTCGGATACAGCTTAAATTTAAATATAAGTTAGCCTAAGCATATGTTATCTCCTCCCCCGGGTTAGGGTTAGCCGAGTCGAGTGTGGGACTTTGCG
>KB205940.1:3831958-3843691 GCA_000328965.1 Ascocoryne sarcoides NRRL 50072
CCTTTTATTAAGAAAACACCTTTAAAATAATAAAATTTTACTTGTGTATTTAACTAGTTTATTACATTGACGTTAGTAGTAGTAGTAGTAATAGTAGTGGAGGTGTTATATGTAGTAGAATATTTTAGTAGAGTATAACAGTTTATAATTGATTTTATTAGCTGCCTTTTTTACATTTAACTATTTGTAACAACTTTTTCTTCTCTTCTCTCTTCGCCTTTATAAATTCATTTATAGAGAAGAAAACGAAGGGAGAAGAGAAGGAAAAGTTATTATAAATAGTTAAAATTATAATAACCTTTTATTTTCTAAAGGTTATTTATACCTTATTATATTAACGTTAATAGTAATCTAGTAGTAGTAAAGGTGGTAGAGGTGTTATATATAACGTGGTTTATCAGCGAGTCGACCATATCACCGAGTCGTCCATTTTTCCTTGGCACTAAACTTCAAATATTAATAAATCAACTACAATACATTAAATTGACTATAGCTCAGAAGAATCTAAAGAACTAGACATATCGATATCTACTTGACAAGTTCGCGCGTTGTGACCTGCTTTTTCGCAAGTGCTATAACGTCGCGAAGACGATTGCCCCTCCTTCCGATTACCCCCCTCCGCACGCAAGTCGCGTCGCACTTGTTCATCCACATCCTTCTGAGCTAAAATGTCCTGTGCATCCTCTACTGTAAGTGCCCCCCCTTGACGGACACGAGTCTTTTTAGCCCTACGACGTTTGCTTAAGGCTTCATTCGCTGCTCGAAGGGTACGCACCTCAGCAGATAGAAGCGTCATCTCATGGGCCATTCGCTCTGTACCCTTTGCCAATGCCGCAACTGTCTCAAAGAGTAGGGTTGGCGAGCTCCCCTGATGACGAGCAATCCGATTCCGAACGAGAGTTGATTGTGAAAGGGCCTCAGTTGGGTTAGAAGGGGTCTAAGAGACCCAAGGGTTGGAAGTGGTAGTAGAGGGTCTAGAGGGAGTTGGAGTCCGTAACCTTACGTCAAGCTTTGAAAGCACTGCTTGCGGGTCAAAAGGCACTAGGCCAGCTCCTCGGAATCCAGCCTAAGCGTTTTGAGCTGTCATAGATTCCTTGTATGCTGCTGTAAAGGCTAGAAAGAACTCCACTTTGGTAATGTGGTTGATATGGGCTTTGATAAACGTCTCAATCTGCCGACCGTACGCCCGCTTTAACACACTAAAACACCCAACATCGAGTGGCTGGGTTAGATGAGATGAATGAGGTGGTAGTCCAAGAGTAATAATGTTATATGTCTTACAGTACTCTTAGAACTCGGCCGATTCGTAACTCTCATGCCCATCTAATACTAGCATTCGATATGGCCCTTTTACACGAGTAGTAGTGTGTTTATCGAACTGTTTTAGCCATTCTAGACCCGTCTTATTATTCGTCCATCCATTGCTTGTCGGTTTAATAGCCCAGTCGGGTGGGAGGCCGCCGTCTGTATACCAATTTGAAAGGTGGTTCTTGCCTTAAACCACTAGAAATGGAGGAACACTTCAACCCTTACTATTAATACAAGCAATTGCTGTTGCCCATTCCCGATTGCCTGGCTGAACTGCTTTGCCTCTGCTACGTCGATCCGCACGAGTAACAACTATTGTAGCGCAAATAATACCCATCATAAAGCCGGTTTCGTCGAAGTTGTAGAAGTCGTAGTCTAAAATCCCGTATTTTGCCCTCATATTTTCAACTAACTGGAACCACGCGCCAATTAGCTCAGAATCTTCGCATAAGGCCCTTTGAAAGTCATAAACGCGATTAAAACGCGTCTTAAGGGTTGGTTGTCGTTATATGAATCGATGCGCCCAGAGCTTGCCAACGCGTTTTCCCCCCTTCGATTTAAGGATATTATTCGCCATATCTTCTACACCAGCTAACCGGGGAGTAAATCCTCTCGAATCCAGATCAAGTATGTTTTGAACAATTACTTCTTCCTCTAAGATACTTAATTTATAACAATTAGATCGTGTTTCATCGCGGGAAGTTCGGCCGGCTATTCTATTTAAGAGTGTTATTTAAGGGACCCTATACAATTTTGTTGCCTTTCGAGAATTAATTCCTTTGGATGAACGAATAGCTTTAATAGCTAGAATAATTCGAGCTTCTTAGGTTTGAATTTCCATTTGTGGTGGTTGAGAAAACGTGTGTTAAAGTAGATAGGGTAGAATATAGGGAAAAATGGACGACTCGGTGATATAGTCGACTCGCTGATAAACCACGTTAATAGAATATTTTAGTGGGGTATAACAGTTTATAATTAATTTTATTAGCCGCCTTTTTCACATCTAACCATTTGTGACAACTTTTCTTTCTCCTCTCTCTTCGCCTTTATAAATTCATTTATAAAGAAGAAAACGAAGGGAGAGGATGTTACAGGGCTATTACCCACCGAGGATGATAGGGCGTGGTAGCGCGAAGATATCACTGAGTAGGGATTAACGGTGTGTAATAGGTAAGATAAGTCGACTGTAAATCTTTACTAAGTGTTTCCAATGTTAATAGTTAAATCAAAGGCTTAAATTGTTAAATCCGGTTGAGTACGAAGCTCCTATCTACTAAGGAAAACTAGCTGTTTATATAGAACCTTCCTACTCCTGGATCCCTCGGACCCCGTAGGTCCTAGATCACGATAATTCCCTATGGACCCCGTAGGTCCATGGATCGCTGAGGTCCACCCCTGTATCCTGTAGGTCTATCACGTGACCGTGTCCCATGTCAGTTGGGTCATAGCTTCTCTGTGCAATTCATCGAATGCCGAGCCTCAGGGCCATGACTTGCCTCGTGATTCTAGTCCCGTGTTACATGTTCGTAACATCAATATACCACGTACAGGTCTAGGGCATTATAGTAGCCATCTATATCAGAGATAGTAAGTAAAGTAATTCCTTATTTGAAATATATAACTAGTACTAATATTATCTAGTAAACTGCTTATCCTCTTTTAAAGAATATATTACTAGAAGACATTAAGAAGAACCTTTCTAAATATACTAGAGATAAGAAATTACCTTAGAAAACAGAAGAATAATATATAAGAGAAAATACTATATCTTTTATAAAGCTAATAAGCAATAAATTCGAAGGAACTTAAATCTTTCTACTAGAGCGTTACTTATATAAAGAGGAATTCCAAATATAGCGGGCAAAAAAGGTAAAGAGTTTATAAATCTAGCCTAAAAAGTTTAGCCTTTTAAACCGTGCCTTTGCCTTTGTATCCTTCGATGTGACCTTCTAATAAACGTTCTCTGGCTTATACTTATATGCTTTTCCTAGCCTTCTCTTTATTCGTTTGGAAACTTAGCTCTAAAGTTTACAGTAAAGACTTAAAGTGTAAAGAAACCTGTTTAACTTAGCTGTACGAATGAAGACTCCGCGAACGTTGAGTTTATAGTTAATAAAACTAGAATAGACACTATCTGTAAAACCAACTATTACAAAAATTTTGTTATATAAGTCTGTTGCCTAGAAGGAGAGAGTTGTATATAACAGACCGAAGAGCTTTATACTGTTAGGTCTGTCTTACCTAAGGCGCTCTTCTAACATCTAAAGTACGCCAATTGCGACTACGAGGTTAGTATTTTGTTGCTGGCCATCTTTGCCTAATACTATAACACTCAATAACAGTTGTTATTACATAAATAATAGGTTTGCAGACCGTATTAAGACGTTAGGCTCGAATTTAAGCCCTCTGCACTACATAATACAACGTCTGCCACAGATGAATTCCTGTAAAATCCAGATTCTTCAGAACCACGGTCTGCTGTATAAGAGAGTTTCCAGGTTAAGGGCTTAACGTGTGCGTGCCGACGGGTCACCTCTGGCATGCTGACCCAGGCACGCTAGTTCCGGCGCTCTTGTTTTCGGATCATAACAGGCTGCTTGGTCCTGTCGACCGCAGACACCCATTTAAAGTGAATATAGAGTTTTGATGCCTCGAATTATAATAAGTTATAGCCTATGTACAATAAACTCCGCCAATGCGTATATGCCCTAGGTGCTAGAACACCTGACCTAATCCAAATGTGAATGAGGCTCATCACATTACATATACAATCGTTAAGAAAGCAAATCCGGCCGCTGTCTAAAATCCGGATAAGGATAATATAGCTTTATCACCTTCTAAATGCGTGGTGTTTAAAACATGGTTCAAACCCTAGCATAAATAATCGCTAGCGTTAATAACACCTTGTTTCACTAGCTCATCAAACGGTGTGTAGTTTAGGGCCCCCATCTCCTCTGTGAGAAGAGAGAACTCGTAGAGCACTTTAGGGCGACTTAGGCTTTAGATATTAGCAGATTTATACTTTAAAAAGGTTTAGCTATTAGCAGAAATTACTACAGTTAGTATACGTGCGGATGTGGGAGAGAGTAAAGAGTTAGCGAGAGGATTAGGCTGCGCCCCTTCTCTGAGTTTTAAGGAAGGGTAAGAGTTAAAGAATAAGAGAATACTCCATATACTCACAAGAAATCTGCCGCCATGTGTATACCCTCGAGCACCACGCTGTTAATATTATTCTGCGGCTAATACCAAGTTTGGACCCTTTGACCAGTCTCGTCGACTTTAAACTGAGACGATATATTGAGCGCATCGTAGTATTGTATCCCCATTATAAAACTAGTCCACGAGACGGCTTGTGGCGGGTTGCGCACATGCTGTAGGGTATTGTCGTTACTTATCTCTAGAGTACTGAGCTGGTCAAACGGCAAAGAGAGAGTGCCTATGAAATTGTTTACTTAAGAAGTCAGACTCCCGACGGAGATCTTCTCAAAAACACCCTCAACCCCTTTTACTAGAAAATTATATTCGTGTCGTCGCCCTTATATCTAATTTACAAAAGAGTCTTTTTTTATAGTACAATTGGATTCCTTTATTACAGCTTTACCACCGAGCTCTTACTATCTCTAATATATATAAAAGGCTTGTACTATATCTGAGCGCTAAGGCCTTTCTATTATATAAGAAATCGTCCTTAACCTAAAATACAGATTCTAGCTAATTGGAAATAATAGCAGTAAGAATCACGTGTAAGACTCGAGGGATATATATAGTCTGTTACGTTTTGGCCTCAGATACTAGGCATAGGACTTGAGACATCCTCAAAACAGACAGGTAACACCTGTAGACTCTACGTCAAGTAAACTTACAAGTCCGTAGATTACTCCTATATAGCGATCAATACGAACTGATTTTCCCCCGATATTGTACTGTCAGTGAAGATCTCAAACCGTTACAAACCACATAATAAGCTGGGCCCTGTAAAGCGTAACACGGCCACTAGATAAAAGCCCCCCAAAGTTGCAGCAGCGCTATGATTGGCGGGTATTGACGCAGAACAGACACAAACGCAGCTGAGCCGCGGGCGTCAATACCAGCTACTAGTAAGATAAGATAGATGCCTGCGCAGTAATTATGAAAGAAAATTAGTAACCAATCGACGCTATATACACCTTACCTCTAGTCTCTTAACATTTAAAATACCAACCTACTTTGACATACAATCGCTATCCTTTTCAAATCTCTGGGGCCTCACCTCCGCTGCCTTTAATAGTAATATACTTATAATATCAGTTCTAGCCACTATAATCGCAATTGCTATGTTAGCTAATATCCAGGCGCGACGTCAGAAAACCCCTCCTACGGTAACAGAGGAATATACAAAGAAATTGGAGGTGAAGCCTATAACATAGCGGCTATTCATCACACCATTAGTCGCTACAATAGGACACGTTATTATAAATAGACTTCGTACCGCTCTTGAGCACAAGTTTCTAATAGACCTTACTCGATCGAAGCTGGTCTTAGTTCTTAAGCAAGAGCAAAATCGCTACTGTATAATACTATCCTTTAGATACTATACGTCGCCTTTCTAGAGTGGGTATACGTTTAATTTGGAAGTTGATATAGGCAAAGGTCTAAGGACTCTCATACGGTACAATAGCTTCGATTACGAGGATAGACCGTGTCTAACTTCTCTCTAGTATTACAGCTGACGACCAATTTCTTGTTACAAACGTGTAACACGTGATCAGAATCACGAGTCAAGTCATAGCCCTGAGGCTCGGCAACTGAAGGTTGCACAGAGAAGCCATGACTCAATCGGCACGTGACAACAGTCACATGATAGACCTACGGAATGCAGGGGTGGATCGCAGCGATCTATGGACCTACGGGGTCCAAAGGGAATTATCGTGATCTAGGACCTACGGGGTCTAAGGGATCCAGGAGCAGGAAGGTTCTATATAAGCAGCTAGTTTTCCTTAGTAGATAGGAGCTTTGTACTTAACCTGATTTAATAATTCAAGCCTTTGATTTAACTATTAACATTAAAGACACTCAGTGAAGATTCACAGTCGACTTACCACGCCTATTACGAACCGTTAATCCCTACTCAGTGACATCTTCGCGCCACCACGCCCTATCATCCTCGGTGGGTGATAGCCCCGTGACACTTTGAGCACCGTCTTTGAGTACCGGTTAACGAGATAGGAAGGTCAGGTAAGTATTACCCGCTAACGAAGCCATGTCGACAAGCGGAAGAAGAGAGTCGGCGGACACCGAGCCAGTTGTGTCCAGGGAGGCTCTGACCCAGTATATTCAACAGCTGGAGGAACAGAAAAAGAACCTCGAGGACGAGACAGCAGTTCTAAAGAAAGGAAATAAGGATCGACAAGCTCAGAATCATGTACTCAAAGGAGAAATGGAAACCCTTAGGAAAAGGAACAAGGACAAACTCAAGATCAGAATGCCGGAACCCTTCAATGGGAGTACTGGACTCAAGGGATTCCTTATACAGCTAAAAGCTTATCACCTATTCCATTCAGACACCCTAGGAACGAACTCTGATAAGGTCCTCAGCGTAGGATCATTCCTAGACGGTGCTGCACTCGATTGGTTTGAACCTTACCTTTCCGACTACCTGAACAACTCACCCGAAGACCGGAAGAAGGAGACAGACGAGATCTTCGATGACTACACGGTCTTTGAGGACCGATTGAGAGGAATGTTTAGAGAAGCAGATGAAGTCCGACTAGCTGAGCAGCGACTCAGAAAACTCTATCAGTTGAGATCGGCAGCGAGATATGCCACCGAATTCAGGCAGCTGATTGCTAAGCTGGATTGGGACGACGATCATATGATGAGAGACTTCTATGTAGGACTCAAGGATGAAGTAAAAGACGAATTGGCAAAGGAGGATCGCCCGCAGGACCTGTTCAGTTACATTGAGAGAGCTATACACATCGACAACCGAATTTATAAGCGTAAACAAGAAAAGCAAATCGGAGCTTCTCAATGGAATCAGAGGGGACGGCAACCTAACGTGGGAAGACCTCGCCAAGCTAGAAGCACTGCGTATGGAACGCACGCAGGACCAATGGAATTGGATGCGACGGGCAGGTTTGACCCATCGCCAGAAGAAATGAATCACCGCAGGGAAAAGCGACTTTGCTTTACATGTGGAATGCCAGGTTATATTTCCAGCTCACACAAGAAGACAAAGGAGCAGAAACCCTGGAAGGCAAAACCAAGGCAGATTAATGCAGCAACTACTCGACCAGTTACCAATGGGAGCCGCGGAAGCCAACAACAGGCTGTCCGGACCCAGCAGATATGCGCTTCGACTCACAGAACTCGAGTTTCTGACTCGGAACTAGCGGAACTGCACATTGATACATAGGTCAACAAACAGTTGAGAGAGGAGGGCATTATCTAAGAAGTCTATTAAGACATCTCGAACACACCTAGCTATGTGATAGTAGGGCACGAGGATGACGACAATAAGGATTATGGATCTTAGAATGATTACGACGAGGAACTGGATTGGGGAATAGATTTAGACCAGAAAAGAGAAGAGAAGGAATTCAGAGAGCTCGTATGTGCTGAGAAGAACAAGGATGTCGGAGAACCCCAAAGACTAAGAAACTGGCCAGTCAGAGGACAAATATGGGAGGTTCTACAGAGAGACATAAGCGTGAAGGAATTCGGCACCAGAACTTAGTGGAATGAAGAAAAGAAACTCGAATTTAAGCAAGTAAGGGTACTCTACACGGGACTAGGATACGGAGAAGTCTATAGGATCGTTTACAACGATGATTGCCGGTTTGGAGTACGAAGGATTGACTCAGCTAAAGGAGAAACCTATATGATAAGATATCTGGTATAACCCAGAGGATGGTCTGGCTGACAACCTAAGAAGGACGAGTGCTGGGAACTCGCCGCAGCAGGCGAAAACTCGACAATGTGGCAATGGTGTAAAGACGAAGAAGTCTTCTTTAAGGAATACCACCTAGTGAGAGTAAGGAACGGCCTAGTCCCCGGAGAAGTTTACCGACTACAAGAAGTCGAAGACGCGAAAGAACCAGGTGATAACGAATACTGAGTCTGAGTTAATGTATTAAACAACTTGAGACACCTGGAGATCTGTGCCTTTAGATCAGGACAAATGTTCTGTATGTTAGAAATAAGAGGACAGAGAGTTAAAGTTATAATTGACTCGGGAGCCACAGGCATATATATGTCAAAAGAAGCAGCAAACGCGCTACGGTTACCCTTGCAAAGGAAGGCATTTCCTATTGTACTAATCCTAATTGATAGGACGGAAACAAAGGAAGGACTGATCACCTTTGAAACATCAGTTGTACAAATGAAGCTTAACAACAGACATAAGGAGGATATCCAGTTTGATATCGCTCTTATGAGAGAACATGCGATTATCCTAGGAATGCCTTAGATGAAAACACATAACCCGAGCATAGATTAGATCCGGGAGAAAATGGTGTTTGACTGATATATAGAAGCCTGTGGAACGTAGAAGGACCGTGAAGAGATATGTGCAATATCACACGAGTTAGGAGACTACAACAGACAGGAGGCTCCACTACTGAAGCAAATACCGGTAGAATACTACGAATTTATAGGTATGTTTAAGGAAGAATTTAGCATAGAGGCCCTACTAAAACATTAAATATAAGACTACAAAATACCTTTTATAGAGGGAGCAGAATTGCTAACTAGAAGGACAATTTACCTTATGTTAGAAGCAAAGTTGAAACTACTACGCGAATACATTGAGAAGAATCTGAGGAAAGGATAGATCAAGTATTCGGCGTTAAGTATCTCAAGCCCGGCAAGTTTTGTGCCAAAACCGGACGGCACTGAACGATTGGTCATTGATTATCGAGGATTAAACGTTATAACGAAAAAGGATGTATACCCAATGCTATTAGCTACGGAATTGAGGGACCGCTTCTAAGGAGCACAGTTCTTTACTAAGCTGGACGAGAGAAATGGATTTCATTTGATAAGAATGAAAGAAGGAGAAGAATAGAAAACCGCCTTTAGAACGCGGTATAGACTTTTCGAATACAACGTTATACTATTCGGCCTGACTAATACACCAGCAACATAGCAAAGACTATTGAACAACACTCTAAAGGAATATCTGGACATATTTGTAGTAGTATATCTAAATGACATAATTATCTATTCGAAAACGTTGGAAGAACACAAGAAGTATGTAGGGCTCGTTCTTAAGAAACTCCAGGAGGCAGGATTAGCTTTTAAACTATTGAAGTGCGAATTCTATATGAGGAAAACCACTTTTCTAGGATATGTGATATCTGGAGGAGGAATTGCGATAGACGAAGAAAAGATTAAGACGGTTCGGGAATGGGCGACGCTTAGGTTAGTAAAGGATGTTTAGTCATTCTTAGGGTTCGTAAACTTCTACCGGAGGTTTATTAAAGACTATTCAGTGATAACGACACTACTGACGAACCTAACGAAGAAAGAAGTTGAGTTTGTATAGAATAAAAAGAGTCAACAAGCATTTGATGCGCTGAAGATGGTCTTCACATCTGTACTACTACTTATAACCTTTGATCCAGAGAAGAAAATACAAGTAGAAACGGATGTATTAGACTACGCCTTAGGGGTAGTACTCAGCCAATCTAATGCCGATAGCAAATAGTAACCAGTTACTTACCATTCACGAAAGCTATCTGCAGTAGAGTTGAACTACGAGATATACGACAAGGAACTCTTAGCAATTGTAGACGCTTTTCGAGAATGGAGGGTGTACTTGAAGGGATTAAAGTATGAGGTACAAGTGTTTATAGATCATAAGAACTTAATTTCATTTACGACTACGAAGGAACTCAATAGACGACAAGTAAGATAGTCGGAAACGCTCGCCTCTTACAACTTCAGAATTTCATATGTTAAAGGAACAGAAAACGGACGCGCAGACGCGCTCAGCAGAAAACCGGAATACTTAGAGAACAAGACTCATCCGTCGAATGTAATCTTAAGATAAGAAGAAGAAAGCTTAGTGTTTAACCGGCAGCAACTTGCAGCGGCAAACACTAGTGCGGTCACATCAGACGTACTCACGTAGCAGCTGAGAAAGGCATACGCTAACGATACGATGGCAGAACAGGCCACAGACGGTATCGGAGGATGGCGAAGGAATCAACAGGATATATAGTTCTACGGGAACCGGATATATATCTCTAGTGGGATAAGAAAAGAATTCATTATTAAATAGCATAGGCTACCGGCCTACGGACACCAGGGAATCGCGAAAACAATAGATAGGATATCGTGACACTACTTCTTTCCAGGAATGAGGAAAATGGTAACGAATGTGGTCACAGAATGCGACACTTGTATACGAAACAAGGCCACTAGGCATGTACTGTATGGCAAACTCAAATCACTAGACACACCTTCGAGACCATGGCGAAGTATTACACTTGACTTCGTAGTTAAGCTACCACTGTCGAAGGAACCAGTTACGGGAGTAGAGTACGACTCCATATGTGTAATCACCGACAGATTAACAAAGTTTGGATATATAATACCTTAGAAGGAATCGGCTACAGCTAGCGATCTGGCGTATATGTTCCAAAGGACAATTGTAGCGAATTATAGGATGCTAAAAGAGATAATTTCGGACAGAGATAAGCTATTCACGTCAAAGTTCTGGTTAACCTTAGTCTCCTTATTAGGGACTAAACACAAATTGTTAACAGTATTCTATCCGAGAACGGACGGACAGATAAAACGATTGAATCAGACAATGGAGGCTTACTTACGTTGCTATATCAATTACCAACAGGACAATTGGGTAGAACTACTACCAATGGCACAGTTTACGTACAACAGTGCTGACGCAGAAATAACGGGGACATTACTATTCTTTGCGAATTATAGATGGATACCACAAGTATATCATATGCCATTACCACCGTTGGGAACAGCGTAAGCAGCCACGATTCAAGTCGAACAGATAAAGAAGCTGCACAAAGAACTGCAGACGGACATACAGTTTCTTTCGCAAAGAGCAGCGCTGTACTACAACGCACACCGTAGTATGGGACCTACGCTTAAGAAGGGGGAGAAAGTCTACTTGGTACGAAAAAACATTAAGACGAAAAGACCAAGCGACAAGCTCGACAATAGGAAATTGGGACCGTTTGAGATTGAGAAGGTTGTAGGACCGGTTAATTATAAACTGAGGCTACCTAAGACTATAAATATCCACCCGGTGTTCCACATTTCACTCCTTGAGAAAGCATCGGAGGACGCTTAGGGTTAGGGTTAGGGTTAGGGTTAGGGTTAGGGTTAGGGTTAGGGTTAGGGTTAGGGTTAGGGTTAGGGTTAGGGTTAGGGTTAGGGTTAGGGTTAGGGTTAGGGTTAGGGTTAGGG
>KB205941.1:0-41069 GCA_000328965.1 Ascocoryne sarcoides NRRL 50072
TAACCCTAACCCTAACCCTAACCCTAACCCTAACCCTAACCCTAACCCTAACCCTAACCCTAACCCTAACCCTAACCCTAACCCTAACCCTAACCCTAACCCTAACCCTAAGCCTAACCCTAAGCCTAACCCTAAGCCTAAGCCTAAGCCTAAGCCTAAGCCTAAGCCTAAGCCTAAGCCTAAGCCTAAGCCTAAGCTGTTACAGAGGCGGCATATAAAGGCTAGATAGTAACGCAGACCCTTAATAACTGTGTAGGGCGAATCTGGCAGTACAACTCGGCTCAGCAGCTGTAGCTCATATATAGCGAAGAGGTCGAGGAGCGCCTGTAACTGCGGCCCTTTACAGGGGTATAGTGGCTGCCTCAGGTGTCGCTCCTAGCTGCTGCGGGTAGGTAGGAGGCCGGTCTAGCACTCGACGTAGAACACTATACTATAGGCTAGGAGGTACGAAAACTTAGCTGCTATAATCCCCTCAAGGCGCCCGCGATCCTCTCAAGCCACTGTCAGGTTGTAATTAGGGCTCCCAGGCGGCCCCGGGGGGGTACTAGAGAAGAAATATTTATAAGAGAATATTTATGCCAGAATAGCCTATGCGGCACCCCTGACCGGGGGGGCGATTAGGCGGGGAAAAGATATTTATACCATAAATCCGCGGAATGCTAGGGCTAGTATAATAAAGCAATGAAATCCAGAGAAGGTATATAAACCTAGATACTATTCTGTTCTAACTATCAAATTCCATATGAGACCATGATGTAACTGAAGACGACAAAATTGAGGAAAATATAGAACCTGAAAAGCCTCAAATGCCACAATTTCTCATTAAATTTGCCATTCGCTGAGAACTCAACTTGTCTGGAAATGAAAGATATTGGTCGTTGCTCTTCATCAGCCGTAGTAGATTCCGGGTTTGTGACGCTTTCCTGGTCATGAGTCGACATAGACGAGGGGCTCACGGCATGCTCAACACTTGCATCCGAAATGTCCATGCCCACACGTTGCTCGGTATCGATGCGCCGCCTTAGCATATATTCTTCTGGCTCTGAACTTTCTATGTTTGTTGCACTTCTAGAACTTGCCGTCGATGAATTGTCATTCTGAGACAATGTGTGGTCGCTCGATGTGGAATGGCGTAGCGTTACCTGGGACCCTGGGCTTGAAATACTGTTAGTCTCATCATCGGAATCCTCTATTGTTACTTAGCACGAAGACTCTGGCCTCTTTGAGGGTTGGTGGCTGACCAAAGAATATCTCTATCATGGCAAATGTTGGCAGGATCAACAATAACAGTGGTAATTGCTGCCCAAAACTCCACTGGCTCTCACTGCCGTTCATTCCGTTGTCCCTTGAGCTACACGTGGACGGATTAAAGTGGTAGTCTTGATTAGCGATGACTGACGATAATTATTCTGTGTGTCTGTGGCTTCCTGCAATCTCTTTTGTCCTTGACGAAACTGAGAAGCCGACTGCTGGCAACACTTCTCAAGGAAGTCACAGATCTTTCCTAGCCAAAAGTTGGTGCTTAATGCCTTTAAAATCCAAGGAAGTTTGCTATGATGCGGGAATAGCACTGTTAATGAGAATGCCCATCCTCTCAACAAGAACCAATACAGAATAGCAAGAGAGGTGGTAGCTGGGGGTCCAAAGTCTTGGCTGAGGTTCTGATATCCGCAGAGTGCTGGCATACCATATACTTCAAGCCAATCATTATTTCCAGTCACAGTCCACAAGACAAGCAGTAATGCCCCAAATAAAAGCATCCCAATAGCTTTCCATGTCCGAAAGAAACGATTCTGCTTGATATACTGTTCAACATTGCTAAATGTCATCGAATGTGCCACTGCCGCTGCAACAGCAAGATTTTGCACTGTCGTGAAGTGATATTAGGTAATTTCACAAAGTCTGGCCAGACCTAGGATGGCGATGGAAACGCCAGTGACAAGTTGTTGATCACTCAGAGTAAGATCGCTTTCTGTAGCGCCTTACGGGTCTTGGCTTTGGACTTCATTTTAGCGACATGCTGGATTTTCTTGACGAATCGTATGTCCAGCTGAGAGCGCCCAAAGTCGGCGAACTCGCCGGGTGGGGCAATGAGATAGTCAACAGAGAGTACGATGATTGTGATCCAAGCTGCAACATAAAAGGAGACAATGACCTTTCAACATGTCAGATCACACTGCCAAGGTGAGGAAATTCGCCCCTGACAAGCTTGTACATACTCCAATACCGTCTATATCTGGGTCGGCGTCGAATTGAGTGGTGTAGTTCCAGGGCACAAAACAATTCACAGGCAAACAAACAGACATGATGAGATATAACTGGGTTATAAGATAACTGCGTAAAGTTGCGATAGTTTGTAGGACGTGTTTGCTGCACTAAAATAGTCGCCAAGAGGTGCAACATAGCAGTCTCTTAAATCAGAACTTGACCAAAAGAAACCCAGCCTCAGTGAGGAGACCTGAAGTGAGAAACAACAAAGGCGGAGCTCGGTGTCCGAACATAGCCAAGCCATATCAATACAATGTATATGAGTGACGAGTGAGAATTATTACCAGACCACCATCTCAGGACTGGCCCGTGGTCTAGAGAAGTTCGCGTCTTACCACTGGCTCGTCGCGCGCGAGGACGGCGCTTCAGAGAAGGATACGTTATAGGGAAATTACACCTCATTGGCCATTGTGCGATGCAATGCTTGCTTTTTTGACAAAGGCTGGCAGTCCACATAACAAGTCTTAGAATCGTGACTCGCGGAATGAGTAGCAGCCAGTTACATCTGGGGAATGATATATTTAGCTGCATGATATGCTGCGGTAGGCAGGAATTAAGTTTGGAAGAGGATTGCGAGGAGAAGACAGCAGTCGACAAAAAAAGACAGCAATAGATTTATACTTAAGGTGAGGCCCGCGAGACTCGCATCGAAGCGCGGAGCAGCAAGGGCACTCGGGCAGCCTGGCGTACAAGGGGGCCTATGCGGGGAGATTCCCGGATGTACGAAGGGCTAAGATATAAAGTAGGTAACTCTTAATTACTTCTTTACTTATTAAAATATAAGATATCATTAATAGCTTTAATTTTCCTTAATTAAGTAATCAAGTATATTATAAGACCCTTCCTTAAGGACCTTAAGGAATTCTTTTATATAAGGAAGTGCGCTTTAGCCTAAAGCAATTCCTTATATTAAGTTTTTATTATAAACTCTTTTTAATATATATATTTAAAAAGAATATGCAACACTATTATCAGGATTTAATATCCACTTAACATAAATTTTAATATAACACTTAAAGTTATAAAAACTTAATAAGAGCGCGGGATCTTTAAAATAGAGCGAAGGCGGAATACTTTTAAAATAACTACATGACTCTTTGGGTATATAACTTTGTAGATTAAATTACGAAGGACTTTCCTTCTTCGTCTTTATATATTAACGCCCTGTCTTAAAAGATGAATTTCCAGGCTACATGAGACAAAAGCCCCTGCTCGACCCCGCATTTATTCAACTAATAGGTTTCCAAAGTCAACAAATTGAAAGAAATCCTCTTCTCTCTCGTTGCTTGAGGAATTCGGGGCTGCTAGCTTATAGCTATAATTTTCTATAATGTTGCCATCAAAATCAAAAAGGGGAGTATTAACAGGGGGCTGGAAGCTATTGAAATCCTCCCAGTCTTGTAGGATTTCCGAAAATTCGTGGTTCGTGACCAGGACTTCATTGCCAGCCAACGACGTTGATTCTGGGAAAGTGACCTGGATGGAAGGCGTAGGATGGCACTCAGCCATTTCCTCCATGATTGAGAACTCGGGAATTTCAGGGGATGAGTGACCACTGAGGACCACACCTCTAGTTCTATACTGCCCAACCGTCATACCCGTGATCTTCTTGAACACTCTGCAGAAATGGCTCTCCGTCAATCCAACCTCAATAGCCAATGCCTTGACAGCCCATTTGTCATCTCCTCTAACTTCTTGCCCAATAAGCTTGCATGCTTTCGCAACCGCAATTCGTTGCGGATCGCCTTCATCTTCGCTGGTGTTTGGGCGACAGCGTTTGCATGGGCGAAATCCATCCGCCTCCGCTTGAGTGGGGGTGTCATGAAAGATTATATTGGCGCGTCGTGCAAGGCGAGATGGACAGGTAGGCCGGCAATATATTTTAGTTGTTACAACGCTGTAGATGAATGCGTTGGCGGCGAGAGGATTGCGAGATTGAAGGGCAGCCCAGCGGGTTTTTCGTGATGTGAAAAAGGGCATTTTGAAGAGGTGGAGAGGGGTTCAACAGGAGCTCTGACAGAGTGAGATGAACTTTCAACACGCAAAATCGTATGAGATGAGTTTATGCCATCGATATTTTATGATTTAAGATGGCCTGTGATGGTTGTTGCGAATGAGGTTTGACGGTGGATGGACTTCAGATGTGGGATGGCAAGGGATGAGTCAGAAGCTGCTCTCGAAGTGGCCAATCAGAATCATCGCTGTTAGAGAATTCTTCCCATTGCTCCTAGCATATAACTTAGCCAGAGCAATTTGTGACAGGATACCATCGTCGTTCTCCATCCATTTTCCTCCCCTCAACAAAGATGGTTGTCACAGAATATCAAGAGGTATGACCCTGCCCGCCTTTTTGACGAATTGCCCCTGATAAGACAAGCGAGTGTATACACTTCTCCGCCAGATCCCATCCGGGAGAGTTTCTTCGTATGCCGCACTTTCGAAGGCTTTGTCATCCTCACCCCGAGCTGTCGGTGGCGCATTAAGACGAAATCCTTTTGCGCCCGTGGTACCGTGCCATCGTGTGATCAATTCTGATGGAGTAAGAAACGAACTTGAGGTTTAGTTGAGAGGAACTGACGTCCTGTAGTCGCTTGGTGGATTTAAGGGCGAGCCACAAGATGCACCTTCAGGGGTCAATCAAGTCGAAAAATTGCGGCTCTTGAAGGTTGAAGGGGTCTTGTTCGACGGAGAAGGGTTTCTAGTAGATGGAAGTAGATGGTGGAACGAGTTTACAGAGTAGAAAACATCTGGAAGCTGCTTAGCATGCTGGATAACTCTTTTGTGAACAGAAATCTTGTTGACATAGTACTTTCAGAATGATTAACATTCAATTAATGTAGCAATTGGGGTCTGAGATATCAGAGTATTACGATGATAGTTGTGGACTATGCTGCACTGGTTTTCTATACTCAATAGTCAAGTCGGGTTTCGACGTGTCTGAGCGCCGCGGGCTTCTCCCACCTGTGCGTTATAAACCGGAGAGAACGCTTGGATGAGTCGTCATGATTCGAAGATGCCGGCCACCGCTGATTTCCAAGATAGATATATTGCTTTAAAAGAGAAGATGTCGGTCATACCTGTCCGAACAAAATCTGCAATAACAGCTGGTGCTGTCAATTAATTACATTAAGCTCTAAGCAACTTCATTATCATCCCTTTATCTTTTACGGGCTAATTACATCCTTGGACCTAGTGCCAACTGCGATTGCTAGAAGGGTAATTATCTCAACTATCATAGCAGCTTCGGTGTCGGCAAACTTTATTTGCTATAGTTGATACCACCTCAGTCGGAGTTGAGGTTTCTTATCTAGACTTGCTCCCACTGTAGCCAATTGGGCCGGTGTCAGCGTCCAGTAAATAACACTCTGACGCCGCCCGTGTAAAGCTTGCTTCTATTGTAACCAATAGGCGCCCCTGACCACACCGCTATTCTGGTTCAAGCGCACTCTGTCACTTTGCACAGTAATGCTCTAGATCCACCTCGTTGCACAGTTTCTGTATTTCTCATGTTTAACTGGTCAATTTAACCACAATCAATCAAGTCGGCTCAGTGACTCAAAGCCAGTGCTTGCCATCAACTAAAGCATCTCCGAAGATGCGCGGAAGAACCGTAGAGACGGTTCCGCCTGACCCATGAGGAGTAGTATATAAGAGAAAGTCGTCTGCCAGTTTTTAAATAAGATGCCCAAGCCAATCTTCACTCGCTATAGCATCGCATTTATTCAGAAACTCAATCATGCGTAGCGAAATCTCCCCAGCAATCCTCTATTGGGGCAGTATCGTGGTCCTCATTACAACCGAAAACGAAGACGGGACCCCAAATATTGCACCGATGTCCTCCGCTTGGTGGCTCGGCCATCGTTGTATGCTGGGCCTCATTTCATCATCTCAAACAACCATCAATATGCGCCGTACCAAGCAATGCGTCCTCAATCTGGCGTCCGACTCCATGGGTGACCAGATCAATGCCCTCACTCGAACTACTGGCTCTACAATAGTCCCATCACTGAAGATCGACCTCGGATATCGGTATGTGAAAGACAAATTCAACCTGGCCGGATTGACACCCATTCCATCTGATCTTGTTCGACCACCCTGTATTGAGGAGTGTCCAGTTCAGATGGAAGCAGAGCTTATGGGTGTTCATGAGATGATGAAAGATATGCCTGGGCGGGAAGGCGCAACTGTTGCACTCGAAGTCAAGATTCTACGGGTCCATGTTGAACATAGCTTGAGAATGCCTGGCTACCAGAATCGTATCGATGCGGACAAGTGGCGACCGATGATCATGAGTTTTCAGGAGCTCTATGGGTTGGCGCCTCAGAGGACCGTCTCATCACAGTTGGCGAAAATCAAGGAGGAAGCTTATCGAGTCTTGACCAAGCCCGAATTCGAGGTACAAGACGGAGGTGTGGATGAGAAATGCGATGTAGCTCGGACCTAAAGATAATAGTGCAAGAGATCCAAGAGGTGTTAGGCATAGGACAGAGAAGTACTGGCAGGGAAATAATAGATTTTACCTCACTAGCATGGATAGGCAGCAGTTGAATTTTACAATCACTTAGCAATACAATCTAACCAAAATTTCATGGGTGAGAACGAAGGCGTTCGCTGTTGATTTGTTGGTTCCGACTCTCTGACATTTTGCATTCGCCTAGTATTTAACATACCAAGGTTAGACAACAGTCGAGTTTAGTGCTGCTTCATCAGGCATTAGAGTTTGGTTCCCGGCTGCTCATTAACACTCATCTTGCTAGGCCAGCTAATACTACGCTTCTACTAGTATTAGAAAAGGGCTGGTCAATTCTTTTATGTGGAAAAGAATTTGTATTAAGCAAGGATCGCCTGGATGCCACGAGCTGATTAGTTCGGCATCTTTACTTGGGCAACAGTGGATGGCACAATTGATTGTTAGCCGGAAGTTTTACCATTTATATTCTTATCCATAATTAAAAGTGGATGTTACATTTACTACTACACAGTGAACTCATGCGGATTGAGGTCGGTTCCGTCCAGTGCGGTTATTGCGATCTGGTCTGGCCAAATATACTGTCTACGTCTGGCCTCAGGCGAGATACATCTTTCGGAGCCCCGTAGGAGGACAAATTTAATCAAGTTCTATGCACCAGACTTGAGCTCCAGCATGCGAGGATTGATATCAATCGCGGCTTAGTCATACACATGAGATGGTCCTCTCTTGAGATTGGGAATTCCTTTATATTTAACTACATGAGGATTCAGGACGTGTAGGTGGTGAGAGTCCCGTCAGTGCCGCAATATCCGGCGGGAGGTTCGTATACCACGAATCCAGCGTACTTTCAAGATCTAACGGTGAGTATCTAAGATCAAAGAACTGGACCGGGAGTGACGACATTTGCACGGCCGTCTTATGTTCTGCCACTGCAGTGCGTAATATAATCTCGTATCGACGGGCCAATTTCCAGCGGTCGCTGCAGAGATTCAAGGCATATGCTAGGGAGTATAGGTTGGTCGGAACATTGGCGTCGAGAGCCTTGGAGTACACTTGAGTTGAACGTCAGCAGCCGGTGGTATTTCTGGGGAATTGCTAAACACTACCGATGTAAAATCTTGCCGCCGTGAAAATAGATAGGACGAGATGAGGGTTGCATATGCGAAGTTCATTATCGTTCACCCGGCGGATCTTTGCTGTCATGTTCTCACATGCATAAACACAGCGGTTAGTAGCATATGCCCACTGATGGGAGATGGTCAGCTTCATTCGCGATCGCTCAAGGTTACTTACATCATCATAGTCTCGCTCTATACCTTCTGGATACGGTGCAAGGTGTTGGAAGAGTACAATCACCGCGCTGTCCAGCAGACCGTCAGTTCCGAGTTAGGACGTGAAGGCTTGTGAAAACATACGTGTTCAAAAGACAATTCGTCAGCACAATATTTGGATCCATCTCCGCGCGTTGCTCTTGAGCAAACTCTGCATTAATCAAACGAAAAACAGCAGCAACAAACTCTTCTCTCCAATTCGTCAACCTCTCATCCAGTTGTTGCGCTTCGCTTTGCCACGCTTCTCTCTGATCACTGATGCTCAAACTCAAAGGCTTTCTGAGGAATTCATGCACAGCACCTAGCTCGCTTGCAACCAAGATATTGCATAGTGAAAAAGCGGAAGAGTATTTGAAGGAACCGAACGACCCCACGTTGATGATGTGCTCGTGGAATGCCCATAGAGAATCACTGCAGGGCAGGACAGAATTGGGTAGAGGGGGCATTATGGGAACATTCCAGTTGGCTCCTAGAGTGGACATGCTGTCTAGCATCTCTGTCATCCAGTATGCTCGAATCCGCTCCTCTCGATCGATAATTGTGTTGGGTAAGGGTCGGATGCGAGGCGATACGGTGGCCGTGCCATTGAAATGCTCGCCCTTTTGAACGACAAGTTCTCGCAAACCTAGTTGAAGACTCAACCTATTTCCTGTTAGACACGTATATTTAACGCTAAAGGAGCGAAGAATCGCGAGGAAGAGCAAGCGGAGGGTCCAACCTTTTGCAAAGGGCAATGAAATTCCAGAACTTCCCCATTTCGCCGCGGCCGTACTCGTTATTCGACAAAATCAGCAGGCTCTGTATCGACTGGAGTGATATGTTGCCTATAGCCTCTAGCAGTACGGAATCCCTGATGGTTTCCGCCCACTGGGCTCGCTCTTCCAAAGTATAAGACTGGCAGTGGTGGATAGTGACAGCTACGATGGCTTTGATGACGAGGTATCTGTCACAGGATTGGACCGTCGGCGACGTTTGCAGGGCTTCCAGTAGTGATGGTTGGTGGAGAATGGGAAACCATGTGTGATATTTTTCAAACCAAGCTGTGCATAGCTCTGTGACGGTACTCGAGGAGAGAGGGTCGAGTGTGTTGTGGGAGTGTAGCTCGGAACCGAGACCATTCCTGCCTGCGTATTGACGGATCTGTGGACTAGGGCGTGTGTGGAACTGGTCAAAGTCGAGTATATGGGTCTGTGGTTGTGCATTTGTTTCGCCCGATGGAACCACTGGGCCCAAAGGGCTAGCCACCGTAATTGGAGTGGTCTCTATAGACCGAGGAGATGTGACGGATCGAGCAGATGGAGCCGCTGACGCTGCCGAGGCTGCAAATGCAGACAATGCTGCGGCCCCATCGTGAAGCTCGATATCCCCTTGTGAATCCGTGTAGGTATCGCCAAGGTCCATGGGATCACTTCGCGCTTGTCCCTTTAACTCAAGCTCCTCGACTCTAGCTTCCAGATCAACTGCAGCGAGCGAGGTTGGTGAGATTCAGTTTCTCCTCGGGAGATCGGTCAACTAACCCATACGCTGCTCTAGCTGAGAGACAAATCCGGCACGTAAACCTGGCTTCCGCTCGGTCGAGGCATATTCGCATTCGAAATTGTGCTTCTGGCAAAGCCCGCAGCGAGGACGACGGCGGTCGCAGGCGACTTTGCGTTGACGGCAGACCGAACACCTGGAAGAGAGGGGTTATTAATAACGGAGCATCGGAGAGCAGCAACTTCCGACATACACGCTCTTACTCGGTCTAGGAGCATTGGCATTTGGAGCTGGTGTTGAGAGTCCAGACATTGCAAGTTGTGGTGAGGATGGCAGACATTGGACAATGGGCGAGGAGGAAGATGGCCCGTCGGAGGGCGACGGCCCGTTGGGGGATCGGCCCGTTTATGAGCCTGAGGCAGAAAGGGAGAGTGTGGTCCCATCACGTGGAATTGCTGATGTAATCATGCACACGTGCTCCTCTCGTCCCATTCTAATCTTCTTCTATTCTCTAAGTACTCTGTTCTCTAACCTCCTAACCCACTCCAACACTTTTGCGCCTCTTGTTCTCTTATTTGAGAGCCAAACAAGCATCCGTCTTTCTTCTTTTCTTGTTCTTAGAGAGCTAAGCAAGTGCGTTGCAATTTCGAATCCTCTTTTCCTTTTCTGTTTTTCTCTTCTTCTTTTACCCTTTTTTCTTTCTTGATTTTTTATGTCCTTAGTCTATTTAGCTGCTTTCTATATAGAGTTAGGCTAAGCAATCTCGAACCCAGGACAGCGACGCTTGTGTATGCTCCACAACCTTTAAGGCTACCATACAGGAGGTATAGTCATCAGGAAGATATTCTCCGTCTTGAGAGTATCACAGCGAGTATTTTCTGCCGTGGACACTTTGGTTCCGCAGCGAAAGAAACCGATCGAGTGATTCTCAACTTTTGCATTGTTGAATTCTAGCAGATCATCTACCGCAGGCTTTGCAGCCGCGTTGGTTGTTTCTTAAGCGTGGTAATAAACATTCTGTCGTTCCCTTCAGCAACAGCATCCACCTCTCGTAGATTCTCCGATACATCATCCGCCTTCAAAACATTATCTACCCCCCCCCCCGCAATTTCCTCGTCGGCCTCCAATCGGTTCTCCAAAATATCATCCGCATTCAAACCATCCGTCGAATCGATCCGCTGATATGCCGCGGGAGTATCAGCAACGATGCCGGAAGCCACATGCCTCTTCGCCAGCCTTTCTCGAGCAACGTCCCTCTCGATCGACACGAACCATCTCTCATCCATCAGCTGCGCCGCCGACTTCCACGGTTCGCGATCCAACGATATGTAATTCCCCTCCAAAAAGATTATCCGTGAATCAACCGAAATGGCTATGCTATCCGCCACTGGATCTTTGATCGCGTGGTCGAAGTTGGGTGCATAGATCGTGTTCGACGCTGCGGTCAACGGCTCGCGAAGTTTCCCGACTAATTCGCAGAATTTCTCGGCGTCGAAGGTAAAAGCAGCTCCTCGTCGATGGATAGCTTCTTCGGGATTCGGCATGGCCGCAAGACGTGCTCTGGAGTAGTGATAGCCGTCCATCGGTATGTCCACGGCAAAGTTGGGGAGGTCTTGGTTTCGATTCCGCCGGTAGATATTGTTGAGGCTGCTAGCCATGCGAGCCGCGAGAGTCGTTTTTCCTGACTCGACTCATCAACCATTGGTCATTCACTAAGGACGGGTCTGCATCACCAACCCGAGCCTGGAATTCCTGCAATACCTATAAGGATTCTTTCCGTCGATGGGGTTTTCTCATAGCGCTCTGTATGGCAAAGCCAGCAGTTATTATCGAGAATGATTCGTCAATGGTTGGAGAGGCATACCCCAAATCTTTTGAGAGAGGCGAGAGATCTCCTGCTCGAGAGTAGTTCTTGTCGAAACAGGCATGATCAAAAGAAAAGGGGAGTGAGCTGAGGACAAGCACAACGGTAAAAGAGAAACAAAGGACGGCCACAAGACGTAGGAACAAGGTCCTCAACGCCTCAGACTTCTATGGGTCACAACGGCTTTAAATGTGCCCTTGTCTCATCTATCTTGACTTTATTGTTCCTCTTTGATAGTTGAGCTTGCGGGCCGTCTCGCCCCGTGTACGGGGAAGGAAACATGACATGACCTTCTCTACGGTCCTCTGCCGAAGTGGGGCCTGCGGGGTTTGATAGAGAATGGTACGAAAGACATGAAATGCCGAGAAGTTTTCTTCGTAGGTGGGGGTGGGTTAGCTGGAGTGAGATGAACGGGGGTTGCGAGGAACGACCAAGGAACGCAACCGACCTTCGGATCTACAATACCGTGCCCCTTTTTCCTGGACCCACATGTGACACTCCCTTCATGCGGCGAGTCGTGTGAGCCTCCCACTCACTCGGGGACCCCAGAATTACCCCATGCACCCAGGATCTTGGGTTTCTAGCTGGACCTAGGTTGGCCTTGGATGGGTCCGGGGTTTGCGAAGCTATTCAGGCCATAAGCATGGAGCATGCGGAGGTCACACGGGCCGCCCTCGACATATATACCATACATCAATCGGCGGGCTGAGGATGGCGGCTCTTGAGAATCATCGTCGTCTTCACTGATCGTCTCCCTCGCAGCCTTTCCCAGTGCAAGAGAACATCTGTCTGCAAGAGAACATATATCCTACCTTTGCCACATTTCGCAGCCATGCAACAACGGTACTTTGGTTGCACCGGAGGATGGCTCACCTTCTGGGTGACCGTCGCCTGCACTACGTCGATGACCTTGTTTGGTTATGATCAAGCAGTTTTTAGTCAGTCCCGCTCTCCTACACTCAAGCATGAACTCCCATCTAATACACTTCAGGCGGCGTGATCGTGACGCCCGACTTTCTCCAGGCCATGAGTCAGCCAGACGCCAATCTAATAGGGACCATCACGTCCATCTACGATGTGGGTTGTTTCTTCGGCGCCTTGTCCGGAATTGCTTTTGAATCCAAGCTGGGCCGAAAATGGTCCATCATGATCGGAACTGTGGTCATGATGATCGGAGCCATTCTCCAGATTACGGCCTACAGCGTCCCTCATATGCTCGTAGGTCGTATCATCGCCGGACTGGGGAATGGTCTGAATACCGCCGCAGCCCCTGTATGGCAGAGTGAGACGACCAAAGCAAGCTGGCGGGGAAAGCTGGTTGTTTTGGGTCTGGTCCTGAACGTGGCCGGCTTCTGTATTGCCAACTGGGTCACCTTCGGCTTCTCTTACTTGGACGGAAGTATCTCGTGGCGCTTCCCCCTGGCTCTTCAGCTCTTGTTTGGTATTGTGATTCTCGCAACTGTTCCATGGCTACCGGAATCCCCAAGGTCGGTCCCCATCCTTGGTAGAGGCGAATCAACGTTAACATAAACAGATGGTTGATCTCCAAAGATCGTGTAGAAGAGGCGACACAGATCATTGCCGACCTGGAAGGTGACAACGCCACCCCGGACAGCTTGGTCGTCATCGCCGAGAAGAACGAAATCCTGCGCCTGTACCAAGCCGAAAAGAAGTTTGGGGTTGGATGGTGGGACCTTCTCCGCGGGAGAACCGACCAGAGCGGGCCCGGAACCTTGAGGCGTTTCCTTCTAGGTGTGGGCACCCAAATGATCGTTCAATTCTCCGGCATCAACGCAACCTCATACTATCTCCCGATCGTTTTGACTAGCTCCCTTGGTTTTGAGAACAAAAAGGCTCGTCTCCTCACGGCCATCAATGGTATCCAATACACCTTCTTCTCTTTCGTTGGGATGATGATGATTGATACATGGGGACGACGAGGAGCTATGGTTCTGGGTGAGTTTCCCACTATGACTCCCGGTCATCAAGCCTTACTAACCCTGTGTATAGGAACATCTTGCTGTGCTCTCTGCTACCTCGTCTTGACCGTGTTGGTTCGCTACAATCAGTTTAGCACCGGCTCCCTCAAAGAGTCGTACGGCGACGGGGCCGTTGCAATCATCTTTCTGTACTATGCGTGCTTCGGTGCCGGCTGGCAAGGGACAGCGTGGCTATACAACACAGAGATCAACTCCCTTCACATGCGAATGAAGGGCGCATCCGCAGGCACGGCAGCTCAATGGGCGGTCAACTACATGGTCGTCCAGATCACCCCCATCGGCATCCAGAACTTGCAATGGAAGTTCTACGTCATCTGGCTCGTCTTCAACTGGGTCTCGATTCCGATTCTCTATCTCTTCTACCCCGAGACGGCGAATCGCAAGTTAGAAGACATCGATATGATGTTTCATGACGGACTCCGGACCTTCGTTTTTCTTGACAAAGATGCCATCTCGATTAAGCGACCCGAGAAATATGCCCGGGTTGACGAGGAGGAATTGGCGAATGCTGCCCAGGAAGCCAAGGACGATGGAGTTAAGCTCGGGGAGATGATGGCGGTGGAGTCGAGACACGAATATGCGGTATAGGAAGCGTAGGACTAGAGATTGGGGGCATTCGGGCTCGAGAGCATTCCCTTCTCAATCTTTTCTCAAATGAGAATATAAATAAATTAGAAAGATTACGCCAGGGGTTCGCAAGGGCCCGCTGCAAATCATAACTTGTTTCGGGCAGTCATACCAAATGGAGAGCTCATTCCAAATCATATATATTGCTCCCAACTTTTAGATGTTGTATTTAGCATTGTAGCTTTAAAAGAATGTCTAAAATAGAGCATACTATATACTAGGGCCGATGCTTCACCGTTTAAAGGCACCTCCCTCTCGGATAATAGGTCAATTCAGCCACATATATAATTAAAGATCTCTACTTCATTTACTACACTTGATATTTTCATCTTATTTTGATCAAATTTTTAATGGAAATATACCCTTTTACAAGCATATATAAAGGTAATATATACTCATATAATATAAAATTCAAGTTCCTGAGTATAAAGAAAGAAAATTAACTGAATAAGAGCATTTATTAAAAAGCTTAATCTAAGATTAGAAAATACCCCTCCAAAAGTGTAATCACATCTATGAATGTATAATCTAATATAAGTATTCGTATAAATGTGATAGTCTTCAGGCGAAAAGAAACTTTAAAGTTGTTTTAATACAAATGTTAAAAAGTAGTCCAACAAAGTCTGCATTTCAATATATAGAATTAAAGTAGATATTTTTACTAATCTCACTATATTTCGTTGATAAATTTAAATTTAAATGAAACTCGCAAAAGTATTTATAATAGAAGTCTCATTTATTTTTTTAAATGGATCTCTAAACTTACCAGGTAAGGCCGAAAGAGCTTGGGGTTATAAGGGTGTTATAAATTATTCTGTCGCTCAGGCTTTAGTCTGTGTAAGGTGCTATTAGACATAGAGTGGTTTATATATTTGGATTGAGAGGTGTGGGGAGAAATAGTTAAGGGGCCTGAGGAGGGCTCGAGGGAGGTTTAAAAGGGTTTATAAGACTAGGTGTTGTGGTAGAAGTTATGATGGCAAAAGATATTAATAAGGAAAGGGTCGAGAGATAAGCAATTATACACTCACTACAAAGCCTTGTTTGTAAAGGAGATATAGTTATAACTTTTACGAACACTACTTTCTTCACTACGCCCCTAAGCTCCACCTTAGAAAGACACACTCCCTCCTCTTCCCCCGTGATTCCATCTACACAAGCTGCTCAAATGGTCGATCGACCGGGGACCGAAGATCCGTCACGCCTTTATAGAAATCAACAGTCTTAACCGCACGTTCGACAATGCCTTGGGCTGTCATGTGGAATTTATCATAGACACTAGGTTGGGTCCTTGGTTAGCCCATGCTCAACTCAAAATCTTTTTGCAGTGAAGTATAGCATCAATACAACTTACGCTTGCCAAGGTCCGCTGGCGCCGAATCGATTGATTCCAAACTGGACGTGGGAGTACTGTATAAGGTGATTTCGTTCATTAGCTAAGAGCGAATCAAATATGAGGAATGAGAATGCGAATGAGAATGGGCAGTAGAAGAGAAGGGCAATTGAAATAAACCTACCCTTTCCCAGCCCCGAGTTGATAGAGGCTCAATGGACAGAATGGGGATACCGGGTTTCAGAACAGATAGTTGATAGGCTTTGGGTTGAGTGTCGAATATTTCTTGGCAGGGGAGACTCTGTGAGACGCGGAATTAATTAGCGAGGCATTGGCAAACCTGGTCGGCTATGGATCACTAAATATACTTACAACGACTCGAGCTATGATGTTCTGTTCCTGGAGAAGTCGTGCTGCATCGAGACAGAGACTGACTTCGGACCCGGTCGACACGAGCGTGATTTCTGCCTCCAGATTCTCGAGGATCACGTAGCCGCCTTTGGAGGCTTTGTCTATGGTGCTGTTGACTAAATGGGGTAGATTTTGGCGGCTGAGCGCGATGATGCTGGGTGTTTCTTTGGCAGAAAGAGACATCAGATAGGCGGCGCTGGTTTCATTACTGAGGTGGGGGTGTTAGTTATGAGCTCTTGTGTTCAGGGCGAGCATATATATATATATATATATGAATTTAATGGGAAGAAATACCCATCTGCGGGTCGCCAAACATGCAGGTTCGGCATGGCTCGGAAGTGTGCCAGCGTCTCGATCGGTTGATGAGTTGGTCCATCTTGACCCAATGCAATCTTTTACATTGGAGCATCAGTATATATACAGAGCTGTGAGAGTGGATTTGGATTGGAGCCTACGCTATCGTGTGTGGCAATCCAGATTACGCGGTGCCGGCCTAGGGCTGACACACGAATCGCCCCCGCGGCGTAGGAGACGAAGTTGAGAAATGTTCCTCCGCATGGGATGAGGTTGGCTCCGTAGGCTGCGATGCCGTTCATTGTTGCTCCCCTAGGAATGGTTTGAACATGAAATTTCGATTCGAAAAGGCCAGTTGTTAGAGAAGGAGAGAGTGATTACTTACATGGCGTGTTCTCTCAGTAGCAGACCTTGAATGTTAGCTTTAAATGTGTGTTTTCACGTCACGAAGGTAGGAAAGGAAAAGACTTATCTCCCCAACGCAGATAGCGACCTGCCTCCTGTCCAATCCCCGTGTTTGGGGCTTGAAAGTCAGTGGCATCTTTCCACCGGGTTAAATTTGAGGATGTTAAATCCGCGGAGCCGCTCATGAGCTCCGGTAAGGCGCGCTGAATAGATTCGAGCACGATTTCTGAAAGCTTGCGACTGGCGAGCGCCTGTGTTTGATGGGAGTGAGAACTTGGCTTTGGGGCTTCTCTGTCTCGAACGGAGATGCTTACTGGATCGGTTTTTTGGTATGTTGGTAACTAGCATAGAACAATCAGATTCTGCTGCTGCTAACTTGGAGATGGGAAACTCTTACATTATTCTGCCAGTCCTCAGGTAGGTTGCCGGCAAGACGACGGGAAAGCTCTGCGTGTAAGTCCTCGTGTTCGAGTTTGTATTTCTGAAATCTTTCATTCCATTGAGCTTCTGCGGCGGCACCTTTCGCGGCACGGGCGTGGTACAACTCATAGACCCTGAATCTATTAGATATACAAATATTTGTTGTAAACTTCGGAAGATATCGTACTCTTTTGGGACAGTGAATGGCGTGGGGGAGATGCCGAACTTCTCCTTGAGCTGTTGGATATCATCTGCTTTAAGTGGGGAGCCATGTACGCTTGCAGTGCCTTGATGCAATGACCCGTATCCGATTGTAGTGGTCACCTTTATGATAGAAGGTTTATTCTTGACCGCAATTGCAGCTTCGATTGCCTGGTCCATGGCATCAAGATCAGTATCTCCTAGCTAGCGATTAACTGAATTCTTGATACCTCAGAGAATTTCATGAACTAACCGTCACAAACGTGCTGAGTGTGCCAACCGTAGGCCTCGAAACGTTTCAGGACATCTTCAGTGAATGTTGAGTTAATGTTGCCATCTTTTCGTATCCATCAGTCTTATTTTTGAAACAGTATTACCTCAGTCGGGTGGGCAGAGGCCAACTTACCAATGCAGATATTATTATCGTCATAAATAGCAATCAGGCTTCCCAACTGGAGATGGCCAGCTAGACTATCAAATCCAAAAATTAACATAGAATTGAAGATAAGAAGAATAAACCTACGATGCTGCCTCAGATGCAACGCCCTCCATGGCACACCCGTCCCCAAAGATGACAAAGGTGTGGTTGGAGAAGAGCTCGAAGCCGGGTTTGTTATAAAGAGCTGACATGTGGGCTTGTGCCACTGCGAGGCCAAGCGCATTAGCGAGCCCTTGGCCCAGAGGCCCAGTGGTGACTTCTACCCCTGGTGTATCGTGTGATTCTGGGTGACCGGGGGTTCTAGATGCTAATTGCTATTATAACAACAATGCTCATATTAGGCAGGCTTGAAAAAATATTGAACCTGAGGACTTGGAAAGTTCTTACACGGAAGGCTTTTAAGTCATCCATGGATAGATATCCGTATAAATGCAAAAGAGAGTAGAGTAGTGCGCATGCGTGGCCTAAGCAGCAGTTAGTCGAAAGTCATACACTTGCATTGTGTGAGGTTTATAGAACCATTCGAGAGCACGAAACGATCTCGGTTAATCCAACTCTTGTTCGTCTTGGGATTCAATTTCTATTTCTTATGAGTAAATTAAAACCATAAGGAATTTAACATATACAGGAGATGGTCACACACCATGTGTTTAAATAAAACATGTGCAATGGGAGCAAGACCCAGAGGTGCACCTGGGTGGCCCGACTGCGCTTTGAAGATAGCATCGACCTAAGAGACGTCATGAGTATTTGTTCTCATATTGCTGAGTTGCATCGGTGAGACGGAATAGTGATGTGAGTTTGCACATACGGAAAGAGCCCGCAGAGTGTTGATAGCGACCATGTCGGTCCTCCCAAATTGAGTTTGTGTCATGTTATGCAAGATAGAGGGCAAACAAATATATTTGAAAGTAAGTTAGTTAAACTTGTCTAGAAATAAACAAATCTTATGGAATAAGGAAGTCGTCAAGTTCCCATTGCAGCAGCAGCAGCAGCCCACGGTCGTCTTATACAAATCCCCACGTTTCTCAAAGCGGATTCAGCGGGGATTATCATAGTAGAGACTAGCTATTGGGATTTGACACAATGGCACTATACTAAAAACCCCAGAAGCTACTGATAGCTTCCACGTCTAATTGATCTCTCTCTGTATTTCGTAGTGTACTCACCGAACCCAGCTGAAGGTATGATATGCCCGATGTTTCGGCGGCCGACGGCCCGTCGAGATTAAACGAATATGCGCCGCAGAGTGAGTTGGCATAACCTGCGGATAACGTCCCACTCTTTGGGCCATGGGACGAAAAACTTGTTAGTAAAGTACTGTTTCATCGCGCAATGATGGTCCAGGTGTTAGGGTTGGGTCAAACACTGGCACCTTCTTGATCGAGAAGATGTTAATTGGCAATCTCACTGGCTCTGGAGTTGACTGTTGTTGACTCCTCAGAAGACTGATGTACGATACTCTTACCTTTAGGAATAAATTGCTCGAGATATCTTGAAAGTTTTGGTAGTCGCAGCTGGTTTTTATACTCTGATCCACAGATTGCTAAGACTGGTCTAGCATAGCCTACATGTACATACTTATATAGCTGCATCCGAACACCTGGATGGCTCTTGATAGAGTACGATGATCCTTTATATAATTGTAATTTTTCCGCATAGAACCATACATGAACCCGTCCCTTTCAAACAAAGTACCGGTATGAGAATCTGCTGTGTGGCCAATACCAATTCGCTCATAGCTTGAGTTAACTTCGTCGCCAGACCCACCAGCCGGTACTACGAGGAGGAAGTAGGTGATAGCAGTGGGGCCCAAACTTTGATCGGAGCGCTGAGAAATCACGACAGCTAGACACTCCTCTATAGTCTCCCCGAGGCTGGGTTTCAAGAAGTCTCGGTATCCCATAGCAAACATAACACCGTCAACACCGTATATGTCCAGTATTAGTGCCAAATACGGGTCATTGAAAGGTCGTAACCCGTGTGCAGTTTTGCACCAGACGTTGGTGCACAAGGCATAAAGCTCAAGACAACTGGATCTTATAGCTCCGTGAGGATTGTCAGAGGGATTCGTCAGAATAGCTTCAGCTCGAAGTATTCTAGCTGGTGGTATTGGGGAGTCGCTCATATGTGTAGATGTACTTTCATATAAGTGTTGAACAGGGCCTTCGAGTGAGGCCCAAGACCAGGAAGGAGCTCTCCATTCCTCGCTCCTTCGCTCTTGGACGACATCTCTGCGTCCAAGGTATAGTCTATACCAGAGTAGCCCAGAATGAATATCCTCAAGCCAAATCCCAGAAACGTAGCGAAAGCCTGTGGCCTCGTTGAAGATCTTAGCGATGCCCGAGATTGCTGGGAATATGTCGCCTCTAAATGTCAATTGAAGGCCTGAGTATTGAGATACCACTTTGTACCAGCTATCCATGATTTGGCGCATGTTATTTCTAGGAAACTGAAGGGAACGCTTGAAATTTTGGTCCTCCCACTCTATGCTCTGACCTTGCTGAGTATATACTTGCAAATTGCTCTCTCGCGCTGATATAGTAAGACACTCCCAGAATAACTCCCTGTCACTAAAATGTATAATCCTGGGTGAAACCAGTCTCTCTTGTAACACCCAAGCTCGCTGGCTAAGCGGCGACTGCTGGAAGACTTCGCTCCACGGGCTTTGAGAACGTCGAAGGTTGAGTCCAGCTTGGAATTGCACGACCGAGATAGGCGGCCGAGGATGAAGAAACC
Source organism: Ascocoryne sarcoides NRRL 50072 (assembly GCA_000328965.1). NCBI lineage: Eukaryota > Fungi > Ascomycota > Leotiomycetes > Helotiales > Gelatinodiscaceae > Ascocoryne > Ascocoryne sarcoides. The sequence goes on from KB205941.1 coordinate 20,277, forward strand.
CATCTCCACCGCCATGGGCACTGAGAGCTGATATATCCACGGCACAATCCCTGTAATACTGCCCCATTAGGGCAGCCTCTTTAAGCCAATCGTCAAAGTCATCTTGTACAATGCATAGCGCATCGATCCAAAGGTATCGAAAATGTAATTTTTTGGTGATAGTGATGGCGTCCTGAAAAGTTCTTGGTAACATATTAATGTCAAAACCATATCCGTGTGATTCAAACCTGGACTTTGTAGTGACAGAAAGTTGCGAGCTCCCCCAGCAGTGACTCAAAGTGGCGAATTTGGTTCCGGGAGGAATTTCCGAGTTGAGGACAAGGCGAAGAGTCGTCACATCCAGAACCCGAGTTGGGAATATCTTCTCGCGCTCATGTTGTCTACAACTTAGATGGCTCGAATCGCAGTTGGAGAGCCAACTCTCAATCAGGCTCCAGGAGTCCTCCGAGTTGGCATGAGGAGCAATGCTGCGATAACCTGCATCCGTGGGCATTCTGAGGGTATTCACTACAATAATTTAGCCCCTACGGTATATCATAAAGCTGCGTGTAAGTTTTGCAACTCACCCAGAGTGGAGAAGACCTCGAAATTCATCATAGTTGATGTGAAATGAATAACCGATAGCAATTCAGACGAGGGGGCAAGAACCAGACGCTGCGACATGTTCTGGTCCTTGGACTGTGATGCAATCTCGGCATACAAAAACTGGCAAAGTGGACAGCCCCGGGCTGCGGATATCTTCAAATTAAGGTATGTGTGATGCTCAATCCTTCGTCCCTGGGTGCTGGGATCTATTTGTCGACATGCCCTACATCGCGGATCTGCTCGCCAGGGCACAAATAGCTGCATAGGCCGTTGCAAAGGGATCTGGTGTTGATGTTCTCCAGCTACTCCTGACAGCTCAATATCAGGGCTTGCAGCATCCTCAGCTGTCTCGACATAAATTACTAACGGAGTATATTCCCGTAACTAACAAGGCTTCATTCAAATAGACCATCCTATCCATGAACGAAGTCCAAATATAGCTGCTACCGCTGCAAGTGCTAGGAGCAGAAGCACTTATGGTTGAAAGACAAGTAAGCCAACCTGTCTCAGCAGTTTTGGATCATGGCCTCGAAAGTGATTTGTTCCTACTTCTCTTCTATTGCGCCGAGAATAATATAAAGGATATCTCTGATGTATAGTGATTAGTCGCGAGACCCGTGTGAGCCTGCCTCAAGAAACCCATTCAAACTGAAAAACAGAGCAATGATTTTCTATTCCTCTTGCAGCAATCTAATCCTCCATAACCTGTACCGAGATCTTAGATCTCTCATCTGTGCCACTAGTCCTCTACCAAAAGTTTCTATAAATAGTCTCTGTGTCCGCATCCGCTTCACACTAACCTTCACTTAATATCGATCTCGTTTATTCTCCATAGTGCGTGCTATAAAATGGAGCAAGGAGTGAGTATCTATTATTTTAATGTGCTTCCATCTTAACTTTAAAGGTGAAAGAGGTGAAGAGGAGTTAGATATGACCGGCCTATATAAATGCCACAGCTCGAAATGGTAGTTATAGATTATATCGTAAAGTTTATATAGCGGGACGATGCTCGTGCCCTCCTCTGAAACAATCTGGGGTTGGGGTTTTAAGCTAGTGACGTCTTTGTCTCAAGTAGGTTTAGCTTAGCCTCGGAACTTGAACGACAAAATCCATTCTTACTTGGCGTAGAGAGGGACGAGAGTTGTGAATCAGCTTATAGAGTGTATTGATGGAATGGATTGCGGTTTAATCAATCAGACTAGGTTCATTGCCAGCCATTGTAAGTGTGGAGATAAAACAGGTGAGCGAATGCTGGTTGGAGGGGTAGGTAGAGTCAGGAACGGGAGTGAATTTGTGCTGACTTCAATGGAGAGGACTAGCTTGAGAAGGGACGGGAAGAGTCAAAGGACGAGAAACATGGAGGGGCAGGCGCTGATCGTTCCTGAGGGCGAGGGCGTAGGTATTACCGAAAATATATCTCCATCGCCATGCACATCCACAACTCCCAATAATCGAGCTCCTATTTCAGCCAGAGAGACATATCCGCCTCCTCTTCCAATCGAGACGAGAAATGAGGAGCCAAATGAAAGTGCGATTGTCCTAAGGTTACCGCGAATATATCAAAAGGGAGTAACGGGAGAGGATGGAGGTGGAGGGGAGAGATGGCAGCCGCCGAGTCTGGAGTGGTTGGAGGGGACGTGGAGCGTCACACATAGCACTCTTGGGATGTGGCGCAAGGCGAAGAACGTGAGGATTTCCTACAAAATTATACCAAAGGGTAACGGGAAGGAGGCGTTGTTGGATGATTTGGTGGCGAGCGTGCCGACGGAGAAGGTACATATTCATCCGCTTAGCCTTCTTCCCCCTCTCCTGGTGGACTGTGTGGAAAATAAAATACAATGGAATGGTTTCTGGCCGGATGGATGGATGAATGGATTATTTGTTGTTATGAAATTAATACTAATGCTAGGGTTAGACATGGATGCCTCAACCCTCTCAAATCCACGGTATCGATACCCCAGACGGACTCGGTGCCTGGCACTGGCGCGGGAAGGGTCTCCTCAAGATCGCGAGTAGCCGGTGGGAGATTCTAGGCTGGGGGGAGAGGAATGGTGAGAGATGGGTTGTGACGTGGTTTGCGCCTAGCTTGTTTACGCCTATGGGGATTGATCTGTATTGTGACCGAAAGGAGGGGATGAGCGGAACGTTGGAGGCGGATATTATGAAAGAGGTATGTGTTTTTGTCCGTTGCATTCAAGGGGGGTGAGAGTTACTGGCCCGATTTACTGATTGATTGTATAGTTGGGGAACTTGGAGGCGGGGGAATGTGTTGAGTTGGTCAGAGAGGAAATGAGGAAGGTGATGATTGAGTATTAACGCTACCGGGTATATGCTAAATGGGCCTCAATGAAACAATGGGTGCTTGGGAAAAGTCATAGAGAAACGGTTTAATTATTTATATATATATATATATTAAAAACAAAGACTTTACTAAATGTTTGGTCTTACGAAGTACCTTCAAGCCCTTTACCAGCTGAAATAGCTCCCCGATTTTTGCCTTCTAGCCCCGCTACCCCCTAGCGCGAGCTCTCTTACCTGGTACTTTCAACTTTGGTAAGAGGGGCAGTAATGCAGTGCCTTTACATTGCGGCTCTGGAGATACGGGCCGCAGCGAATAGACAAGTCCATATTTCCCCGCATTTCATGAATTTGAAACCATCGTATGGTCATGTGGGTAAGAAAGAACTTCAAAATAATATGGGAAGGGAAGATTTTCCCGGTGAAGGGTGAATAAGTTTTCCATTATATATGCCGGTAAGAGGATTCTTTGTGAAGTTAATAGTTAGACAAAATTCCTCTCAATCAAATATGTTGTATTCTTGGATTCTGCTTACTGCGGGTCTGGCCAGGACCGCTCTTGCGGCCACGTGGATTGTGCCTGGAATGGTGTGGAAGGACACTTCAGGCAATACAATTGATGCTCATGGCGGTATGATTTACCAGCGAGAAAGCACCTTTTACTGGATTGGCCAAAGTGCAAGCAACAGTATGCTTTTCTGAAATGCTTGAATGGCTACAAGTGGGGCTGACCTGATTGTAAGGTGTGACACCTTATCTCTATGAATCGCAAGATCTCTTGAATTGGACTCCAAAGGGAGCTCAAGCATCCATTCAATGGCTATGGAGGCCAAAGCTTGCGAAGCCGAACGGGTCTTTCTGGGTGCGTTCTCTCATGCTACATCCACACATTACAAATTTTGATTCATGTGGAATATTCTAACAATTGCGTGATAACTAGATCTATGGGCAAGTCGATCGACTTGTCCAACCGCTGATATCGTCGAGTATAGACAGTGGTTACTCTGTGCATGGCTCCAGTGTAACACTTCCGCCAAACAGTTATACGTACTCAGATACCGGCATGTTCATGGATCCTGGTGACCGTACATACCCCTCAGTCACATTAAATTCACCAATTGAAATTGATATCTAACTATCATACAGAGACTTGGTATCTTCTAACAAGTGCCGATCATAATACGGTGCAAGTCAATGCCATCAATTCCGACGGAACGATTGGTGCCAGAAATAATTACGTTAGTAAGTGCAATCGCGTATTTCAAGATGGTCAAGCAAATATCTAACAACGTATTACTAGCATCCGGTGCATACGAAGCGCCTGGAATGTTCAAAGTAGACAATGTCTACTTCTTGATCGTCTCAGGAAAGACGGGATGGAGATCTAACCCGAATAAGATGTTCTGGGCTAGTGGGATCAGCGGATCTTTCCAGGGACCTTACGATATTGCTCCCACCGCTGAGAATACCTATAACTCCCAGAATACCTTTGAGCTCACCATCCAAGGCAGCCAGCAGACAACTTATATCTATATGGGGGACTCCTGGGACTCCACTGGAGGGCCAAGCTCAACTTATATCTGGCTTCCGATGGCGGTCAGTTCGAGGTGCGTACATCATAGTCGACTAATTTCTAAATTGATTTTAACTTCTGTAAAAATACAGTGCCCACACAGTTTCCTTGCAGTACCACGCCATGTGGAAGGTAGACACGAATACTGGGGTAGTCTCCTATCCTACTACCAAGAAGCGCTATGAAGCCGAAGATGCGGTTATTTCCGGTCGTGCTGGTCAGTGAACAAAGTCATATACCTATTTAGAAGTTGCTAATTACTCTAGCTGTCACGGAATGCCACGACTGCATCAGCAAAAGATCTGTTCATCACAGTAAGTTGAGCTACATCCTATCATAAGAGAACCAACTACTAATGAGGTTATCCGTTCAAAGTCGATTCTCAGAGTGAAATAGTCTTCCGAAATGTCACTGGCACAGGCGAACCACAATGGGTGTCTTTCCACTATACCGTGAACAATCCCATGGGTAAGCTCTAAAGACTTCACAAACACTTTGCGTTATTTATCTATACAATATTTCATCAAACCTTGAAGGCAGCATCACTAACATGAAATCAAAGCGGGCGAAGCACATATTACCGTAAACGACCAGCTCATCCCAACAAATCTCACTGATCTCAACACCCGCGCCGGTTATCAGAAGACAGTGCCAGTTGAGTTAATGCTTACACGCGGTGAGGGGAACACCATCAAGTTTGGTGCCATTGGGTCTGAAGGTTAGTTCCGTAGCCCTTGTTCTAGGATACTCTTTATACAATGCAACTACTAATTCACTCCTCCTAAATAGATTTTGAGATACACCTCGACGGCATTGAGATCCACGAGGATGCTTAAAACTTTCCTTTGGTCAATAATCAGAGTCATTGGTAGTTTGTGTTTTTTGAAATGGGCTCTCAAATCCGAACAACGTTTCTCTGCTTCATATCTTCTTAAGCTTGACGTGGCCTAATAAACAGGAGAGCATAAGACTAGACTTTGAACTTTGCTTGGAAATAAGTATCAAATTTAATGAAAGAAACGTTCAAGCCTGAGTGTTTTCTCAAAAGCTTATAAGTATAAATATCGTAGCCATCCTTATAGTCTCATAGTCTATGTGCAGTTCTCTCTAAATTAATCCCTTTTATAAAGGCTTTCAAAATCAAAATTCGTAAAAAGAGTTACAAGAAGGTTGCGGGAGTGCTATCCTGTTAATCCGCTTAAATATACAGGGACTGAATGTATACATATACAGTTCGGCATATCTTTCTCGGCATAAGAGATGGCATCACCTAAAACCTCCAAATTCTTTCTCGGTATGTACCTCATACATGAATACTTTTATAAAAAGCATTAAGTGTAAACTTGTTGTTAAGCTTAAATATCTTTGCCAGGCTACAAGGAATAATCTTGTCCAACATTTCTCTTCTTAATCTATCTAATTAATAACTATAGTGCCTGTAAGCAATGGTTCGGCAATCAGCACACTAGACATTTCTATAGTTCCACAACTGAAAATTTGTCTAGTCCGATGGATTTAGACATTGTGGGGGAAGTGGGAGTCTGTTCATCCATTCCGTCTCTATTTCTGTCTCTCGCCGTATTCTGTTGAGGAGACCCTTGCCGCCTCATTCATCGCTAACCTAAGCTAGTTATCTCCATCTTGGGATTTTATGAAGGATGATGTTAACCTAAGAGCTCGTGAAACTTAACATACTACTTAAGAATGAATACTTTAGTATTCTAAATTTGGTAAAATGGAATCAATTCTTCGTTCTCGGTGGTACCTTTATTTTCCACTTAGCTCATGCATTCTTACTCGGATTAAACTTGCACAATGTTTTAGCTGTTTCCTTCAGGCCAGTTGGAGATCAACACGATATCTAAGCTCCACACTACCTGTTATCGGGCGCAAGGATTTAGTAGTGAGCAAGCCTCGCTGGAGGTAAGATCCTTTGGGCAGGGAGGGGTTCAGACTGTGACTGCTCTCGCGGCTGCACTGTGGATGACGACCAGATAGTGAACTTTTCAAGTGGTCTTTCGGATGCCCAATGCTGTCTTTTTAGCGTACATCAAGCTTGTTAAACCACCGTGTGGAATTCCCCTCATTGTTATAACAGTCGAGCGGAAAGACTTCTTGAGATTATTAAAACGGCCACCCACACAAGTGAGCCGATTATTCTGCCTGTCATCGGCTTTGTTGCCCTATTAGTTTAAAATAAGAGCATAATCCGAGTCTTTTTAAGGATTCCTTGGTCTATTCTTTGGGAGGATCAACAAGTAAGTCTATTTTAGATCCTCTTAGTTATTGAATCTAGAGTGACCTAAGTACACTAGTACTTCGGGAGTTAGGTAAATAAGTCTTTAGAATAAATCAAGCTGCTGGGAGCTAAGCCCCAGAACTAGTCTGTACCGTTAAGCTAACCACGCACCTATTTTCAACGTGAACGAATAGTTTTAGAGGGATCCTGTAACATAGCGATCCACTTTGGCTCGGTTAGGTAAACCCTTCTTTCCATTACTGAGATTGAAGGGGACCAGACGAACATAGCTACGGAGGAAGATCCAGGAAGAAGCAAGAATAGAAAGGATACACCTGTAAAACGAGGGATATCACCTGGTGGAAATGAGGCGTAACCGGATGAGTTCATTCTCTGCCGAGCAACGGGCCTCGCGCCTTAACTTAGGTTTCAAGTTGTCGAATCCTTGTCACGTGTGACAGGCGTTATAGTCATTAAAGTTGGAATATAGATAGTACCTTAGTATATGGCATACAAAGGTTGCATTTGAATTTGAGTGAAGAGCCAATGGGAGACTTTTAATAGCTATATATATATACAAGAATAGGATGCCTTAGGCAAGAAAGTAAGTGTTTCTCGCTGTACGACTACAGAACTACACAAGCATTCCCTGGCTGGAATTATTGAGCTAGCATATATTTAGGCTGGTGACGAAATACAAATAGTATGTATTAAGAATGCCCGAGGAGGGTATTCTTAGGTACAGGCTTGTATGCAAGCGTTGAATGCATGCACCTAAATATAATGAGGATTTAGAAATAAATAGGTTTTCTATCGTATAGTCAGGGGACCGTTGAACCGACATAAGTCCCCTAAAGATATCCTCAACTGACTATTCTAGTTTCTAATCTTAGGTTAGGAAGGATTAGACGTGGCTGTGGGAAAGGAATATCTTCATGAGGATCTGGAGAGTATGACAAGTTTGAAGTATAAAAGGAGCTGTTGTGCCTTGAGGGAAATACATTCATCTTCATCACATTCAAAACACTTCGTTCTCAAAACAACTCTTCTCATAAAAAATACTTGCTCCAAATATTCCCCTCAGATTAGATCTACCTATTTGAAAATATTCCTCTCCAGTCTTTTATCATCACCAGCCATGCGTTTCTCCGTTATCGCTTCTGCCGCCCTCCTTCTCACACCCTTCGCTGCGGCACAGTTTGCCGAGCGATCACCCAAGACTAGCGATGTCTCTACTGAGAATGCAAATGGTAGATAAACCCGAAGCCGCGCAATTACACGCCCGCGAACCAGCCTTGGCCCCCTGGCAAATAGCCCAGGCGCAAGACCACATCCACGCTCAAAAGATCGCATACAATCAAGCAGGCGGAGATCTCAACTGGCATCACCAGAATGGTGCGAGTCAGCAAACCCTCGCCAACCAACATACTCATATGCAGGGTGTGGCTCAAGAGTAAGCAGGATTCATTTTAGCATAGCTAACAAATTTCATCTACTGACAAGCGAAATAGCATCGCGAATACGCGACACTACGTCAACAACAATCACCCCAATGGGCCTGATCCCGCACACACCCATGAAACAAACAGATGGCAAGAGCTTGCAAATAACCATGCCCATTTTGCTGCACAGCATGCAGCCGCGGCAGGGGGACACCATTAGGGATTGGCTATGAGTTGTAGAATATTCAGATGGTTCTTGGGGTATAAAAACACGCTCGTTTGTCCGTTCTTTAACAGGAGAAAAAATGGTCTGGCGTTAGGAAACTGTTTTTTTTTGGATCACTCGAGTGGCTTTTTTCCATGTCAGAATTTTCGATTTTCTCAAAGGCGTGATTCTTGACCTACTCGAGTAGTCCTTTCCCGTGAAACCTTTCGTTTAATTAAATGCTCGCATGTCTAGTAAGCACTAACAAAAGCCTCAGGAGGATTTATATATAAATACGAAGTACCACCAGCTTAGGCATATCAGGCGATTTATACGTGGCTGAGAAAAAGAATAACCTGACCGTAATATTAAGCTTAAGTTGATTTGCGTTTGTCATTCTCTCTCGCTTACATGATATGATCTCTAGTTCTTAGGCGGGGATTTCTTCATTGCGCGAGAACTGTTTTCTTTCTATATCGAGGTTTCGTGCAACACACAAGCCGGACTGTTTAACTAAATTCAACTAAGCAATTTAACTACGCTTGATCGCATGGGAACACTAGGCTGAGAGCCTCTAGTCAGTAGCCACCCCGATCTCCCACGAGCTTCACCCAAGATCTCACCCCGACTTGCTTGCTACATTCGGCTTAGTTACATGAGGGGCAGGACAGGCCAGACGCTATATAGTATCTTGCCCGGAACCCGCTTCATCACCAGGTAGCTCCGATTCCACTCCCAGTCAACCCAGAAGGACAGGACCTCGGGAACCGGGATGGATGGGAACTTGGTGCGAACAAAGCCAATCGTGTCGCCTTCGACCTCCGTCCCCTCGGCCCAGGCACTGACTTTGCAAAATACGCCCAGGCCGAGGTTCTACACACTGGAATATATATAATCACCCACCGCCCAACCGGCCCTAAACTCCCTCGCGCTCGCCAGAGCCGTCAGATTGGATTCCGCCCTCTCGCGAAGGTAGAAGATGTAGCCGTCGTCGTGCCAAGTGGCAATCACACAAGCTGGGATGTCATCATTCGATGAGCCCTCACTACTAGTCGATTCATTAATCTTAATTCGCTCGCAGATTTTGGAAGAGCCGAGCACCCAGCTACCGGGAGTTAGTTGTCCAACGGACTCCCGGATTGGGGCTTCATAAACCTAGGGATAATCAGCATGGAGAATTTATGCTGAGAGATATGCAATTACCAGTCCGACGGGATTTCCGTCGTAAAGGCCTCAAATGTTTCCATCTTGGAACGCTCGGTTGATATTAAAAGCGGAAAGAGATGACCTTTCTTTGTGATATTTATAATTGTGTCTTCGAAAGTAAACAGAAGGTAGCAAATCTTCAAGGACAGGTCAATACTTATAATACTTACTGCAATAAAGAACCGTGCCGCCCTGTACGTTGAAGAGTCGAGGTAGGTGTGGTGATCGCTTCGCTTTTACCCCTCTCTTTGTTAAAAACTTGCATTTGGTCTTTAAAATATTATAAAGTTCCGCAATTAGCTAGTCTAGAAACTTTAAACCCTCTGTAAAACTTGCTAATTGAAGCTCACCAGATGAGTTGATATCCCGCCCATCTAGAGCGCCTGCAGCTCTATTCATAGATCTCTACAGATAGGAACCAACTCCGCCACAATCTTTGAAAATTGAAAGTCTTTATCGCCGTGAGAATTTATCAGTTACAACAAGTCTACTACCAAATAGTCAACAGGAAGTAACGAGCCCTACCGCATAAGTCTGGGCTGAAAAGGCCTATTGATATCCCGGAGTTTTACTCCTAAAAAAATCCCACGGGAGTACGAAGTGAATATGTAAGGATAAAGTAGTTAGTATAAGATAGGAGCCTTATACTTAATCTTTTCAACCAATTTTATTCTTTAGTTAGAAGTCTAGAGATTCTAGTAACAGCAATCTATACACTTATACGCTTCAACGACTTCGATAAACAGATCCCGTTCCGGATTACCGTCACTTCGGCCAGGGAGTAGGACCCAGCCGTAACACTGAATCCACTTAAAACACAAGTGTTTTAAAGCTAAATATCTCTTATCTTTAGCTTCTAATACAACTACTTAAGTATCGTATCAACAAGAGAAAGATTTAAAAGTTTAACTAATAATATATTATAAATCCCAATGATCTTGTTCTTACAGCTGCCTTTTCTAATAAACTCTAAAAAAGGGACCTTATAAATACGTTGAAAGTAAATATACGTGATTCTAAACTGACATCCTTTACTTAGATAATCCTCGATATAAGAATACTTTTAAATATCTTTAGTTTTGGCGGTCCGGAGCCTATTGTTATAGAGAGGTTTTACTGTATTACTAACAACGAAGTTTTCTACACCTCCTCCACTCGATTTTGATCATAAGTGTGAAATAAATCAACTGGTTTTAAAGTAGAGTGTATTAGGCTATAAACCTTATAAAGCGTCTCGGCTAGTCTGCTCCTAATTAAATTATTTTTATAGCAAAAAGTTTAAGTGACTTAAATCTGGTATACTAAACGGCCCAGACTTACCATGTAGAGCGAGCTCGTAAGGGAACAAATATGATTCTCTGCATCAATTCACCATTTGCAAAACCCGATTGACATATGTATCTTCCATTAAAAAGTTTCACTCCTCATTTATACCTATTTATCTGCTCGGCCAACCACCACTCCCCACAGAGCCATCTTATCTCATCTCGTCACCCCCCAATCCTATACATACACACACACAAACAAGTAAACACAAACACAAACACCCAACTCAATACACAATCACTTGCTCAACAGGGTATACCATCCATCAATCCATCTATACACTCGCTCCAAACCCTTGAATTTCCACCTGTCCCATCATGTAATGCAGCTTAAACTCGCCAGCACCAGCACCACGCCATGCCATGCCATGCCATGCCCACCTAAAAATAAAACCAAACAAACGATTGAAGCTAGTGATAGCAATCCCCCTCTTTTTAACGGCCCTCCCTCAATTCAATTAATATCCCACACCATTCCTTCTAACCTTCGCTAAGTAAAAACAAAAAGGAAATTGTCAAGTAAAAGTCATCGTTCCATCATCACTGTAATAGATAATCAAGAAAACAATAGTTCTCAGCCAAGGGAGCCTTGAAAAGGAAAAGGGTAACGATCGTCTCACAGCACAACAAACACTAAGCTACACACCAAAACAACCCAAAATATAGAAACATAGAAGAGGAATAAGAAGAGCTACTACATATAGCTCGGTTTGACGTAGAACTTGTACAAGGTGATGTTGTTGAATCTTCCATCTAACAACGGAGGGATGTGAGATCCAGGTCTGACTATGTCGCAAAATCGTCCTTTATGAATACGCGACTTGGTCGTCTCCTCACGAGCGCAATTGGGCGAGCTGGAGATTTATTTCTGTATCATCTTCCCATACCTCGCAATCTCCTCGTCGTCAAGCGACGCAAGCCAGAGACACCGTTCGGTAATCCCCTCTACAGGCAAGAACCGATATAGCTGACTGGCCTCCAGGAGTCTGAGTAGATTTTTCACGATCCCGGACTCGACTCGGCATCTCTCAAAATTTATCAGGGGGTCGGTTGTGGGGGTACTCGCTATCTGGCTGGGTCTCTCATTATTGACTAGCAGGTCGTGGGTGTATATTCCAACAAAAGGAATGCAGCCTTGGTCCGCGCCGGCACCTTCCATCTCTGCCCTGAGATTGTAAAAATTGCTCGTCGGCGTCACCAGGTTCTCCAGGTCTTTCAACGTCTTGAGATCTGATGCCGGTACGTGAGCCCACGTCTTCGTCAACCGCGAGATTTCTTTCGAGGTGAGAGCAATCGTAAGCTGCGTCGTGGTGGAGAAATTTCGATACCTGCGACATTGTGCCGCAATGTGAATGAACTTGATGATGCAGCGTACACGTTCGTCGAGGTCTTGTGTGAGCACACATTCAGATATGGCCCATTTGACAACCAGGTTGAATCGTGCAATGACGACTTCAACACCGCGAGGTTCTGAGGAATGGAGAAATTCGACCCAAGATCGGGGTTCTGCGCATGCATCCTTCCACGGCATTTCGATTAAGTCCTTCCAGTCAATCTCATTCAGGGCATCTTTCTCAATCAAAGTAAACTGCTGAGCAAGAACTTGAGAGTCGAATGCCAAGGTAAATGGTAAATGGACTGATGTCTTGCGGGAGGCTTCTTGGAAACGATGGGGCAGCAAGGGGTCGAGCATGGCACCCTTCTCGCCACTGGAGTGATTTAATGTCCCTGTTGGGGTGACCTCGGGCGTAGGAGGGAGGGGGCCTTGCTCCAGTTGTCTTTCGCGAATTGCCGGTGCTTTGGATGGATTGGGGGCGAGTTTCAGTGCCTGGACCAAGGTCATCGGTGGTGAGGGCGGGTGTTGCAAAGGTTGAGGTGGAAGCGCTGCCTCTTTAACCACCGTACCAGCACGCATCGGGGGAAAGGCTGCTGTAGAAGTAGAATCATGCTCGGTATACTCGGTTCGTGAGATGACTTCTAATGATAACTCTGAGGAAAGGTCGCTCCGGTCGTCCCTGTTTTCACTATCGCTGTCCAAGAACGATTCGTCGCTGGGCCTTGTTTTGCCGGGTTGAATGCGCTCTATGCTTTCCGTTTTCCGAATAAAGTCGAATGAATCGATATGAGAAGATTCTGGAGTGTAGATCTCATCCTTCCTCTCGCTACTAGGTCCCCGCAGGACTGATTGTGCAGACCAGTTGTCTAGCCGCCGCCTTTCATGTTCATCGCCTGCTAAGCCTCGTTCTAGCAAGGGGATTGAATTGTATGATTCAATGGATCTGGGAGATTTAGAGATTGACGCTGAGCGCATCCCTGTTGGCTGGTAGACTGTTGGCTTCAGAGGTTCCAACGAGGGCTGCTGCTGAGGTTGGTATGCATCAGCCAAAGGTGATCGTGGCTTTGACATGCTGGACTCTACAGCATGATTTGCGCTATGTTTCTTGCCTCCCTCAAAATCTCCATCGTGCGCTATGGTATCAGGATCTTGTGGCATAACACCAAAGCTGTTACGCACTCCGGACGCATCGCGGGTCTGGCTTTGCCAAGACAGATCAGATCGACGCTGATCGAATCTCCCCTCCAGCTTAAGTAGAGCAGATTCAATTCCACCATCATCGTCTACGTCGTCAGGAATCCGGGCAAGCATCTCGGCCTCTTTCTCGAACGATGGGCGCATGACTGGCCGAGATGAGTGAGTGCTGAAGAGAGAAATATTCGGTTTCGAGGAAGCTTCAGCCAGAGCGCCGAGCGAAAAGGTTGGATGTTCTGGCTGCTGATCGTAGGCCTGCGATTGATTATAGTCACTTCCTACCATGTCAACGTATCCGCTATCATCTTCCCGCAGTAGGTATGAGCTGCGAATCGACTCGGAATAGCCAGTGAGGGATCCCTCGGACCTTCGTCTGTGCAGTAGATGCGGAGCAAGTTGCTCTACCTTATTGACTGCCCTCAGGTCGCCACCAGGACGTCTACGAAGGATACGGAGGGGTAAAGGAACGGGTGGTACATCCGACATCCTCTCCGGATTGTCCGGGTCGGAAAATGTGCTAGTATCAAAACTGCGTCCGCTCACACGGCTAGTAAATCCGCTGTGGTACGAGGCGTATCGTCTCAAGGAGGTCGACTTTTTCGATTTGAACGACTGGCTGCTAAAAGGGTAGAGACTAAGCCTTGCAGGGGGTCGATGTTCTGGTGAGTCCTTGTCGTCCCGCGAGGACCTAGACTGAACAATCAAGGAGGGGGTCTCTTCGAACGATTGAGATGAAATTGACCGCCTTCGAGCATGCTCCCCGAGGACATGGGATGAGCGTCTTGGAGTACCGAGAGGGGCTTCGGGTGGGGTCGATGGGGGTGTTGGCCCACCAGAGGGCTGCATAAGAACATCGGCAAATGTATCAGCAGATGGGCTCATTGGCAACGCTCCCGTCATTATCGGGGTTGGAAGAGGCAGAGTGTCGTCGATAATGACAATCGACTGGCTGCCGGTGGTCATTTCGCTCATAGGACCTCTGTGTTCTGGGTCCCTAGAAGATTGAAAAGTAGCATCCGGCTCCATCATAGAGTAGTGAAGAAACGGGCCATGTTGACTGCTCGCTCCCGATCTTCGTCCCTCTGCCTCCTCTCTGCGTCTTTGTTCCTGATCCGCCTCTGCATCCTCTCGCACTGCTTTCTTGAAATCCTCAGCAATCTCTGCGCCCAGAAGATCGATCCGCATTGGCCCCCTATCTCCAGCATTTCGGCGGCGAGCTTGGGGCACAATGGCAGTTCCGGGGAGTCGATTGATGGTTGCCCCCCGTACTCCTAGTGGAGGTATGTGGGGGAAACTACCCTGCGTGGGCGAACTATCTTGACTCGAACCAGCTCTGGTGCTCAGTGCCCGGCGTACACTGCCGAGTAACTTCTTCATGCCCGGCCCTGACATAGCAGACGGGACTCTGTGGGCCGCAGAATTCCCAGAAAAGAGGGTTGTTGCACGGCTTGCTCCCACTGGCGTACTCGGTAGCACGACGTCAACAAAAGCTTGTCCGGGAGGGAACAAGTTTCCCCTCACCAGGCTCCCAGCATATGGGAAAGCGAGGAGGATTTCAGTGCTCTTATATATAACCTTTTCGACCGGCTGCTGAGCTCGATTGTCCCTGAATGAATCCGAGAAACTAGCGCTTCGCTTGTGAGCGTGTGTAGGGCGAACCCGTTTTCCTGTGAGAGCCTTGGGTGTTTGTGCAACACTAGGAGAGCTCTCATATATAGAGCTAGCTGGCACGGGGTGCGCAGCTGGAGGGTTCATGGCGCCGAGTCGAGTCCTCGACGGGAACGAACAAGACACGAAGTCCTCGCTCATGATGCTGGTAGGCGAAAGGGGTGGATTCTCGTTTAGATTGTCATTTTTCCAGTCCACCTGTACCTCGGGTATGTTCTGTTGCGTTATCGTTCCGTCTAAGGAGCCAGCAGGTTGGGGTGCAAAGGTCATTTCTTGGCTAACAAAGTCCGGCTGGAATATATCATCCAGTCTTGGGGGCCCCTCTGGGTGTGTATCCCAAAACGTGGGATCTAATCGGGGATCTCGAGATCCAGCAACCCCGCCTGGATGGATGGGGCTGTCAGATCCCAGCTCGGTGTCGAATTCGGGTCCATCCCAATATAGCGCACATACTCGCCTCCAACACTTCATCAGCTCTCCGAGAATCTTGACGGGCACTTTGGCTTGGGTGGGATCTTGCACAAGCTCCCTCACAAAGCTGTTTATCAAATCGCAAAAGCTCTTCCGTAAATCATAGTCCACCACGTAGTCGTCCAGGAAGTAATTCAAAATCCAATGTCGAATCGCAACAAACGTCCGAACTCTGACCACCAACCCAGCCTCGTCGTCGCGGGTCGAGGCCCATTTCAGCCGCGCAATGAGCATATGTAACAGGTCCGTCGTATCGAGGAAGGTCCGGAAGGTCAGGAAGAAGTCAGACAGCAGGTCGTAATCGACAAAAGTAGGGGATGTGATCTCAGCGACCAGCCGCGCCGGAGTTGCAGCTTTGATTCCTCCACCGTACGAATACCGAACCACGGAAGGACGATCACAAGCGGGCTTGAAAGTCAATTCGTCGAACATCACAGGTACGATTGCAGTGCGCTGTCGATCGATCTTGGCAGCTGGTTGACCAGAAAGATCCGATCGAGGTCTGACGCCGTGAGGTTGACGAGAAGCATCAGAATGCCGACGAGATAGAATGCCCGGAGTGCGAAAGGAGCCGCCTCTGCGCGAAGAGTCCCTCTGCGAAAATATACTCGAGCGCATCTCGTCCGTGGTGGTGTATGAAGAATTCCGAAGGAAGGGCGTTCCCCTCAAACTAAATCGCGGTGTACCCAGCTTGTACGACGGAATAGGGATTTGCAAGGTTGGAACGGCATCGATGTTTTCCACCGGCTTGGGCCCCGTTCCGGGTCGTTCTATAAACACCTTGAACGCCCCGACATCCGCAGCGAGATGTTGCTGGTCCACCTTGGAGTAAGAGTTGGAGCGTCGAGGCCGTGCTTGCTGCGAAGGAGTTCCTGCTCTGGTGAAGTACGTCCCTCGGGGGGGGACCTCGGGGGTTGCAGGAGAGCGCGAGGGGGTCCAAAAGCTATCCTGTGCCTCTTCCACTTCAGTCCGCGTAGCCAGGACATCGAGTCCGGTGGTAGGAGGTGGGGGTGCGGGGAATACGAATGGGGGCTGCGAATATCTCTGGTTCGAGGGACGGATGGTAGGCCTATCTCAGATGTTAGCCAACGCTCCGATGCAACACGTCCACACTAGCTGTAGAATCTATATCGTCACGTCTATCCCAGACTTACCGTAGGTAGATCTTGCCATTGTTTCCCACCTTGGCCACGGTGAACTGGCGACCCTCTCTGGCCGCGGAGCTTCCATCCGGGGCAATGTCGCACTTCACCTCCTCGGCCTCCCTCTTCGCTCGTCTGTTGATGCTGTTCTCCTTGCGCAATCCGTCCTGCAGTTTCCTCTTCTTGATCGCCTCCAGCGACCGGTTGACCGTCTTCTTCTTCAGAGGCGCGGGCGAGAGCTTTCTCGCGGTTGTAGGCGTTGCATCGCTCCCTCCGCCGTCCTCGGGAATGCGATCGGGGTTCGTGAAACGGCCTCGAGGTGATAGACGGTCTCGTTGGCGCTGTCGCAAACTTTTGGGGGTGTGAGTCCAAGTGGTCGACTGCGCGGCCTCGCCCTCCATTGTTTTCCACCTCTTTTCTCCCTCTCCGCTTCTCCCTCTCCGCTTCTCCGTCTACTTCTGCGTCTGACTTCGCAGGGCTGGACCCCTTCAACGAGTTCCTACTCTGCACGCCCTACTCTTCGAGGCATCGGTTTTGAACGTTGGGGGCTGCGCGAAAGAGCGATTCTCGACCAAAGGCAAAGGGGGCGACCAGAGGACCAAACCAGACCAGACTATGCGGTACCGTGGTGCAGGATGGATCGAATGGATGCGATGGTACGGGAGGAAAGACGAATGGTGTGGTTGGAGGTGGTTTGGTTTGCTTCGGTCTGGTTTGATCGATAGGAGTGACTGAGATGATGGGATGGGATGTGCGAGGCAAGCAGGGAGTCGGGAGTAGCACCAGAGGGCATCGAAGAGTGTTCGGGGGGTGCGAGAGGGGGTGGTTGGGGAGTTGGTTGGTGGTGGTGTTGGGCAGTAAAGAGCGTCGGGACTTGGGCAAGCACGTGCCGGCGGATGGTCGGGGCACCACAACACGCAAATCCAACGGGCGGATGGATCAAGAAATAAGGAATTAAATGATCATGGCGGGTTAGATCCGAAGAGATGGTTTAGTCCGATACTTCACGAGAAGGGCAACAAGAAGAGGTAAAGACGAGGAGAAAAGGAGCACAGAGTCGTGGGGAAATGCGAAGTGATGAGAGGCAATTATCGTCAACCCGCTCCAGAGGGGTAGCGAGGTGGAAAAGAAAGGGTTGGTCGTCTTTTCTTCTGTGCCTGCCGACTATCTATGCTTGATCATGAACGCCTGGTCCCAGTCAAGGTGGTATATCAAGGTTGTATATACTCCTCCAGTCGAATCCGATCACTAGTGGCAGAAAAAGGGCTCGCCCGGCGCCTCACATTGCCCCATTGTGACCAGAATCAACATGACCAACCAGCCAGCGAGGATATAAACGAGGGTACTGTAGTATCTAACCTTCTGCCCTCTCTTCGTTGCCCTCCGA
The DNA here is from genome assembly GCA_000328965.1 of Ascocoryne sarcoides NRRL 50072. NCBI lineage: Eukaryota > Fungi > Ascomycota > Leotiomycetes > Helotiales > Gelatinodiscaceae > Ascocoryne > Ascocoryne sarcoides. The sequence goes on from KB205941.1 coordinate 38,348, forward strand.
CGCATGAACCCTCATCGATCGCCTGGTGGATTCTCTTCTCCTCCGGTCCCTTTTCACGTCGACCTGACGCACCGACCTGTTATTAGGCATTGCCGGCGGGAAATTGGCCTTCGGAATTCCCATCTGATCCAGCTGAGTTTCCCACTAAGAGCACTAGAGCGAGACAAAGCTCTAGTCGATCCATGAATCTCGTCTCGTGTCCGCTGCGCCGGGTGGGAATGTTTGGAATGGGTTGGTTCCAGCCACGAGAGAAAGATGGGGCGGCCAGTGAGGATGGGGGGGCTGTCAACTCAAACCTTTCCTTTGGTATAAATGTCGACTCACGAGTGGATGTCGTGGAGTTGATGTGTGGTGGGATGTTGCTGGAAGGGCATTCCGAGCTCCCGAGCCGACGCCGTTGAGGTTGCAGCTCTCTCTTGTCTGTCTATCTTCCGTCTCGAGTCTCTCTCTTCGTTCGAGTCTGTTCTCTCTTTTTCCCTCTCTTGTTTCTACTTTTTTGTCCCACTTAAACCTTTATTATAAATCTCTTCTCGTTGATCAATATCAGAAACAGACTGGAAGAAACAGAAAACAACAACCAGATCTCATCCCAACCGCGGTCGAGGGACCAAGACCACTTCGTTCCTAAACAACGGGGCATCATGGGCATGGGTCGCTGTCGCGCTTTGTCTTCGCCCTTCCCCCTCACCCACCTCCTCTTCTCACGCAAACTCGAAAAAGTCACCTCACTTTCGTCAGCCATCATGTAGCAGCATCAACCTCGCCGATGTCGAGAAAGCTAACTAACCTCCACGCACTGCGAAGAAGCTCGACACCATTGACCGTCGACACGAAACGCCTCCTACCCACGAGCCTCGCTATTTTATCTCCTTTCGGCTCATGAGGCTTGAACTCTACTCGGAGCTCAACTGCAAAAAGCGCCAACGCACCATGTCCCAGCTGTACTGTTCACCTGGTCAGAACACTGGCTCTTGCTCAACCGTTGCCATTCCAGCCAACATCTAAACCTCCAGAGTGTCTGAGATGATGCCGCCGATAAGCTTTGCGTGATCGGTGCCCTGCCCCGGAGTAACAAGGCCCCTCGTCCTGGCGACCCGCCCCCTGAGCTGAGTTTCAGTTGAACTAGCAAGTGCCGGTAGTTTTCTGGGCAGCTTACGTTTATCTTCTTCACCTTGCTCGTCCTGGTCTGTCTTCTTCGGTCTCGGGAGATTGGTGATGCGCAACGGGCCACGATCGATGAGGCGATCACCGGTAACTTCACCGTCCAGCTCCAAGTTTCAGGTGAAATTGATAGGGCTCCGCGCTGTGGATTCTACTTTGTCGAACATCTACAAGTAGAAATCAAAGAGGTTTGGTGGATCAATCTTGATCTTGATACTCGAAATGTGTGTTAAGACGTGGAGAAGTCCGCTTCTACGACAGTATATCCCTCGGTCCACCGCCTCCGCATCCAACTCTATCCTCATCAAGATCATCTCTCGTCGATAACTTCTCCTTCATATCATCTGCCGTGTCAGTTCCCGTGCACGATCACGATGCATCCAAAAAAGGCGACCAAGTCCCCTCTTCCCCGACACGTCCATACGAAGTAAACAAAGAACACGCCCGCCCATTCTAACTCGATAATTCCCAACTTCCCGAGTAAAACTACTATCACCACCTCTTCATTCCCAATCAATACTGACCTCTAGACAAAACCCACCCCTCCAAACCGCTATCCCAATCTGCATCTCCATTTCCTATCCTACAACCCATCAATCCATCCATCCCATCTTCATCTATCCCAAACCCCGGCTCACCCACCGCCCTTCCCAGTCCAATCAGACCCCCTCTATCCTCGGCACCGCGTTGTCGCCCAACTTCCCCTAATTAAATAAATGCACGGAGAGAAAGGGTGAAGAACGTTAGAGTACGATACGGTGGGACGGAGTGTATTCTCCGGAAAATAATAATAACGTCGAGATGTAAATGACAGACGCGAGGAATCAAACCGCCCACACACGATCTTAATTAATCAATTGCCGTCAACCTTGGATTCTCGATAAGTAAACAAAATTTCCTGTACAAGACTACATAATACCACCATAGTACTCCCTTCCTCTCCTCCCCCTCTCAATACCCTCCATCTTCATATTAGATTCCTCCAAGTGATGATCAATCCATCGCCTGCCTACCACCTCCAAATAATAACAATAACTCTTTGACCGAAACGTGATCTCCGATAAAGAAACACCAAAAGCTTCTTTCTTGATAACTCTCTCTCCGCCCCCCTTGCAGCTTTTAAACCAGGTAAATGAATCTCCTAAGTTTTCCATTTGCCAGCTAAACAGACCCTTTATTGATTTCCTACATCCCATCACTAACCTTCTCACCGCGCCGCACTGATGATGTTAGGGTTTGCTTGTGATGATTCGACATGGATACGCATAGTAGGAAGGAGGGGGGAGGGAGGGACAAAGCGGCGTGTTTGTCGGCTATATGATATAATAGTGAGTATTGATGGTATATAGCGACCCAAATGGATAGATGAGAGTCGAAGAGGCTTTCACTTACTGCAGTATGTTGAACCAGGATACGAGGCGAGACGATACGATACGATAGAGATATGCCGAATATGCTACGCCGGGATCCAGAATCTCGTACCTGGGCTCGGGATCTAGTGTCTTAAGAAGGGAGGCTGTCTGCCGAAAGTGGGGTATGAAAATGAACTAACCCCCCCCCC